>OY735210.1:37433698-37558698 GCA_963457665.1 Thysanoteuthis rhombus | reverse complement strand
TGATTCTTTCTTTCTACTTACCTACATGATGCTATCTTTCTATCTCAGTCTGATTCTATTTATCAATGATTCTATCTATCAATCTATTTCAGGCAGTTCATTAAGAAGGTATAAAAAAAAGGAAACTAAAGGGAGAAATAGAGTGGGACATGTGACTGACTGCTGAAGCTTTGTGACTGTGTGTATGTGCAGCAGTGGAAATGAAAGGTTCACACTCTTCCTCTCATCAAAACAGATTAAAGAATGGAAAAGTGGAAGACTGACATGACTGCCATGTGAAGCTCTGTGCTTGTGTGTAAGTGCAGCAGAGGCAAAACATGAAGTCAAACTTTCTGTACATTCAAACTGTTTAAAGAGTGGATGAGTGTCAGACCAATGTGACTGCCTTCTGAAGCTTTGAACTAATGTATAAGTTCAGTACACAAAGCATAATGTTCACTCCTCCTTGCATTAAAACTGTTTAAAGAGTTGGTGAGTATGAGACCAATGTGACTGCCTTCTGAAGATTTGTGCTCGTGTGTAACTGCAGCGAAGGAAATGTAAGATCCACACTTCCTCACTTTGAGACTGGTTAAAGAGTGGAAGGGAGTGAGCACCAAGATGACTGCCTACTGAAGCCTAGTGCTCTTGTGTGAGTGCAGCAGATGAAACATAAGGTGCACATTTCCCCTGCAATAAAAATATTTGAAGAGTTGAAGAGTGTGAGACCAAGATGACTGCCTTCTAAAGCTTTGTGCTTGTGTGTAATTACAGCAAAGGAAACATAAGGTCCACACTTCTTTGCATTAAAACTGTTTGAAGTGTGGAAGAGACTGAAACCTATGTGACTGCCTTCAGAAACTTAATACTTGTGTGTAAGTGTAGTGGAGGAAACATATGAGTGAAAGAGTGTCAAACCAATGTGACTGCCTTCTGAAGCTTTGAGCTTGTTCGTAAATGTAGGCGAGGAAAATAATAGGTCCGCTCTTCCTCACACTACAACTGTTTAAAGAGGGTGAGACCAAGATGACTACCTTCTAAAGCTTTGTGCTTGTGTGTAAGTGCAGGAAACATAAGGTCCACTCCTCGTTGCATTAAAGCTGTTGAAAGAGTGGAAGAATGTCAGATCAATGTGACTGCCTTCTGAATCTTTGTGCTTGTGTGTAAGTGCTGCAAAGGAAACATAAGGTCCATTCTTTCTCACATTAAAACTATTTAAAGAGTGGAAGAGTTTGAGACCAAAGTGATGGCATTTTGAATCTTTGTGCTTGTGTGTAAGTGCAGCAGAGGCAAAACATAAGGTCCACTCTGCTTTGCATTAAAACTGTTCAAAGAGTGGAAGAGTGGAAGACCAATGTGACTGCATACTGAAGCTTTGTGCTCGTGTGTAAGTTTAGCAGAAGAACGATAATGTTTACACTCTATCTCTCTTTACAACTGATTAAAGTGAGGGAGAGAATAAGACATGAGACTGCATTTTTGAAGCCCCGTGTTTGTTTGTAAGTGTAGCATTGGAAAGGAAAAGGTTTACTCTCTATCTCTCTTTACAACTGATTAAAGATAGGGCAAGAATTAAACATGTGACTGGCTGCTGAAGCTTTGTGTTTACGTGTAAGTGAAACAGAGGAGAGAAAAGATTTACTCTCCTTCAAACTGATTAAAGAGAGAAAGGGAGTAAAACTGCATGGGAATAGCTCATTATGACATTTGACAAAAATATATCATACTGCTTGGTTATAACTCAATGTTTCCAGCATTGGTCTGAGAATTCGAAGGTCCTATTCATTTACCATTTCTCAGGTAGTAAGACCTTGTCATTTCAGTCTTATATTTAATCAATGCATTCTTCACATACAGCAAGTCCTTAGTATATTCAGTCCAATATTATAACCATTGCAATATTCTTATGCAGTAATAACTCATCATTCTGAGTTCAGTGTTGAAACCATTGAGTTTTTCCCATGCAGTTAGTTTTCAATATTTTCTGTCCAATATCATAACCCTTGTGATAGTTGTATGCAAAAAGACCTCAATATATTCTGTCCAATGTTATAAACATTGAGCTCCTCACAGACAGTAAGACCTCAACATTTCCTGTCCAATGTTGAGATATTCTGACTAATTTGGAATAATTTAATGAGTGCAACATTGGATTGGAAATATTAAGGACCCACTGCATGGGAATGGCTCATTGGTTATAACATTGCACCAAAAACCATGAGGTCAAACTCCATAGTAATATCTCAGTGATCATAACATTGGACTGAAATAATGTGGACTCCCTCCATAAGAATATCCTTATGGTTTCAACATTGAACTGGAAATGCATGGGACTTGGTCAATGGTTTTAACGTTGACTACTATGATGAGCTCCTACTGCATGAGAATAGGTAAATGATTATAATATTGAACTAGAAATGATGCTTTTGAATACCTCAATCATAGTAACATTTGATTGAAAATGTTGAGGACTGACCACATAATTATAGCTGAATGGTTATTACATTGAACTAAAAATGACTTGATCTTACTGCCTGGGTGTGGCTCAATGGTTATAAAACTGAACTGATAAATGAGGTCCAACCACATAGGAATGATGTTGAGGATTCATTATATGGGAACAGCTCAATGGTTATATCATTGCACTAAAATGAATCAGTCCTATTGCATAAGGATCGGTAAATGGTTGTAACATTGGACTGGAAATGAAGAGGTCCAATTGTACGGGAATAATAATGAGCATTTAGTAAACAGGAATAGCATAATGTGTACAGCATTGGGCTGGTAATATGAAAGAACTACTGCATTGAGATATGCCAGTGGTTATATCATTGGATTTGCAATGATGAGATCTTATTGCATGGGAATATCCGAACGGTCATAACATTGGACTGAAAATATTTTGGACTTGCTACATGGGAATATCTGAATGGCTAGAACTTGACAAAGAAATGATAAAGTCTCACTGCATTGTAATAACTCAATAGTTATAACATTAAACCTGGAATGTTGAGGTCTTACTGCATGAGCATCGATAAATGGTTGTAACATTGAACTGGGAACTATGAGGTCTCAATGCATTGAAATAGCTCAATGGTTATGACATTGGACTAGAAATGTTGAGGACTTCTGCCTGGGAAAAGCTCAGTTGTTATAGAATTGGTCTGATTGTTGAATTCCAAATGTATAGGAATAGCTGAATGGTTATAACATTGGAATGAAAATGATGAGGTCCAATTACATTCACATAGTGAGATACTTATAACATTGCACTTTGAATGATATGGACTTACTGCATGTAGATAGCTCAATGATTATAACATTGCCCTAAAAACCTTTGAGGACTTACTGTATGGTAAGGGGCTCAATGTTTATAAAATTGGACTGAATATAATGAGATCTTCTTGCATATCCCAATGGTTATAATATCAGGCTGAAAATGTTGAGGACTGACTACATATGAATAGCTCATTGGTTTCAACATTGAACTTAAAGTGATGAGGTCTTACTGCATTGGAGTATCACATTAGTTATAAGATTGGATTGAGTTCCTTCTGTATGGGAATATAGGTTTAGTAATAATATAAAACACTTTCTGAATCAAATGCTTGGTTGTTTCATATCAATGTGACATTGATTCAAAATCCTTTTCAAAAGTCTGGTCTATTTCTTGTTTGGTTTGTTTGGTGATATATTGCCAATGGCCTGCAGTATACTTATCCATGGATATCCGATATTTTTGAACCAAAACAAAGAAAAGATTAAACTTTGTAAGACAAGTATTTGGTCTATGACACATGTGAGCAATATCCTTGAGATATTGGGCATTAATAAAAAATCACTGTGAGGTAGGGTTATAATGATGATATAAATGGTGATGTAGTATAGATTATATAATCTAAAATATAACTTATTTCATTTAAAACACTTCTTTTCAAAAAATTATAGATTAATCAAGATATAATTTATTTCATTTGAATTATTCCTTATCTTATTCACAAAGAAAGAAGGGAGAAAAGAAATTGGGAAGTTTACTGAAAGAGAGAGATAAGGGGAGAAAGAGAAGTTAGTATGTTCAGTGAGAGGGGAGAAAAGTAAGTTATATGAAAATTTGGCATATGAATCCAATTCATGTTTCTATAACAAAGATTGGAGGGGATAAGGAAGAGAATGAGAAAATACAGGCAAAAGTTGTGAGAATTTCAGATGCATAAGATAAATAATCTTACAACTATGGAATTTCCATAGATACTGTATAGCTTGTAAATGTAAACATCAAAACACATGAATAACCTGAATCCAGCAAAAGTATTTAAACCAGTCTTTTGAGGGGTAGCGGTGATTAACAACAACGAAGATAATGATGACAATTACATGCATAACATCAGACATATGTAAAAAATTGTTTTTCCTCACCTAGGTGACCAATGTCTTTTGGCAGCATGTCGTGTTAGGGTTGATCAAGTGAAAAATTGAAAAATGGGGTGATCAATGAATAAGTTAATTCCTCTTACTTTTGTTGGGCACAAAAAGTTCAAAGGAAACAAGCCCCTATACAGAATCTAAAGGGTTAATTTACAAAAAAAAGTACCTTGAAAATTGAACCCCCCTCCCCCCACTAAAAACCACTATTTTGGTAGAAGGGTGTAATTTCAAAAAATAAAAAATTTTTCCCGATTCATTGAGAGAAGTGTGTGCGTGCAGAATTTCAAGTTTCTTATCTGAATGGTTACGGCTCAGCAAAGTCTGGATAGATATAGATACATAGATATGACAGAACACTTGAGAAACCTAAACCCAGCAAAAATTATTCAAACTGGTCCATCGTGGGTTGCAGTGATTAATAACCCAAACCCAGCAACAGTATTTAAACTGATCTTTTTGGCGTAACAGTGATTAATAACCTAAACCCAATAACAGTATTTAAACTGGTCTGCTATTGGTAGTAATGATTAACAAACTTTCTCACACATGCACAGGTGGAGAGCCCAGGGTAATCAAGCCCCTGCACCTTTTCTTCTCTGTATCAGAAGTGACCCAAAATTTAAATATTTATTTTAGAAGACATGTTATTAGCAATTTATTTATTGCAACTGGTTCTGCCAGTAGAACATGATATTATTGTGGTTTATGATAGTAGTTTTAGTAAGTTTCATCCTATTCAAGCCTCTGAAAGGTCTGCCCACCAGTGGAATCTTTGTGGACACCCAAGTGTCAGCATCCACCAGTTTTGGAACCATTGCAATAAATATTTGAATAACCTTTTTTCAACTGTGCTTCAGCCCTTCAAATTCCCTGCCTTTCAGAAGACCTGTGCATGTCACTGCTAGTGGATATTCAAATGATATCAAATCGTTATGTAGGCTTCCTTCATTTTCACCTGGAATCATATTATGAGCATGAATTATTTGAAACTTCCACTAATGTTATTTTTATGTTAGTATACATCACCATTCTTGGCATATACCCTGATCAAGGGTATTGCTGTGTCAGTTACATAAAGGTGATTGTTAGTAAGACCCACTTCCAAATTGATAAGCTTGTCGAAATTTTATCCTGCTTACTGCATCTGGTATTTCCAATGGTAAATCATCTAGGTAGTGACCAGGCATGTTGTAGCTTAACTTCGGTGATCTTATGAGAATTGGTGTATCCAACATGATTTGGTTGTAGTCCCAGAGTCTAGAGGAGAGGTTCTCCAATCCATGTCCTTGTGCTGACTGCTTAGTGAAGAGGCATTGAGTACCATAATTTAAAGTCTTTGATTTGACTTGATGATGATTTGTCCATGACTTACCAAACTGGAGACAAGCACTCTACCACTGGGCTACATTGGATATAAAGTGACATCAAATGGAGTCAGCTCTAAACTACAATCGAATTCTTTGTTAATTTCATTTTGCCGCTTCCTCTTTTTCACATGGTATCATATTGTGATTGGAAATTGTTAAGAACTTATTCTAAAGTTGATTGTATTTTCAAAATACATGAAAACAAATACAACAGGTCTGGTTAGTCATCCAATAGAAACTATAACATAACTAAAAACTTTTGGCAGCATTCTGTTTTGGCGGTAATCAATTAAAAAATTGGAATAGGGGATGATCACTGAATACATTAATCCTCTTGGCTTTTGTTGGGCAGTGATCATTGAAAAGTTTGAATTTTGGAAAAAACAGGATTAAATGCTGACAGATGTAAAATAAGGATCGTGTTTAGCATTGAATTACATTGTCAATCAAAATACACTAAAAACCTATTCGGGGGATGGGGGTTAAAAAACAAAAAAATATTTTTTTCTAGACATGATAAAAAGTAAATGTTTAAATTTCCAGCCCGCTGGCTCCATTGGTGTGACCCTGTATGTGTGATACATACATAGCCAGCCAGCCAAACCAGCTTGAAAACTGAAGAAATTTCTGTTATCAGTTTCAGTCAACAGAATAAGAATATTTTTGAGTTTCACAAATAAATTTACGTGAGACTAAATAAACTGAAAAGCAATTATTTCATAATTGATAATTGAATTTTCTTTTCTGAAGTTCCAAGATTTAGTTTCCAGCCATGGTGGTTTATGTTCACTTTGCACTAATGCCTTGGGAAAGGCATGAATTCACTTCATGTGCCATGTTTTACTGCCAGCTACCTTGACAAAATGTACTGTCACTGGCATGCTACAATGCTTGATGAATGAGTGATCACTTGGTTAAACCGCTCTCCCATAACTACATTACATAATCAGACAGCAGCAGTAGCAGCTGTTCCAACTATAGACAACTTTGACATCACCCAATAATATTTTTGTGACTGTTATCTTCAACTTACTTGTTTACTAACACAATACTTCTCTAGGTTTTTTGTCAGTTCAACAATGAATCTATACAATTATTAGTCAGGTATGTCAATGTTGAGTTGACAACAAAATCTCGGCATCTAACTCCAACTGGAAATATGTTTATCGTCCGAATGGTGACATTTGTTATGACTTTTGTCTAATCACCCACAGGGGTTTACAGAACCCTAGCTGCATGGGTTCACTCCATTCATTCCTGTGACCCCCAAGTATTAATCCTTGTTACAGCCTCAACGTATACCTAGTTTCCCTAACCTATTTCCATCACTGATTTTAGCACTTAGTCCTACCATTCTGTCTGACTGCAATATTCTATTGGATTGCTGTCTGTTGTATTCTGCAGCCTTCTTCAAGTGTACTAGATGAATGTGATGGTGGTATGCAGAATTATTTCTCCAGTGGGAGCAATACTTATGACTTCAGATTCTAAGGAAAGGGAAAGAAAACTCCTGAATTCTATGTTATAAGTGTTACTAAAAATTTTTTTTCATTTTTACATTCAGTTGATACAACTGAAGAGGGCTGTAGAATGGAACTACCAAAACGTTGTGTTTACAACACAATCTAGATCTGATCAACTCTTTGAATTCTAGTAGATTTTTACTCATGAAATGTCATTTTTTAGAAAAAATAATAACATTAAGGATGATGTAAACAAAAAAAAATCACTATTTAATCAAAATATGACTCATTTAAAGTAATAACTTTTTTTATTGATTTTCTAATGATGATATAAAATTTCTATAACATTCTTGAGATTTAGGAGTAAAAAATTCAGGAAAAGCACAAATTATGGCTTCCCTGCTATTGAACCTTTTGTTACTGATATGGAGTTCAAAATGCTTGAAAAGCTTACAATCTGTAGAAGAAATGCCTTATGAAAATGGTGAATGCTGCAGAACTTCACATCCCAACTCTCAAAACTTACACACACTGAAATTTCTATTCTCCATTCTCAAAAAAACAAGCATGCATTAAATAGGGGAAAGGAAGTGTGTTTGATCAAGTGACTACATTGTTATAGTTTCTTCAAGTGATTGTTTTGGAAGTCACTTATCCAGGCTATCCAGGAAAATGCTTTTTATTCTTCTAAGGATTTTAGAAGTTTTTATTTTACATTTTTTCATTTAACAAGTACAAGAAAGATTATTAATGCTATTTGATATTTAAAAAGAAGGTAGTATTAAATTAGTAAATAGAAAGTGTAGAACAGTGATTCTGAATGTAGAGCTCTAGCCCCACAAGGGTCAATTTAAATATATTTGGTGCGATTTTGAAATTCTGGTGTGAAGAGCGAAAATCATTTCATGGTTCAAAACTGAGTTACTTTAAGGCTCAACTGACTAATTCCTAATTACACAATATCAATTATTACATCGATTATTATTGTAACAAAGGATTAAGTCATGAACTTTAATAGGTTCAAAGTGATCAGGCATTTGTGTTGTTGTTACCAATTCCACACAATAAAGAAATTACAAAGATTTTATCAAGTGTCATAAAGTTTATAAATTAGTATTTTTAAATTGAATTTGCAACATCATCCCTTGAAAAATTATACTTTTCTGTATGTATGTATGCATGTATGTACGTTACCTGCAAAAATGGCACATGGTAGGCAGAATCTTTTTAGCCCCGCATTTTTGGGGTACTGTAACCTGAAATAATTCTTGGTGGTTTACACGTGTCATCATATATTTTAGTTGAGAGATTCAATTTAGTCTAAAATCATAATGCAGAACTCAACCATTACTTTTAGTCCACAAGATAACTTTGACGTTTTTGAATGAATTTTAATAAAATTTAATGGGAGAATGGGCAATGGGCTGAAAAAGACGTGTTAACATTTAGGGGCGGATACAGGAATCTTCCATGGTTATCTTCCCTCCATTGTAGTAATATGTACACAACACAATATCTCCCAAAATTCTCAACAGAATTCAGGGAAATTTAGTGAGTCATGGGCTAAAGAATTAATGTTTAAATTTTGGGATGGATCCAGGTATTTCTCATAGTCACCTCCCTTGCATGTTAGCTACATGTACACCACACCATATCTCCGAAGGTTCTCCATAAATTTCAATGAAATTTTGTTGAAAGGTAGATGGTACATTTTGGGGCAGAATTCCTCAAAGTCACCTCCACTGCATTATAGCTATGTGTACGCAACACAATATCTCTCAAAGTTCTCAATAAATTTCAGGGAAATTTTGTGGAAGGGTGAGCAATAGACAAAGGGAGAACAGTTTATATGGATCCAGGAATTTCCCACGGTCACTGTCCCTGCATCATAGCTAGGTGTACACAACATGATATCTACCAAAATTCTTGATTAATTTTAATGAAATCTTATGGAAGGTGGGCAATGGGCTAAGGAAAAAGTGTTTACATTTTGGGGTAGATACTTTTTGCGGTGACCTTTAAAGTATTCTGTTTAAAATGAACTACATTGAAGAAATATGTAAAATATGAAATTTTTTAATTTTATTTTACAAATCTATTATTACAATGAATATATACAGCTCAACTGGATGTTCTCTTTGTATCCATTGTACGGAACAATTGCTTTAGAGTATTTTGATTAGTTCCCTTGACTTCATAGAGAAATCATTATTCAATGGGGGGGGGTACAGGCATCCCCCAATCTAACATGGTTTGTTATTGAACAATTTACGTTCCCTTTAAGTAAGTATGTATACTGAAAGTTTTTTAATGTCTATATCACAATGTTTCTCTCAGACAATAGTGTTTTCCCCAAAAGAAATGGTTGTAGGCTTTAGATATTTCACTCTAGATTGTTATAGGTTATAATTTCCAAAGGATTCTGTGATTTCAGAGGCATAAAAATGAATTTTAAGAGCTTAAAACAAAATATCATTTAGAATTTCAAACTATGGATGCTTTAAACAGCTATCATTATTTCATCGTAAGTTTCTTATTTACATGACTTGAACAAAATATGTTGGAATTGTTAATCATTTTTTATATTCACTGCACTTATTTTAATAAAGGTTCAGTTTTCTTTCTAATGTCCAGATACTATTACACACAAAGTAAATGAGAAAGTTTTTTCTGAGAAAATTACAATTTATGCGAGCATAACTGATTCTCAATCAGAACCCTTGATACTGCAACTTCAACTACTATTTACCTTCACAAAGCACACGAGATGACTCATTTCAATATTCAATATTCAAATTTCAGATTTTTCTAGGGTTCCTCAGATATCTGTTTGTGGGTTGCCATGTACTGCTTCTGCAAAAAACCCATTATGTTAATTTCAACTACTAGTTACATTCAAAAGCACATGAAATCACTTATTTGCTATCCAAATATTAGGATGCCTGTCATTACAGAATCAAGAGCCACGAAAATGAGTTAAATCGAATCTCAATTAATACTTTAAAAAAAAATGGGCTACATTTAGTTCACTAGCGATCTGGAACCTTAAATCATTGAATCCTTACTTAATTCGAGGTTTTACAACTATGAACTCTATACTTTATGATTATAAGCTTCATATATCTGGGTATTTCCACTAGTGATGTATAATTGAATCATTTTTTTCATAATAAGGGGGACAACACATTTTCTAAGGAATAGAGGTGGGTAATGGAGTAAAAAAGATGAAGAACCACTGGTGTAGAATAAGATATATATGAAATGTATACATACATATTAAAATCAAGTAAAAGTTGTTATAGATATGATAAGGATATGAGAAGATTTACTGAATACATGCTCATGGGCTCATACTGCCATAGGGCCAATTGTTACACTGACATAAGTTATGAAATGTGATAAGTGGACAAGAAATAGGTGTCTATTTATGAGAGCTGTTGCTATGACAACAATTGTGCCTTCTGATTATTTATTTGTTTGTCCATCCCTCTTTTCTGCTTAAACTGCAAAGCCTATTGACCTTATATTTGGCAGGAAGACTTGTTAAACATCAACTTGTGACAAAGGCCATTTGAAGTTGACCTCTGAGGTCTTTCAAGGTCACCATATATTATTTTTAGCCAATTTTCCAAGTAACTGGTCATGATTTTGCACTAGGGATGCTGAAATTTAACACATGGGTACAGCTTCTTATGGCAAAGGTTCACTTTGGAGGTCATTCAGGGTCATCAGAGGTCATTTTTGATCATTTGAAAGCTATTTTCCATGTTTCTGGCCACAATTTTGCATCAATGAAACTGAAATTTGGCATAGATCTAAATCTTTGAATGGCAGAGGATATATGCAATAGGGAATTGACCTAGGAGGTCATTCAAAGTCACCAAAGTTAATTTCTAGCCAATTTTCAAAATTGTTAGCCACAATTTTGTACTTATAAAAATAAACTTTGGTATAGAAGTAAATATTTTCATGGAGAATGTAATAGGCAATGTGATGTTGACTCAACAGGTCTTACCAGGGTGCTAGAGGTCATTGTTAGTCATTTGTTGCCAAATTTCCAAGTTGTTGACCTTAATTTTGCACCAAAAATTCTGAAATTTAGAGTATGGGTACATCTTCTCATATCAAAGGTCACAGGTCAATTTTGGATTAAAATAACTTTTTGCACCCATTTCACAGCCAAGCAATTACATTTTCTGAGGTAATTTAGTATGCAGGATTTACCTGGACTGAAAAAGTTGATAGGATTGTTGATGCTGAATTCAAGAATCAATTGAGGTTAGCAAAGGTCAATTCTGAATTAATATTGCTTTCTTAGCCATATTGTAACCAAATAATTACACTGCTGGAACTAAATTGATACATGGGGTTAACTTGGGCAGAAGAAGATAAGAAAGGTAGTACTGACCCCCCAAGGTCAACACTGGTCATTTTGGGATCAAAATAGCTTTTTTCAGTTCTAATGAAAGAACTCTAAAACAACTAAATTTTTTTTCTGTTTTGTTTGTAAAATGTTGTGTAAGTTTGAAAAACATTTTCAGGCAAAATTTCTAAAATTGTAACAAGGCAGAAGGACAATCTCTCAAGATTGCTGGCCTTAACCTGACTTCTCCATGCTCTCCCTATGGCCAGCTCTATATTGGTTTTTGTAGTGTTGGATCCTTGATCAACCTTTTCATACCGACATCCAACAGCAAAGATAATGATGTGTATCCAGAGGCCATGTCAGATTAAGTGGCAACGTCATTTGTTCTATTTTGTGCATCTGATTATTTTTTCAGTAACAGCATTTTTTTTATGAGTAAATTGTGTAAACAATCATTTTTTCCATTTGTTGTGTAGTGTAAGAAGAAATATGAAAACATCAATATTTTTTCCTGTTGTTATATACAAAGTTATTTCTTGCCAAGAGAAGATGTACCCATATGCTGAATGTCAGTATCCTTAGTGCAAACTGTGGCCAATAGCTTTGAATATTGGTTAGAAATGATCTCACATTACCTATGTCACAAATTGATGTGTAGTGGTCTGTGTATGGATTCACTGAAGATGAATGTAGATGTGAATGTTTCTAATTCAGTTGTGATAAGGAACTTCAAAATCCTTTTTTTCAAAAGGGGAAAAAGATTCATTAGGATTGGGCAACAGTTCAATCAATCAGTGAATTAATAGGGGGAATGAAGGAGGGGGAGGAAGGACAGAAAGAGTGAGAGAAGGAAAGAAGAAAAGATAAAAAGGAAAGATGGAAAGTGAAAGGAAAAGAGAGGGAAGAGAGAAAAGAAAGAATAGAAAAGTCAGCATGTGTAATTTTTTCACTGAAATCGTAAAAGCTATCATTCCTTCCTCTTTCCTCACTGCAAAAAGAAAGTAACAACCTCCAAAATTGAAATGACACTCATCCGTTATAGAATATGGGAATAGGACGGAGGAAGTGAGTAAAAAGAGAAGGAAAAAAGAGAGGGAGAAAAGAAAGTAATCGTAAAAGTTGTCTTTCCTTCCTATTCTCCCACTGCAAATATAAAATCTAGTACCAAATCTAAAAACTAAAATGACACTCAACTCTGGTAGAACGTAGGAATTGGTAATGTCAGTCAACATAGGTGTTTTTGGGGGGGGATTTTGAAGAACTCAGTAAATTCGAATCTGCTCTTCTTGCTAATGTTTTTTTCCTTTAAACCATGAATAAAATCTCTGAAATAAACAACAGATTCTGAATTATTTAAAAAAAGGAAAGAAGGAATAAATATCTATTTGGACCAAAGGTCAAAATAAAAAAAATAAAAAAAAGATTAGGGATGGTAGTGTCCAAATTGAAATAAATATTTTTTCAAATAAATTCATGAAAAAGAAAACAAATTTCAAATATAGAAAACAAAAAAGTAATAAAAACTGGCATTTTTCACTTACAGTTGAGTGGCAGCCTTCAAGCAATAGAATCAACAAAGAATAGTTTAGGGAAAAGAACTATCAAAAGAAATTAATCATAGAACCAATAGGTAAAAAGATTGTACAAAGAATAAAATGGAAAACATCATACTAATACCAGAGGGAAAGAAAAAAAAATTTGTTTTTAAGGTTAATTTTAGATCATTCTTTTTTTTAAATTCATAATTTCTTTATCTGGATTTGAAAAAAAAAAATTTTGATTTTGCTTTGCCCAAGCATGTGGAACTCCATAATCCCTTCAACCCCCTGGATCTCAGCCTAATATAAATTGTAATATTTGAAATAACTCCTTCCTGCTCGAAATAACCTAAAAAATACTCATATATATGTATGTATATATATACACAGACCCCTACCTATAGAAACCTTTGTATGGTATTTCATTTGTATAACTCAAATCCATCAGACTTTTCAGAACATCCACAATGGCCATTAAGGATACAGAAAATACAGTTCCCTTAAGATATTTGATCATACACCATAAGGACCTCCTCACCCAACCATCTGGACTATCCCCAACTTACCAAGCACTAACACAGTCAAATACTAAACTACAATCGACTCCTTAGTATCCATGACAACTAATGGCCCCTCTGAACAACCACATCCAAGACCCACTGTTACTACAAGGATATCCATAAACATACCAACACAGATTTCATCACAGACAGAACACAGTCCGAACTCATCATGATGACCTAAAAGGAATCCTCTTTCTTGATTCCCATTGTTGCTTCCAAAGCAAAACATTAGATGCAAAATTTGTTTCCCTACAATAACCCTTTCACCACTGAAAGTTACGCACATGCAACTGAAGATAGGAACCCCTCCTGAAAAATGTATAGCATATTGGTTAATTAATGAATAAAGTCTCCATATACTTTTACTCCTGAGTCTGTTACATTCCCACTTGTTCACACACACACACGCACACGCACACTGACACACACACACACATACATATCTATATATATACATATATATATATATATGTATAATCATCTGGGTTATTTTATCTCTCCAAGCACTTTTTACCTGAATGCCTTCGAGAAAGATTTCAGTAAGAAGTGTCAACCTGTCTCAGAAGGACAAAAATAGACGATTCTTCTTGAAGGTTTAATTTTTTAAGAGCTGTTTTAAATATAGAACAGGTATAAGTCTACAGGGTTAGGATTGTCGTCATGATATCGATCTGATACATGTCAGGTCTCTTGGCTTTTATCAGACACAGGATTTGGGCTATTATACGAGGGCCATAAAAAATGCCACGTTGCAGAAATAAGAAAAAACTTTTCTTTTGACTTGAGTTTTTTGTTTTTCATTTGCTTTTTTTATTTGTTGACCATTGTTGTCTTCACGTAAAAAGATTTTATGGTTCAAATAGTGGGGCTATTTTGGTAAACATTAATTCCTGGCTTTGGTCCAAGATTTCAAGCTAGGAACTTAAGGAGAAGGCCAATGCCCATGATCAGAGGAAGACTTCTTGGACTTGAATCATACGAGAATAAAACAGTTGAAGTTTATTTGGAATTCTTCAAGATCGACTGTATTTCAGACGAGTATGTATGTATGTTCTTCACTTATACCCTCATCAAGGCTGCCATGGTACACAGACAATTGTTAGTATGAACTATTTCCACCTTGCCAGGCCTATCAAAGCTTCATTCCCTAATGGTCACCCATCCAGGTATTGATCATGTTCATTTTTGCTTAACCAATGATCTTATGGAAACAGATCTTACCAATGTGATTTGATAATAACCTCTCAGCTTCCAGGAGAGATTTTTCAATCCATGTCCTTGTGCTGGGTGCTTAGCAGAGAGGGATTGAATACTATTTTTAAAGTCTTTGGTATGAAGCAGTGGTGAATTAAACACTGCCTACCTAACCGATGGTGAGCACTCTACCACTTGGCTACAGTGATCGGTACATTCAAATGAGTAAGACTCATTTATTTGTAAAACAAGCAATCCAAAATCGGACTTTCAATAAGTCAAAAAAAGTCTTTTTAGAAACCACTTATAGAATTTCATACTGCATTACTTATTGAACATGCTCCTTTCAATGTAAGCAATGCTGTTATTAAAAGAGTGTTTAAAGGGTTATTGACACTGAAATTTAACTTATGAAATGTCCAAATGTTTAAGTGTTTGGCTACTGGTAATTTTCCTGAAGAGTTTCTTTCATATAACAATATTTTTGACCTCTACTTAGATATTACCTTTTGGTCATTTTGATGGTCTCAAGCCCATGTAAAGGAAATGGTTTGAGCATGGAGCAAGCAAGTATACTCTGTAAGAAACAACTTACTACACTGCAGCAGGACTGCCTCAGTGATTGCTGTGGAGATAACCTCAATGAATGGCTGATTGGGAAAATTCCCCATCAGAAAAAACGAACAACTCACAGAACGGATGAGGAAAGGAGTCTGAACAAACCAAATGCAATGATTAAAACACCTCAGACAAGAATTATTTGTTTTTTTTTTTCAAAATCAAAAACAAAAAGAAAAAAAGAAAGGAAAAGTTGTTGTAAATTCATTCCAGCTCCTCTTCTGCCTGCTTCATGGAAATGCAAAGTTGTGAATATCTCAGGTTTTCTGAAACCAGTCTCTCCAGAATCAGATAATGAGGTGAAAATGTATTATAAACACGGATTGTTT
Source organism: Thysanoteuthis rhombus (assembly GCA_963457665.1). Classification (NCBI taxonomy): domain Eukaryota; kingdom Metazoa; phylum Mollusca; class Cephalopoda; order Oegopsida; family Thysanoteuthidae; genus Thysanoteuthis; species Thysanoteuthis major. The sequence continues at coordinate 37,542,856 of OY735210.1, read as the reverse complement.
TTTTTCCACCTGGTGCCAGGTACAGTGAATGCAAAACGTATCCAACAAATTTCAAAAATTTCCATTTCAACATCCTTATATAGCTTCAAAATCAGAAGAAATTGGAGCCAAGATTTCTGTTTTTTGTGCATAATTCTTCAATGTTTTATCTTGCATCAATGATTTTTTCTGTTTTTGTAATTTAGAATCTTTGGTTCAAGTTCTGTCAATTTTGAAGCTGAAAGAGAATGTTAAAATGAACTTTTTGAAATGTATAGGGTACTGTTTACAATCAGTGTAAATTGACAAGTTGGTAAATTTTGATCAACCGTAGCCACCAAAGGTGGTGAATTGATCTATCCTTTTTATAAGTGCACGTGTTTGTGTGTTTGTCTATGTGTTTGTATGGTCCAGTACTCCTGGCCCTAAAGTTTTGTCAACAGACTTGAAAATTAGCTATCAGTACTCCATTAGACCACTTCTGAAAAACTTTTTTTTGTTTTGGGAAAAACTGCTTTTTTGACCTTATTTAGACAAATTTTTCTAATAACATTTGGATCCTCCTGAATTTAGATGTTTCCTTGCACTATTTTAGATATTTTCCAGTGGAAAATGCCAATGATATCGTAAATAGAATTTATTATGACTATATTTATTCTTCATTGGAATTTTTCTACATGACTTCAAATTTTGACATTACCCTAGTTCAATTATTGAAGTGATAGCAAGTTTATTTCATTTTTATTGAATTCACAAAAGAGTTCTATATCTGAAAAGTTCTATCCATTAAATAAGCCTACTGTATATTTGAGCAGTATGAAGCAGTCCATGAATTTAAGTGCTAATGAATATCTGCAATTTCAAGGTAAAAGCTTTTCATTTTAAGCAGATTGTATTCCAGCATTTCTTTCATGGTAAAACTGATCTGGTTACACAAAATGGTGATCTCGGGTTCTTTATCAGTTTGTGCTCTTGCCATATGCATTGTCTCAACCGATCGAGAATTTTCATTTTTTTAAATCCATTTTTAAAAATTAAAATTTTAAATCAAGTTGAGTTATTTTTTATCAAAGTTACTCCTCATACTGATTTATAATAGGGTTCAAATCTGTTTCTCTTCGGAGAATTGTTAAAAAAACATAACTGGATAGTGAAACTCTTCTGTGAATAGTTTTCAAATCATAACTGGATATTCACTCAATAGAAACCATCATGTGACTGCCATCTTTTGGCAACTTGCTGTGTTGGGGGTGATCACTGAATGAATTACTTCTCTAGCTTTTTGTTGGGTCATTATCACTGAAAAGGTTGGAACTTTATAGAAACAAGCATGAATGCTGCTGGATATTAAACTAAGGGATCAGTTTACCATGAACTTACATTCTAAACTGCCACCCCTCTAAAACCTTATTTAATAGGGTATAATATAAAAGAAAAAAAGATTTTTCAAGGCATAATGGGGACTAGATGTTTAAATCTTAGCCCCTATAGCTCCATCTGTGCAACCTGTATGCATAATACAAACATAGACAGCCAGACCAGCTTCAAAACCAAAGAAACAGAGATAGTTTTGGTCACATTATTTGCTGACGTTTCTAATAATGGAACTCTTCTGTGATTAGAATAAAAAGTAATTAGAGAAATTTCCGGCAAGGGAGATATCTTTGATCAGCAGTCATTCCTTTTTGTAGAAACATTTGAATTTTCAAAATATGAATGAAAACAATGAAACTAAGAGTTCATGAATGAAATGTAATTTTGTAAATTTTGCGGGTGAAGGTGTAGACTTTTGCAACCTACTTAGAAATAAACTATAACCCACTCTTTAAACCACAGATTGTGATACTTCCACCCAGGCAAGTGATATAAAAATTTGTGTACCTCTCTCCCATGACTTATACTTTGCTCTTTCATTAATTACTTGTTTATCTCTCATCACAATTGTAAAAGACTCGCCTATCATTATTTTTAATTATGTACAATTATGCAATCAATAAAGTTGCCAAATTAAAAAAATAATTGATATTTCAGGCAATTTTCCAACTTTTGTTTTTGTAGAATTGATTTGGGAATTTTCAGAAAATTAGACAACGGAATTAAAGCCAGAGTTAATGGCAGCAGAGTCACCGTTTCTACTCGAGTGCTATGCAATCGCGAATATAATGCAACTTCTACTTTTTATTGTTAATACAGTAAACCCTCTCCTTAATGAATGAATTTGGGGAAGGGCTGGTCATTAAAGCCAAAAGTTTGTCATACCTGATGGTCATGCCTTGTTTGGTATATTTGAAATAAGTTTGGTAGTTCACCGCATTTATCAAATATTATTCAGTAAATCTAAAGGTAGTTTAAGGGCTGCTCATTCTTTTTTCAACCTCACTTCCTCATGGGAATGAATAGTTCAATAAAAAAGTTCTATAAAAAATATATTTGAGACAAAACTTTTCCATGAGCTCAACTCGGCTCTTGCAATGCTTATGCTTCTTAATAAGATGCAGTTTGGGTGAAATATATTCCTCTTGCACTTCTTTGGAGGAGTAAACACAGGTGTACAATGTTTAGAAGCCATGGCTGGAATGCATGCTGAAATACAATGTAATTAACACAGAACAAAAAAACATGTCGAAATGAACAATTGTCCAAGGGGACTATGCAATAGCCAAACGTTCACACGACAGAATCCTTTCACACCAATTGGTTTTGGCATGCAATTCATTGGTGATTAGTTCTTGCATTTATTGAATTTCATTCAGAAAATCCAAAGTCACCTTGGATGGATCCATGAGTTCGTTAGAGCTAAAATGTTATTGAAGTTATGTTGTAGCTTTAGGGAAATTTTCCCAGATTTTTCTGTGGAATACACTTACATTTTGAAATTTTCTAAAAATCAACTAATTATTGGATTTTAATAAAATTCAAATTATTTAATAACAGGCAAAGTCTTTTTTGATAAAAATCTCCACTTCACATATAGGATTTGTAGCTAATTGTTCCTATATTATGGGAGAGTTGTTCTTATATTATGGGAGAGTAATAATGGTAGTTGGTTCTGTGTAGTGATAAAATGGAAATTATAGCTGAGGGCAAAGGAATTTGTGACATCGTAAGTGTGTTGAGGAAGGAGGATGTTGCAAGTTGCTAGGACAACTGGGAGAATTCTTTGTACTGAGTCTGAATATGGACACAAAGATTAAACATAGTTCATTGTTGAAATAAAGACAAATGCAAATGTTTAGACTAGCAAATAAAGAAGTACAATTCATGAGTCGACAAATAAGGTGTGAATAAGCATCCAATTCAAAGTTGAAGAGAAAACAAATATCAAGAAAAGATTAACCATGATGGAAGAGGTCTTTTCAGATTGGATTGTAGAGAAGATTTTAAGGAGAGAGTTGATTATTCATCATCATCATCATCAGTTTTTCATTGTCCGTTGCTGAACGTAAAACTTTGCCATTATCCATCACATTTCTCTATCATGGGCATCATAGAGCCAGTATTTTCTGAATTTGTCTAATTCATCTCTCCATCTTGTATTCTGTTGGCCTTAGTTTCATATGAAATCTCTGGGGATCCGTGTTGTGAGTCGCGATGTCCATTGGTTGTCTTTCATTCTTCTAACATGGCCTGCCCATTGCCATTTAAGTTTTTTAATAGATTCTATGATGTCTCAGACTCTTGTTTTTTCCATTTCTGTCTTGTGATCTCTCCATGTGAGGTTGAGCACGATTCTCTCAAGCACACGTTGCATGCTTCTCAGTTTGCAGGTCTGTCTTTTGGTTAGGTTCTATGTTTCAGCTCCATAAATTACAATCGGGAGAATAACGAGTTTGATGTCATTTAGTTTATATATTGTATGAAGTCTTATTAGTGATGCCTTTAATAATGAGTGGTAGAGTTGATAAAATTAGATTATCCAAAAGGCAATTGGATCAGTTTCAGTTGCAAAGAGCTAAAAGGAGTAAAAGGAAATAAGTGAAATGCTGCGTTTGTGTTGAGTTGCCAGAAAGCTTTTACGGATTTTCATATTGAGAAAGTTTGTTGACAAAAGGCCACAGTCATATCAAAGAATGGAAACCAACTCAATTGGGACTTTGAGTTGGTTTGGAAGCTGGCAAAATAATACCAATCCTAAAGAGAAGGAAAGGAAGAGTGAGAGGGGTAACTGACAGAAAGTAAGGGCTAGTGAGCATTGGTACACGTGTTCAGAGTTTTTATATACAGTACATAAAGGAAGTGACGTTTTGCATGTGTAGTTACATTTCGTATCTAAGGTTTTGTATCTAAAGGTAATACTTATCTATTTTTGTTATTAATTTCAGCTAAAAATAAACTACACTTGTTTCAGATAAATATTTTAAAATGAACTGTAGATTATAATTGTTCCAGATCAATTAAAGTTGACCTTTAAATTTGGTTTGAATTTACATAATCTTCTAAAACAAATTCTGTATGTTTGTTTGTTTGTAACCATTATAAAGCAAAAATCTCTATCTTTTAAGAACATTTGAGTATAATGTCAAATCCCACCTCCAAATTTAACCCTTTATATAAAATTTCTCACATTATACATGAGTAAATATGATAGTTTATCTTTGAGTTATCATTTGACAGGCACAGTGAGAATTTCAATGTGCTGTAGTTCCTAAAAAGAAACAGAATGATCTTAGTATATCTTATATACATATATGTATGTATGCCAAAATATAAGATGGACATTCAATTAAGAAAAAAAAACTAACTATGCAAATAGGTTTCGTTCGTCACACAATAGAATTCAAATGAGGTTTAGTTTCTAAAAGAAAAATGGAATGATTGTTTGATAGATGGATAAAAAAAAGGAATCAAATAGATTGATAGATATGAGAAAGAAAATTGAAAAATTATTCATCCCGATGCAGTGATGGATTTTTCATTCTTCTTTTCAAGTCCGAAGAGAAACTGAAATTTGAATTGTCAGCCGAAAAGAAATGCAGATTTTGGAAAAAACAATTTCTTTCTTTGTAACTGAAACAGTAAGATTTGAAACAACAACAGGGACAACAAAAACACATGCAAATCCAGCTGTTCATTTGGCTTTGAGAAATTCACACGTTTCTCCATTTTAGCAATTTTAGTAAGAATCTTCCTTGCTTTTTGTTATATTTCTTTTTGTTACGGATTGTAGGGCTAGCAAAAACCTATTTGCTATTGAAAGGCGAGCAGAGTGGTAGCGGCCCAATGTGCCTCAACGAATCAACAGGGGAAAACAAAATTCTCTTCAAAATGATCTAAAATGAATTTTTTCTGAACAATTTTTAAAAACCAATCATAGTGAAGTGACTTGAATAACAAAACATTGAATAAAATATTTGTTGCATCTATTGAGTTAAAAGTATTGTCACATATCCAGTAGGAACAATAAATAATCAAATCTGGTCTGGATAGCCATTCAATAGAAACTCTCATCTGACTAATATCTTTTGGCCGCACACCTTGTTTGGGTGATCAATTAAAAAATGTTAAAAAGAGATGATCAATGAATAAATTACTTCTCTATTCTTTGTTGTGATCACTAAAAAAGTCTGAATTTTCAAAAACCAAGTGTAAGCACAAGCTAAAGGATCAATTCAGCAGAAACTTACATTGCAAAGTTAATAACCTTCTCCACCCCCCAAATTTTATTCACAAGGGAAATTTCCAAAAACAATAAAAAATTTCATTCTAGGTATAATAATAAGTGAATTTTAGAATTTTAATCCCTCTAGTTCCATTGGTTTGCTGGCAATGTATGTAAGTATGGACCATACGCATGATACATACTTACATACATTGCCAGCCAGCCAGACACCATTAAAAACTGAGGAAAACTTTTTTTGATAGTTTTTATGACAGTTTTGGTTGACTGTTTCAAATCGAATTCTGCATGACATTATTTCAGCTGGTTTAAAACATTTTGACAAAACAATGGCTGTCTCATAACAAAACCAATTATCTTTGCAAGCTGCATCAATGTATTACAAATCAGTGCAGGTTCAACCATATGTTACATGCCTCGCAATTTCAAGGGCTGCGTACCAAATGATCCACAGCTATCAGTTCTGTGATTCTACTCTTGCTCAATTACATATGATGAAAATCTCTCTCTAGTGTGTTGTTAATGTTAGGCAGGGGTTGAAGATATAGAGAAGTAGGGAAGAACTTTCATCTTGATGACTTTCTAATAAATTTTTTAAAGACTTACTAGTTACATGATTCAAAGCCGTTCAGTTAAAGGCACTGTATCGCATGCAACCAACCTAATATTGGCCAAAACAGTACGAGCAACTGAAGAGTGAAGCCTTGGTCATAGCCCAAATGGGTTCAGTGTGAAAACTAACCTGCTTCTATTTATCTGTTTACTTTTGGATCAAGCGAATAATAACTCTAAGTTGACAAGCTTTTGGTAGAACAAGGTTAATAATCAAGAATAGGAAAATCTCATTAGTTCTGAAAAGAATTATCACTTATGGAGATAAAACATGGAACCGAACCAAAACTGAGAAACATGCTACACGCACAAAAGAGAATCATGCTTAACATCACATGATGAGATTGCAAGACAGCACAGTATTTTTAGAGAAAAAAAACAGGAATTTGAATTATCATTGGAAAACAAATGGCAATGGGCTTGATGCATCCCTGGAGATCATATTTTAAATTGTGGTTGGCAAAAATATGATGGCATGATTAACCAGACAAGTTCAGAAAGTATTGGCTCTGCGACACACATGATAGAGAGGTTTAGAAAATCTTTGGGAAAGGTTATGTCTAATGATTGTGGCTAAAAGGTTGATGATGATGATGATGAAGATGAAGATTATGATGATAATGATGATATTTTTCCACTACCCAGGAATTGCAACTTCTGACCTGGGGATTTTGACCAATTATTTATACATCACCACATGATATAATTTGTAAATACAAGAAATGATAAAATATGTTTCAAAAAGCAAAGTTGGGGGGCCAGGCTCATGGGGTTCAATGAGGAGGGGTCATGTATATAGCGATGAGAGGGTTAATACTGACTTCAAGTAATAGAGGTTGTGATCCTCATCTCAGTACGAAAAAAATAAAAATATTCATGAGATGCATCGAGAGAGTTGAAAATAAACTCCCTGCCATCAGAGAAAGCTTTTAAATCTTCGTTTGCCAATAAGTAATACTAATCATAAAGAAATCACTTTGAACTTTAAAAGCTATTTGTCTCAAGAAGATACTTTAAAGTCTTGATATTCTCAAGTGCTTTCTGTGTAGAAGAAACTAAATTTCCAATGTTTATTTCAATGACCATCTTTATATCTTTGTTTAAAGAGGAAAGTCATAAATCTTTTCATTTGTTTATGACATAATATTTTTGTTCAGTGGTTCCTAAACAAGGTGGGGCACAAACATCCTTTCCGGGCCCCTTTCCCTTCTCCAGTATTCATCCTGTTTTTATCTACTTCAATATACATAAACATTTTCTGAAATCCTAGGAAATTCATAGGCCCCCATCGATGAACCCTCGGCACCCCCTCCTCATAGGTCCTATAGTATGGCATAGAAGAGACATAAAAAAATTGTGGCATTTATTTCCTTACTGGAGAAGGCCTGTTTGTCTTGAAAATCAGCATTCAGTATTATAACTATTATCTGTGATTAAACACTGATCCTTGCTCTAATAGGAAATACATAATTATGTAACTCACCTAACATAACTTAGTCTCAAAAAAGTCATAAGTTTATTTTCAACCCCAAAAGTTCAATAGAGCCCTCCCAGCATTTGATCCAGGAATTTATTTATTTCTCGATCAATTTGAGAGTCCCATTAATCCCAAGGTATTGATATTGACCACTTTAGCGTAATCCTTTATTTACACTATTAAGAGCTCTCAAATACTGAACTATTAATCAAGTCTTAAAGTAAATAAAGAGAATATAGAGAAATAGTTCAAACTTTACAGAAACTATGGTAGGTATTTTCATGAAAGGCATTGAACTGATGACTTATTATAACAAGTTATTCCATCAATGGCAGTAAACAGATTGATAGAGTTGAGTCAGGAAGAGGTGTGGAAATATCAACAAAATCCAAGCAGATCTCCTTTAATAACAAGAACTACTTTTTATTTGTGGCTTTTTGTAGTCTCTCTTTCACTATTTTATTAGGTGAGAGAAGAATAGAAATTGTCTTTGCACAATTCAGATGATCATCTTCAGTTATTTCATACCAGAAAAATTTGACATCGTTGATAGAATGGCAAAGACAAAAAGATCTTTTCCTTTCCAACATGGCGTGTCTTAGCTCAAACTAATCAAGCTATTGCCTCATTCTACATTGTTATACATAGTGGTTCTGTTGGATTCATGCCTGAATGAATTGTTTTAGGAGAGTATAGAACATGAGAGTCTTGGTCGAGTCCAATGTGAACTTCACCTTTTGTAAAAATTTTGTTGATTCCCAGAAATATCAATTTCGATCCAATACAAAGAATAAACTCTTAAATAAGTTTAATTCTCCCAGACTACAAAAATGTCCACCAAATATTCAAAGCTATCGTGCTCAAAGGACATTGGAAAATTTTGTAGATCAAATCAGTTACAAACCAAGATTTTCACACAACCCTAAATATAAGCAACAATGATGAAAACTATGAAATTAGCTGAAGGTTGAAATTAACCTCAAGTAATGAAGGAAAAAAATCTTTCTTTTTCCCCACTTTACTTAGGGAGATCAAGAAATTGCCTTATTATATATTGTGGGTTCATTGGATTCATGCCTGAATGAATTGTTTCAGGTAATTATACAACATAAGAGTCTTGGTCAAGTCCAAATGAAAACCTTGCCCTCTGTTCACATTTTGTTGATTCCAAGAAGTATCTTTTTTCATCCGTTACAAAGAATAAAGTCTTAGGTCTTATTCTCTCAGGCCACAATAATGTCTACCAGATATTCAAACTTCTGTTGCTCAGAGACAAATTTTTGTAGATTAAATCAATTTTCAAACAAAAAAGAAGTTTATATCATGATTTCTCAAGCCACAAGGCTTCGTCTGACAAGATGATATAATTGAATAAAAGTTGGAGAAATGTCCTTAAGTGTTATCTGTCTATCATAAATGACGATGATCTTTGACACCTTTGAGAAGGGCGGTTATCACTTTGGATAGGTCTTCGGGAGGAGGTTGTGGGGGAAGATTCAAGGAAAAGAAGGGTCTCCCATTATTTGGATAAACAAATTCATTCATTCAATTCTTGTTGCTCGCAGTCAAGGCAGTCAGGTAGGAAGGGTGGGCCTTTGGCTTGCATTATTGAGTATTGTGCAGTGATCTGACACCTCCTATGAGGATTAACATGATTGCCATGAGAAACTCTCTACATGAGCTCTAGCTGCTCATGGCATCTGGTATACTCATCTAGGTACTGACCAAGCTCTATGTTTCTTAACTATGAGAACGTGATTTGACTGTAAGGAAGAAGTGACCACTTTGGATGGGTTTTGGCAGGGATGAGATTATGGAGACAAATTCAAGCCAAGGAAGACCTTCCATCATTTTTCACTTCAAGTGCCGATTGCTATTTCTTCCTTGTGTTGTCAGCACTTATTCTCTTGTCAACTTACATTTCTTTGTTACAGCCAAATCACATTGGGTGTGGCGGTTCTTGTAAAGCAACGTCGAGCCTGGTAAGAACATAGATGAGTGACCATCTGAAAACACTGAATGTCTTACCCAGCAGGGGAGGCATCTCTGTAGCCATGATGATTTCCATACAAATTGTGTACCTTTTCCCTTTCAGAAACTTTCAGTGTGGACCAGAGGTGGGAAGTTAAACTTGGGCACAACACTTCCTCCATACCAAGTGCCCAGGTATAACAGCAGTGAAAACAGGAGACATCAGATATAAAGAGAAGAAGACAGTAAGTCTATGTGACAGACTGCTCAAGCTTTGTGTTGGTGTGTATTTCTAGCAACCTTAGAACCTGAATTTTTTTTTCCAAACATCATTAAAAAATAGAAATATCAGAGGATATCATTCTATCCATAGATAACATAAAAATTAAGTCGTTTTTCATGGATATTATGCTATTCATAAATATTTCATTCCGAGTTCATCAAGAGAATAGTGGGTTGAACAAAGGGTGTTTAGGTGTTGCAAACCCAACCATTGAGATAAATGACACAGAGGGATTTTTGGGGGAGTTTTTCTGCAAAGAACATGTGTATGTAGCCATAGCTTGAGCGTGACCAGGATGCATTGTCAATAGTGAGAGAATTCCGAGAATCTTGGGAGGTATCTATACTGTATTTGTAATAACCACCCTAAGACAACATCCCTGTGTAAAGTTCCAAATGAGACACGGAAAATGCATTCCTGGGAAGGGGAGGAAGTGGGGACACAATTGAGACAAAATCTTTCAGGAGTACTTATTGGATTTTGAAGTACTTTTGATATGTTCTTTCAAACCATTTCTTCTAACAATAAACTGATTTTCATTTTTATGCAAATGTCTCCTCCTAATTATACTGGACTAAGTTGGACCATGTTTGACATTCATTTTGTTTATCATCATTGTTAGTATTTACGTCAAATTATTATTATCAATAAAGTCATCACAATTGCAGAGAATGAAGAGAGAAATGTTATTTTTTGTCATCCATTTATGGATGCTATTTGCAATCAATTCGTTTTTGTTAATGAATAATTACATGTTTCTGAATAGAAAATGGTGGTTGGTAGCAAGAAAGAAACAAGACAGAAAATTCAAAATGGCTGACAAGATGACATTTGCAAAAATCGTATGCATTAACAAGTTTGATTGAGTTTTTTGACTTGAAATGAGAATTTCACTCTAAATTTATCAATTTACAACTGACACATTATCAAACTGAGATGCAAAGACGGCCAGTCAAAAAGATACAAAACTGAATAAAATAGAGACATTTTTGATTGAAAATAATAATAGAAAGAGAGAATTGGTTCCATGAAAATTCCAGCCAAGAAAATTCCACCCATGAGAAATTCACTCAGTAAATTCTACCCATGAAAAATTTCATCCATTGAAAATTACTTCAGATATATAGATAGTATAAAAATCATCTGGTAAAAATTACATGCAGTAACTACGAGACTCTTGAATTCACGAACTGCTCAAAACTGCTCCTGAACACAGACGAACTCTTTACTGATTAGAATTTTTTTTAAATGGAACACTCTTATGGATTGAGTCAAGAAAAAAAATTACTTAAGAGTACACGGGAAGTAACTTTGATCAGAAAATTTTCAAGTTGCCAACATCTTTGGGCAGCATGTTTTCATGGAGATGATGAATTTTCTAATTAGATGAAGGGATGATCAATAAATAAATCACTTCTCTCATCTTTTGGGAGTTGAGGTTATTAAAAAGTCTGAATTTTGAAAAAAACATGCATAAATACTGCCGGACAAAGACTGAGGGACCAATTTAGCATAAACTTGTAAATTGAACTGCCTCCACTTTATTTTGGATGATGAATTTTGAAAAACAAAACAAAAATGTTTTTTTTTTGTAGACATAATAAGGAGTAAATGTTGAAATTTTCAGCCCTTTAGCTCCACTGGTGCAGCCAGTATACGTGATACATACATAGCTAGTCAGAATTACTTAAAAACTGAAGAAACCTATGTTAAACTATATTGATAGTTTTTGGTGACAGTTTCTTATTGAAATTATATGTTAAAAATGACAATTTGAACTACAGTTAATTCATGACTAATCGAGCCCTGGTAACAAATTGATCATTAAAAAACTAGGGTGGAATTTTTCATTACAAAAAAAAAATCTCTTTACTTACACTCATCTTCCAAGTCATTTGAACTGTTAATTCAATAAACCACTTGATACTGCTCCAAATTACAGTGGAACTCTCCTATGAATAGAATGAAAAATAATGGAACTATTTTGTGAATGAAATTTTTAAATTCAAATTTGAATTATTGAAAAGGAATTACCTAAAGGTCGAAGGAAGTAACTTTGATCAGAATTTGTCCCCTCTATTCAAAAATTAGTGTAAATGAAAAAAATATCAATTGAAAAAGGAATAAAAAGAAAGACAAATGTTTAAAAAGTTTAAGAATCAAATGTGAGAAAGTTTATAGATTTTATTTCAATCTTTGTTGTTAGTCAATTGTTTCTCCTTCTATCTTTTCTGTGAAGCAACAGATCTAACCTCTTGTCTACTGAACACTTTTTGGGGAAGATGGGCCAACTGCCATTATAAAGTGTTCTCCAAATGCACAGTTTCCCATGAGAGAGAGGCCACATTATGATTTTGAATTTCATGAACAAAAATCAATAAAAGTTGGATTGCTATGATGATAATAATCAATATTCAAAATGACTAAAGTTTTACCAATCCACTGTTCTCATGGAAACCTCTATTCATGAACCATTTGTTCTCTCAATGTCTACCAATATACTAAGCTGTGAATGGACAGTTCATTTTCCCAGAGGCGTACATAGTGATTTTGAATCAGGTAGAGGGTAGGGATTGAAGGTCTCTAATTTAGGGACAGAGTGGATGTGCAGGTCTCTCCATTGCTGACAAAATGAGCATGCAGGCCGAATAAGAAGAGAAATTTGCTGACAGAAACAGGATGGAACGGGAGGGGCACATTCCCACCCTCGATACGCATAACATTGATTGAGATTTCTCTATGACCAGAAGCATACATAATGATTTTCATTGGGTGGTGTAGGCCTTTAATTTGCTTGACAAAGTGTGCGTGCAGGCCGAATAAGGGAAGGAACAGATCTGGTTGGTTACTCTATGGAAACCGTCACATAACCAATGTTTTAAGGCAGCAGGCTGTTTTGGGGGCGATCAATTCAAATATTAGAAAAAGTGGTGATCAATGAATAAATTACTTCCCTAAGTTTTTGGTGGGCAGAGATCACAAAAAAGTCTGAATTCTGCAGGACTCTAACAAAGGGACTAACTTAACATCTACACACATTACAAATTTAACCAACTAAAAACTTATCTAGGGTGGGGATTTTCAAAAACAAAGAACATTTTTGTAGATATAATAAGTAGTAAATGTTTGAATTGTCAGCCCTTATTGGTCCATCCTCTGAATACACACCACACCAGCCAGAGAGACATGAGAACCAAAGAAACCTACGCTGCCGATTTTGATGACTTCCAAGCATTTAGTGCTGGGCCCTTGAAGATGCGGGGCTTGTTACATATATTACTTTTGCTATTTAGTTGATCTGACACTGAAATTATTATGCTGGGCATGAGGGCACTTGGTCTGTCTCAGGCAGAAGTATGCACAGTCAATTTGGATTCCTCTAGAAGAGTACATTGAATCACTCTGGAAGAGTCCATTGAATATTCCTGGAATACTCCATTGAATATTTCTGGAATACTCCATTGAATCACTCTGGAAAACGGCTGAAAAGAAATTGAAAAATCAAGGTGGAACAAATCAACTCTTTTTTCCATCAAAAATGAATGAATTCATGTGGAAATCAAATGAATGTAACAACAGACATCGAGAAATTTTATCTGAATTTTTACCGACAAAAATTAGTTCTAATTCTTCTTTGGTATGTTGTAGTTTAAAAAACTTCATTAATTTTGTTTCATTTCATCTGTATTTGTGATGTAAAAATATCAATTGTAATTCTTCATTTGTATTTTTTATTTTCAAAATCTTTTTGAATTTTATTTCTTTTCATCTGCATTTGTGTTATAAGAATATCAATTGGAATTCTTCATTTTTAAAGTGAATTTTAGAAATTTCCTCAATTTTGTTTAATCTTATCTGGATTTGAATTGTGAATAAATCAATTGTGATTCTGCATTTGCATATTGTATTTTAGAAATCTTAATTAATTCTATTTCATCTTATCTGTATTTGTGATGAAGAACATTAATTGTATTTCTTCATTTGTATTTTGTATATTCAAAACCTTAATCAATTTCATTTTATTTTATCTGTGGTCTTGTTGTAAAAATATCAATTGTAATTCTTTATTAGTATCTTGTATTTTTAAAATCTTAAGTAATTTTGTGTCATCTTATCTATATTTGTGATGAGAAATGTCAATTTTAATTACTCATTTGTTTTTTGTATCTTTAAAATCTTAATCAATTTTGTACCATCCTTTCTGTATTTGTGATGAAGAATATCAATTATAATTCTTCATTGGTGTACTCTATTTTTAAAATCTTCATTGATTTTTTTTCATCTTATCTGCATTACGAATTGTAATTTTTCATTTGTGAATTGTATTTTACAAATCTTCATTGATTTTGATTCATTTTATTAGTGTTTATTGTATAAGTACAGCAATCGTAATTCTTCATTTGTATATTGTATTTTTAAAATCTTTGATAATTTTGTTTCATCTTATCTGTATTTGTAATGTAAGATTATCAATTGTAATATTTCATTTGTATATTGAATTTTTAAAATCTATTTTAATTTTGTTTCCTTTTATCTGTATTTGTGATGTAAGAATATCAATTGTAATTGTTCATTTGTATACTTTATTGCCCTCACAACAAATGGCAAATATTAAATCGCTGGAAACTTCCCAGACAAACTTTGTATGAATAGAACTGGGCCATGTTTGATACCACCAAAATTAAATTTATTCCATTTTCATAGAACAAAAAACAAATCGACATCTTAACAAAAAGACAAGGCATAAAACTTTCACCCAGTTCCTTGCATGTTTTTCTTGTAATTGAAAACAAAATTGAAATTCAAGGCATTCCCAGAAACCTAATTATATGAGTGCTCACTTCGAGACAAATATTTGATTAAAAGTGATAAATTTATCTACCAAAAGTAACAAGCAAAGTACATAAAAAACGATATTTTAATTAAATCCGATAAAGCTGACGGATTGTTAAATAAGACGGTGCAATGGATCCATGAGAGGGGAATTGTGTTTCAAGTAAATTATCTTCAAGCAGAACACCCTTAGGAAATAATCTTATTTTACCAGAAAGTTTATGTTCTGTGTGTTGCCTTTAACAGGAAGGGAACTACCATTTTGGATTTTTTTTTTTGCCTGGAACACATAAAAATCTTGGAAAATTTAATTTTGACACTTTAAAAAAAGCATTGACATGCAGTGATTCTCAAACTGGTGAATGATTCACCCAAGGGTGAATGATTTTTTTTGTGAGGTAAAAAAGGGTTAGATAAAAAAAATATCAATCGTAAATGACTTAATTTACTCAGATATGTATACATATATATTTCTAGACTTGAAAAGTATTTGTTGTAACTATACACAATAAAAAAAAACATAATCCTTAGAAATCCAATTCTAATGTCTAAGATTTTTGCTAGCTAATTTTATGTAAACTACAAAATTCTAGTGATTTTCCGTTTTGATTTTTTCGTCACTCTATTAATGACACATTTTTAGGATGTCCAAAACCATGAAAAAAATAATCATTTGAGGGGAGAGTCAATTTATGTTTTCTGCTCTTGATACAAAATGAAGTATGTATAAAATTATAAACAATGGCGTATACGATGAAAATTATCAAAAACATGACAAAATTTAGTCGTGGCTCAATAGGATTTTATAATAAAGACCTGAGGGTGGATGACACTGAAATAATTGAAGAAACACTGCTCTATAATATGTTCATGATACAAAATCAATGAAAATTATAAATGATGAATAAATAAATGAAAATAATCAAAAACACAAGGAAATTTAGTCATGGCTCAATGAAATTTTGTAATAAAGACTTAAGGCTGAATAACACTGAAATAATTGACGAAACACTGCTCCATAATATGTTCATGATACAAAATCAATGAAAATTATGAATGATGAATGAATAAATGAAAATAGTCAAAAACACAAGGAAATTTAGTCATGGCTCAATGAAATTTTATGATAAAGACTTGAGGTTGAATGACACTAAAATAGGTGGAGATACTACAGGTTTTTGATTTGGGTGCCCATTGTATTTGTAGTCCACATGGAGACATCAGTTGAAATGTTAAAGGAGGAAGAGAGATGTATGGTTGTCATGTATGAATTCATATTATTGTGTAGCTAAGTATGAAATGTAGCTTTTCAAAGTGTAGGAGGATGGATGATAAACTTCTGGATATAAATACATTGTCTGACCTTATTTCGCATACACTTTTTACCATCACAACATGGAAACATTAGAACACTTGAAATGCATGAGAACGCTTGATAATTTAGCAACTGGCATCTACACTTGGAGATATTGCTAAAATGATACAAAAACATTTGTATACAATAGGCTTTAACTTAACATGTATTTTCCTTTGTTTGAATGAATAGATAGTTTGTTTTTCTTAAAAGTGATCTTTACATTTGTCATTATCATAATTGGTATCCTCACCTTTATACTGGGTAGCATGTGGATTGGAATACCCAGATTAACATGCAAACAATGTTTCAATACGATGATATGACCAATTATTTGTTACCATGGAGTCAGCTATTATAATTAAAACCTTCCTTCATCTTTGAAGTAGGGCACCCATCTCCTATACATTAATGAGATTATCTACAACCCATCATATATCGTAGATAAACCTCATTCCTTTTGAAATATGATGCCTATTACCAATCAATAAACCAAAAGGTTTTTCCAAAATCTAATCAATTGGAAACACCTGAATTTGGAGGATAATTTTTTATAGGAGAACTGCAATGTACTAAAAAAATGAATCTTTACTAAACATTTTATTGATATTGAGTGTAATCTCAGGATTTGACCTTTTCATTTTGATCAAATCTGGGGTGCTTATTTTATGTTTGATCTCATGTATTTGCTCAATAAAATTGCAAAGATGTCAAAGTGTATTTCTGTGTCCATGTTTTAACATATGCCAACAAAACTTGTCATCAAAACTGTCAACATAAGTTTCTTCAGTTTTCAAGCTAGGCTGGTTTGCTGGCTATGTATGTCTGTACCAGCAATTTATTCTTTATTCATTTTTTACTCCTTATTATGTACAGAAGAACATTTTTTGTTTTTCGTCCTTCCTGTCCTCCGCAAAAAGGTTTTTAGTGGAGAGTTCAATTTGCAATGTAACTATATGCTAAATTGATCCCTTAGATTGTGTCATTGGCAGCATTCACACTTTGTTTTTAAAAATTTGAATTTTGTGGTGATCACCACCCAATAAAAGGTGAAAGAAGTAACTTGATGATTAAATAACCTTTTCTCCAATTTTTTGATTGATCATGCCCAACAGAGTGTGCTGCCCTAAGCATTGGTCGCATGACAGTTTCTATTAGGTGACTAGACTCATTTGAATAGGATTTGCTAATATTTAGAGAAATACTTGAAAAGAAGCAAATGAATAGTTGATGTTGTTATTGTTGTTGTTGGTGGTGGTGGTGGTGTGAAGGATATTGAAATTTGATTTTTAGTGAAGCAAAAGAGACTGACATGATACACAATCAGATTTTGTTGACAGCTGAGGATTTCTGTTTAAATCAACACATCTTCAGAGTTAAAACTCTACGATTGTTTTTATGCTTTGTTTGTATTCATGTCTAGTGTGACAGTGTTGGAATAAAATGAAAATATATGTAAATAACAAGAACCATAAGTTCAACAATACGTCCACCATCCTTGTATTATTTATATTGTACTGTTTTCAACAAAAAATGGCCATTTTTGACGTATTTGAAATACAAAAAAGTGAACCTCCTACATTCTATTGTGACATCATAGCAAATTTTGATCAAAAGGATGTTTTTTTGATGACATCACACCGTGAGTTCAACAATGCATTTTCTATCTGTGGTAGGAGGAGGAGGAAGAAGTTGTCTTTCTTTGAGTCAATTGATTCTCATACTCGTAAAATATTGTGATATGGAAACAGTTTGCAAGTCTCATTTCCAATAAAAATTGCAAATGGCCATTGTTTCACATCCTGCCCTTGTGGGTAGATAGTTGAATAAGTACGTAGTTATGATTGTGGACACTGCAGTATCCTAATAGAGCAGATATGTAACTGATTGAATCAGGGAAAGAATCAGTAAAGGAATGATAAGATACATTTTTATTATGTACATTTTACAACATACTTTGTTTATATACATTGTTATGGTTTATAGTAAATAACAAGAACCATAAGTTCAACGATGCGTCCATCATCTGTGGTGGTAGTTTCAGGCGGATGGGGAAGAAGAGCAAGTAGTCGTTCTTTGATTGAATAGATTCTCATACTTGTATTGTCTCTCTGACTGCTATGTGACCAATGGACAAAAAATTCAGCTTTATAAAGTCTGCTGTATTGGTTATCGCGAATACGCGATACGGAAATATTCTGTGAGTATTATTTTTTTTAAATTGTAAATGACCGTTTTCGTTATTTTTTTGGCCACCTTTTAATGACATTGCACTGTCTCTTCTGACAAAATACCAGCTGGTAAATATAATACAATAGCCCCTTCCTTCCTCTTTCTTAGCAATCTTAATCATGACTACATATACAGATATAGGGCACCATTTATAGGTGTGATGGTACCTATATTGCTGGAGGGAGAGTATGAATGGTTGTTGGTTTCTGTGTAGCAAAAAGATGATGTAGTTGCTGATGACAAAGGAATTAGTCTCCACGTGTTTTGTTATTACTGCCACATGCTGACAACTGTTCAAGGAGGAAGGTAGTCAATAATTGCCATGGCAGAGGAGGAATATGTGTGGCAAGTATTGATAAGGACATGGAGATCAAACAACTTTTGCAATCGTAATAAAGACATATATGAATGATTAGACAAACAAATATGACGTATATTTAATGAAGAAACATTTATAACAATACAAGGCTGAAAAAAAATACTTGCAAACATATGCAGGATCAATCAGGATAGAAGAGGTCAGTTTAGATTAAATTTCTATGTAGCATTTTTATATAAAAAGAGAGAGTTGGTCATAAGGTTATTCCTAAACATTAAAATGAAATATAGGAGAGGAAGATGGAGTCCGATTAGTAGTGCTTGTAATAATGTGTGGTAGCTTTGATCGGGTTAGATTATCAAAGGGTGATTGGTTCAGTTTCAGGTGCAAGAAACTGAAGGGGTGTAATGAGAAGAGAATAGAATGTAGTGTTTGCACTGAGTTACCTTAGAGAGGTGAAAATGAGATAAATGAAATAATTGCAGTGTATGCCTTGAGTAAACATAAAGCTCTCATGGATTCTCACATTAAGGAAGATCAGTGACTAAAGATGATATATAGTCACAGTCAAAAAATGGAAACTCCGCCAACCGGGGGATTAGTGAGATGGAAAGGAAGAGACAGAAAAGAAGTAACCAACTAAGAAAGCTGGTGCAAATGAGCGAGTGAACATACGTGTTCAGAGTTTTTGTATACAGTAGCTAAAGGAATTGACGTTTTGTATATGCAGCTAGATTTAAGGTCTCGTTTCAAAAGATAATACTTATTTTTGCATTTAATCTTAACTAAAAATAGAATTTAATATTGAATCAGAAAAACTCCCATTAATCTGTGTGAATGTTTTTTGTTTAGAAGACAGGAACAGATCCAGGTTTGTGAATTGAGGGAGGTAGGTAAAGTATTTTACACATGAAAAAGAAACTAGTATTGAAAGTGTGTGTGATCCAGAAGTTCTTCTTACAATCGAATTGTAGCTTTTTAGCACTATAATTAATAGGAGAGTAAAGTGAAATTCGAGGAAATTTATCACAGAACCAATGAATAAAAAAAGTATCTTATTTATATCAGGTGACGAGCAAAATAATGAATGTTTGTTTTTTAAGGTTAATTTATGATTAGTTGGGATTATTTGGGGTTTTATTTCTCAAATTTCTTTATCTAAAAATTACTAAAAACATTTTGCTTCACCCGAGGAGGGAGGGGATACTCAGGATCGACTGGACCCCCCACCCACATACACACACAAACATACCTAAAAGTGTAAATTCTGATGGCTGATTTCATAAACTAGTACGTCTACATCATTTGGGAGATGGGTGCAACATAATATTCCAAACCCCAAGTTAAACTTTGTAAAAAAAATAATGTATATACATATTTTAAAACAGTAAGACTAATGAATTTGATAAAGAACTAATTTTGACATCATCAGCAGCAGCAGTAATAGTAGTAGAACTAGTAGTAGTAGTAGTAGTGACATTAGCTGCAACAGTTGCCTGCTGAACTTTACAAGCAGTGGCTATCATTTGTGTCTGTGTGTTTGCAGTACCATGTTCCATTCCGATACAGACATGGCATTTTATATGACAATACACACAGGGAGGCAGATTCAAATTGTTTAATTAACCCACAGGAAAAGCAACAGAAATTATTGCTACAGCCTCAATCAAAGATAACTTCTTGCAATAACTGGTTGGATGTGGGATAAGCATTTTCCACAACTTTTGCAATTAGAATTTTAAAAAAAAGGAATAAAAATACACACACAAGAAAGAATTAAAATGGTCAGTTTGTTTTGCACCACCCTACATATATATATGTGTATATATATATATATATATATATATATATATAGAGAGAGAGAGAGAGATAGATAAAGAGAGAGATAGATAGATAGATAGATATGTATTAAGAAATGTATGTATGTGATCCAACAGAATCAATTATAAATTGCATTTTGTTAAATAGAAACTTATTTGAAATGATCTCCAGTCATAATAAATAAGAATAAACAAGAATAAACAAGACGAGAATTTGGTTTTAAAGCAGTTATTTGGACCTTTGCATTACGGGCAGCTGTTTAGCTCAACGGTAAGAGCATCGATATGTTGAAGTGGTTACCTTATTGGCAGATTTGATCCCTGCAGCGGCCGCTATTTCTTTGCTATTCTATTTGTTTATTCAATTTGCGTTGTCTAAATTGAGTGATATATTAACAGTCTAATGATGGGAGATCATTTCAACTAAGTTTCTACATAACATAATGCAATCTATAATTTATGTGTATGTTATTAAGAAATGGATATATGATCTAACAGAATGATTATAAATTGTGTGATATTATATTGAAACTCTATTGGAAATGATCTACCGTTGATGTATCATTTGGCCCACTCAATGTAACTAGGATAAACTATTGAAGAATATATATATATATATATATATATATATATATATATATATATGTGTGTGTGTGTGTGTGTGTGCAATTTATGATTTGACAATTTGGAAGAATAATTAAATTATAATCTTTTTTGTAAACTTTTATCTCCGATAAAGCATTTTGCTTCAGCATCGTCAGATTGGATTTAAATAATTTTTTCTGGAATATATGAGATCCAAGATTATTATGGGAACCAGGTGATCATATATTTCAGTAGCGTTATCCAGTTCTCTCTTGGATGCTTCAAATTCTTTGGTTTCCATTATTTAGAATTTTGTTTGTGTCTCTCTTCTTGTTTGTCATCAAAGGTATTTTATTTTATTTTTATTCTATTTTTGCTAATGTTGCAGATATGTGCTTTTTCCCGGGACATTGTTGAATTGTATAACATTCTATCTAGAAAACTGCTGATTCAATGATCAGTTACCTTTTTTTTGTTTGATTCTACTTTTATTATTTGTGTGTTTCCCTGATTGGAATTCTGGTCCTCCTTGTTTCAATAGATCACAACTGCATTTTGTGCATGATTTACTCTTTGGGCCCTTTTATGTTCATTACTTCTTTTGTTTTGAAGTTCTTCATGTATTGCCAAAGTATTTTTTATGGCAGATTTTTCAGATATATATACACACACACACACACACACATATATATATATATATATATATATATATATATATATATATATATATATCTTTTTTTAAGCCAGGCTATAGAATTTGTTAGAAAACTGAAATGAAAAATCAGCAACAGTAGCAGTTATATTAGTAGCAACAGTTACCTGCTGAGCTTGACAAGCAGTAGCAGTAAATTGTGTTCGTGTGTTTGCAGTACCATCTTCGTCTCTTTCTGAAAGTGATAAGGCCTTTTACATTATGATAATGGCAGGTTTAAATTGTTTCATCAAAAATAACTTAACTAGCAATGACCGGTTGGGCACGGTGAGAGCTGTTTCAATTATCTTCAATATTAAAACTTCAGCCACAGGGGAAAAAGTGCATGCACACACATGCGCACATGAATGCACACACACTCTCACACATGCACACACACACAAAACAAAACAGAAAAACGAAAAGAAATGACGGTTCAAAAGCTTGTACTATCATATGAATATATATATATATATATATATATATATATATATATGTAAAACATAAAAAGTACTGAAAAAATTATATAAATCACATTAACAAAGAAATAATTGACTGTAATGACATCATCATCATCATCATCATCATCACCAGCCTTCTATCATCAATCGTAGGCATAGATCTTCCCCTAGATTCAATAGACCTCTCTATCATGGACGCTGCAGAACCAGTGCTTTTTGTATTTGTCTAGCTCGTCACACCATTTTACTTTCTGTTGGCCAATCTTTCACTTATGATCTCTGGCTATCCACATAGGGAGCCATGATGTCTAGCAGTTGTCTAACATTCATGCAAGCCCATTGCCATTTGAGTTATCTAATGGTTTTGATAATATTGGACCACTGATTTTCCTTTGATATATTGTGTCGTCGTATGATCTCTCCGTGTGATGTTGAATATGATTCTCTCCAGTGCGTGTTGTATGCTTCTCAGTTTAAGGGTCAGTCTCTTGGTTAGGTTCCATGTTCTAGCTCCAGAAGTGACTATTGAGAGGATGTATAGGTTGTAGAACCTTCTTTTTGAAACTAATGAAATTGCTATATTCTTGAAAGTTAAGCTTGCTCTCTCGAAAGCCTGCCCACGTAGCATGATTCTTCTCTTGATATTTATGGGAAATAATTGACTGAAATGACATAGATTTATGAAAATTTTTTAGTGCTTGAATGTTATGAGGTTTTCTAAACTATATATATTACGTATATATATATATGTATTCAAAATGCCAGAAGATAGACAATTCTTATGTATATATACATACATATATATATATATGTATGTATTGTTTGGAAAGCATTACAGCTTTAAATATCAAATATCTGAGAAAATTTTCCACCAAATCATGTCATTTCAGTCAATTATTTCCCAATATCTGTTTATAGTTTATATACTTTTTCCAGTGGTTTTCATGTTTTACATAGAATTTGGTACTATGTGTGAATCTTCCTGGTTGGAATTATCATTCATTGACAATGTATTTGTTTTTGGGATTTAAAAACAATATATATATATATATATATATATATATATATATATATATATATATATATATATTACTGCTCTTCTCAACTGAGCTAAAGACACCCTTAAGTTTGCTCTTCAAATTCCTGCCTTGCCAAGGGTGTCATAAACTCAATTGGTAAGAGCAGAGCTACTGAGCTGCTTATAGGCTGGCTCCAGGTCAATGCAGGTTCAAGCTCTACACCATGCTCATTTTTTCAATTTAATTTACATGATCTAAGGCTGCTCAATTGGCTTTTAAATAGCTTTGGTGCCAAGTAAAATATAGTTTCTACATAAATGTCTCTCTTATTAACTCACATACATATATATATATATATATATACATATGAGAAATGAATGACAAGATTGGAATTTTTTTTGAATTATTGAAATATCATTCCTGACATTTTGTCCATTTTCTGGACTTCTCCAGAAAGCAAATGATGCAAAGATACAAGGAGACAATTGTTTTTAGATGGAATTCAATTTGTGGGATATCAAAATTATGTACAATATTTTTGAATGGTTCACTGCTTCTCTGACTTGTATCTGGTGTTGATATGGATGTATATGGAAACGTCTGAAGATGATGGAAATTAGTAGACCAGGTTCACAGAAATTTGAAACTCATGTTACCATAAACAAAGGAAAAACATGTCATCAGTCTGATTTGGGGTAAGTAAGGGTTTTCTTATCTATGTGTGTGAAATGATATGGAGGCTTGGACTTGTATACATATGTGTAAGAAAATGTAGATCATACATATACAATCATCTTCGCTTGTTCATATTTATCTAGCTTTTTGTGTTAATGTATATATATGACTATACATATACATATATGTATGTATGGATGTTTATACATAACAAACTGCTTCTGTTTATGCATATTATAGGCTATAATGAATACATTGGTACAGTTTTGCAGTTAATTTGATATAAATATGCAATTTGTTTATCATTTTTGTTTGTATATATCGTCCATTCAATGAACACATAAGTATAACCATGTAAACTATCTATGTCTTTACAGTTAATATATAGGCATGTGTATATGTATGTGTTTAATCAACAGATTGTTTATGTGTACATACATTATCAATCACAGAGTCTATCTGATAATGATATTACACATATATCCATGTGCATATATGGTGTATACATATGTATGTACATATAAGAAATGTGATGATCTATGATTCATATCTATGCATGCATATGGCAAATCTATATGGGTACGCATACATATACGTCTATTTATTTGTGTTTATACATCTCTGCATGTCAAGTATTATGGTAATTATGAGTGTGTATAATATTAATTCAAATAAGTGTGTATCATGTGCATGGTATAATGTTCTACTTATGTATATATATATATTACCTATGTATGCAAATATCAATCGTTCACTGAAAAATTTTGCTGTTTACATGTTTGATGTTGGGGAAAGAATTGAGATATTTCTGTGTTGTTTTGTTTTTTAGTAGGAGTGGGAGGGAAGGTGTTTATATCTGTGTAGGTGAGTTTAACATTTGGTTGGAAATCAGAAAGATCTGAGAGAGGTGTGGTCAGAGGGTTACCTGTCTCTGTGAGTGTTTGGCTGGTCTTAGATAAAAAGAGCAATGAGTGGTGTGGTCAGAGGGTTACCTGTCTCTGTGGGTGTTTGGCTGGTCTTAGATAAAAGATCTGTGAGAGGTGTGGTCAGAGGGTTACCTGTCTCTGTGGGTATTTGGCTGGTCTTAGATGAAAGATCTGTGAGAGGTATGGTCAAAGGGTTATCTGTCTCTGTGGGTATTTGGCTGGTCTTAGATGAAAAGAGCAGTGAGAGGTGTGGTCAGAGGGTTACCTGTCTCTGTGGGTATTCGGCTGGTCTCAGATGAAAAGAGCAGTGAGAGGAGCTAAAATGGTCGGTTCTCAGAAAAGTGTGTATTCTATAACAAAAAATACAAAAACAAAAAAGGGTTTTTAGATGATGCCTAGCAGTGTACCCATGCCAATTTTCAAAGTTGTACCCCCAAAGTGCTTTCTTGGGCTTCTATGGTCATTTTGGTCCAACAATTAACAAATATTGTGCTGGTATTTAGAAAATGATTTTAGATAGAAATCTTTTTTTAGATAATTTTTTAGATAATTTGTTCACGTACATGTGTGGGCAACAGTGATTCATTTATTCAAGGTAAGGATATATGCATACATTTTTTATTCAGTTTTATATATAAGTGTGAGCCTACAAACCAGTCCATGTTCTAACTCATATTTTGGTTAAACGTCAATGAAACAAAGATAAAAGACAATTTCAAAAAACATTGTTTCAATTGATAAGCCATGAATTTTCTTTGCTTTAGATTTAATAATAAATCTGCCAAGTTACTTAACCTCATGTTTTGAGGAGCTATGAATAGACAATGAAGGAAAATAAATGAAATCAAGGATAAATTGTGAGTATGAAGTGTGGAATAGTTATTGGTATTAAAATTGAATTGGTGGACCAAGTTCAAAATTTGTCCTTTGACAGTTTACATTCAATTTGTATTAATACTTCTGGGAAAGGAATGAATCCACTTCTTTTCGCCCCCAGTCATGGGTAAATAGCAGGGCAGTTGGAACCCTTCAGCCCTGTAGGGTAGTCTGTCAAAGAAAAGGTTACTCTGACACAGAAAGAAGGAATGAAAAAATCCTTTAGATGTTTTAATGTTGCTTGGCTAATATAAATAAACTAGGAAATATTTCATTCTTTAAAATGGCAATTACAAGTATGTTCTTCAAAATGAGTTTAATCCTTTTATATATATATATATATATATATATATATATATATATATATATACACATACACATACATATATATATATATATATATGTATATATATATATATATATATATATATATATATATGTATATATATATATATATATATGTATATATATATATATATGTATATATATATATATATATATATATATATATATATATATATATATGTACATATATATGTATATATATATGTGCTAAGCTATAAATTTTCTTCCCTTTAAATTTTAATAATAAACATGCTGAGTTACTTAACCTCATATTTTGAGGAGCTATGTTTAGACACTGTGTACAATTGGAGAAATCTCTGCATACGTGATAGCATGCACCATGATTACAGTCTGTTCAGAACAGGTTTTCTATTTGCGGTTTCAATATTTTGTGCTTCAGTCTTGGATAATTTAATAGGAATGGGGGGGGGTTACAGTGTATTGCGGAAAAACAAATCATAGCTAATTCTTGGTGCAGAAAAGCTAAACAAAGAAAGTTTAGGAAATCATAAATGCATCGTTATATCATTTGTGTTATCAATCTATATATATAAACAATATAAACCCAGTTTATATGCCGATTAAACACTCACAAATTGGTTAGTTGAACAGTATTTTAGACATTGAATTTTTTTCCAATTGACTGTACAATAAACAAATTTTTGTCAAATTTCTTAATTGGTAATACGATAAATCATTACAATCAATTATTTTCATTTTTATCATACTGTTTACCTTTATCTTAATATTTCTGTTGCTTTGTAATTTTCTCAGACCATTTCAGATTTTTAAAAAGTAACAAAATATTAAGATAGTAGTATAAAAATAAAAAAGATTGTTAACAATCACTGCAGTGTAATTTTATGAAATTCATAGTTTTCATTAATTTCTTTTCTATTTGTTACTTGTATCTACTTTTTAACAATCTTTTAAAATCTATTGCAATGATTAATTATCTCCTTAGAAATTCCAATTTTGAAATAGCATGAAGTGTGTCATAATGAGAAATTTAAAAAATACTTCCACGTACTGACAGAGGATTTCTGAGCAGATTAGGGCTGTTTTAGACTATTAAAATACTGATACTGTCATGACTGATGGATCTGTCATCAGGAAAATGGTCAAATAGTCAAAATTTTGACTGTCTGATTTTCTGTATTCATCTATTTATTCATGCATCGACAATTTGGGAATGTTGAAGTGTTTGTTTATTGTCTATAGTTAAAGATCTATGAGTTTGGGGACTGAAAGGGTTTGGTGCGGTCAGTCAAAATTATTCACAGATTTTCATATTTGAGTCCCAACTAACCCCAATGAATATCAAGGGATGATTGTATATGCATATTTATTTACTCAAGCTTTTACATATATATAAACAACTATATATGATAACACACCTGCACACAAACATACATATCTTTGAAATTGCATCAATACTAAGAGGATTTCCTTTAAAAAACATGTTTGATACCATAACGCCATTATTTTATTAGAAATGAGCAATAAAACCCGATTCATAATCACACTTTGACTATGTCATAAGAGACTACAAGAATCTTCTGTGAAAAAAACTTGTTTGGCAATATATACAACGTAGGTAACAATTTGCTTATAAAAACTACAGCCAGAAGAATTTGTGGCAAAAAGCCAATCAGCTTTGCCTGAGAAAAAAAACAGTGGAAAAAATCTATAAATCAAGTGAAAATGGAGGGAATTAATTTGATACTGGCTTCATTATTAAAGGAACTCACCATTTGACACCACCAATGTTTTCTCTTCTTCTTCACCAATCTTTGTCTTCATGGAAAAGTGTCCCATGTGACAAGAGGCTTGTTAGAATTTGGCTAGCAACATGAAACTAACTTTGCACTCAGCATCTCCAAGACAAAATCAGGAGAAAAGCCAAATGTTTGATATCACTCATAAAGATTGAAAAAGAAAAAGTTTAAATAGATTTTAAAGCGTCAATTCTGGCAGTCCAACATAGGATGAATTAGTGAGTAGGATACAGACTGCATTTTAGTCACAGTGGCAAGTGACTTACAAACTGGCAAAGTACCCCCAACATACAGATGAGATTATCCATGTATAGATTAGCACATTCAACTTTGAATCACAGTATCTGTGTGCTCCACCTAAGATCAAAATGTGGCTCATTGTCAGTCCATCAATGATCAGAGTGTAGCATCTGAAAAATTGAATAATGCTTCATACACACACATACACACATACAGTGTTACAAACTTATTCATACATGGGAGAACATTGCTTTTCATACATGGAGATAGACTGATCAGCATTACTGTTCAGGAACTGAGTACCTATATGCAGCATTTTAGATCTGAACGTTGCTCCCTTGCACTTCAACCCTACACTGTAGTATAGAGTGAAAGATATAACATATTCAATAGATAGATAGATAGATAGATAGATAGATAAAGAGAGAGAGAGAGAGAGAGAGAGAGAGAGAGAGAGAGAGTTTTATATTCATGAATGGGACAGTAATTCTGCCTGAATATCAATGCTCTCTGCTTTTCATTTCCCAGACCTCTGCTGAGAATCAATGTAAATAGACGTTGCCTTTTGTATACGTAGCTCATATATGCTTCTAATTCCTAGAATCAGCGTAATATCTGTGCCTAGGATCAAAGTGTTGCTCATTGAAAAGAATTACACTTACACGTACACATTTCTGTATATATATATATATATATATATATATATATATATATATATATATATATAATGGTTATAGGTTGCCTTTTACATATGTAGGTTATATTTGTTTCGAATTCTTTGGATCAGTATAATATCCATGCCTAAGATCAAAGTGTTACTTATTGAAAAGAATTACACACACACACACACTCATTTGTATTAATATATATACATGTATATATATACATATATATATATATATATATATATGTATATATATATATATATATATATATATATATAATGCATATAGATTGCCTTTTATAAATGTAGGTTATATTTGCTTCCAATTCTTAGGATCAGTTTTACTCATTGAAAAGAATTACTCTTACACACACACAGTTGTATATATATATATATATATGTATATATGTATATATATATATATATATATATATATATATATATATATATATATATATATATATATATATATATATATATATGATTGTATTGCGGATGTGAAGTGATCTGATAGAATGTAGATAAAAATGACAATTGGCCGGTAGTGGGTCTATGAGAAGTGGAGGTCAGCCGATCTACGTATCTTGTCTCTGTGGGTGTTTGGTTTGTCTTAGATAAGAGAGGCAGTGAAAATATTCATTTCTCAGGAAAGTCAATTTGACCATTTTCATTGCCTCTCTCTACTTAGATAGATACATCCCCTGACCCTGCCTCTCATAGACCCATCTCATTTCAAGCCAAATGTCACCCTCAAATACACAGATACAAACACCTACCCTCCCACTCCTATCAAACAACGAAACACCGAGAAAATTTTCACATTCTCCTCTTCAGCATCGTATTGTAAAATGCAAATTATTATCTGTGAAACCGCTCCAAACATTTTTCTCTGAAAAAGATGGCTGTCAGTGGTGGGAATGTGTCAAACTGCTCCCATGGAATAATAATGAAAAAAAAAATTTTTAGATGTATAACATATCTCTTTAGTATTTCACTTCACCTTCAAATGTCATATATGTATATGTATATATATATATATATATATATATATACATATATATATATATATATATATATATATATATATATATATATATATATATATATATATACACGTTTTATGGATATAGATTGCCTGTTATGTATATATGCTTCCAATTTCTAGGATCGATGTAATATCTGTGTTTAGAATCAAAATGTTGCTGATTGAAAAAACTCTTGATAATCACTGCACAGCAATTTTATGAAATTTATGGTTTTTGTTAATTAAGTATATCTCTTTTTCATTAGAATCTACTCTTGAATGATCTTGTTGAATGCATTGTAGTAATTGAATTTCTTCCTCGAATTTTGGTTATAAAAACAAGAAAATTGCATAAAATTTGTTGTGAGAAAAATTTAGAAATACTTTTACGTACCAACAATAGATTTCTGATCAGATTGAGTTTTGATTCTGCCATAATTGACAGATCTGTCACCAGAAAAAAAATGGTCAAGTTTTGAATTTCAAAAATCTTCACTGAATGATTTACTGAATTTGTTGATTTACTCGTACGACTGGGGGATGTTAAAGTGTCTGTTCATTGTTTGTAGTACAAGATTTATTGTACCAAGTAAGAGGGTTTCAGGAACTGAAAGGGATTGGTGGGGTCAGCAAATATTATTCGAAGATTTTCATATTTGTGTCTCTCCTAACCCCTGTGAATATCAAGGGATAATTGTACGTGCATATCTATTTGCTCTAGCTTGTAAATATTTATTAGAAAGTATTTATAATGACACATCTGCACATGAACATACATACATGTAAAAATACGTCTATGCTCACACATACACACAGATATATATAAACACAAACAAACATATATTTGCACTAATATACGCACACACCTACATGCATACAAACATATATGTATACATACACTTTACATTCAAGCTCTCCATTAATATATTAAAAACATATTTAATATATCAAAAAGCAAATCCTTATTTCTTGAATTTTATTTCTTTGCAATTATTGTCCATACATTATCCATTTTGAAACATTTCTAGGATTACGTCTTCGTCTATTCATTCATTTGCGTCTTTTGCAGAAGTTGAAATAACTTTCCTTTTAAAGAGACGTACAGGAAATGAATCACGTACATTTGTGCCGTACAGTTTCCAAGATGGAGTTGATGTTGGACACTTTTTTTATTCAAATGCAAGTTATGTAAGCCTGTAATTTTTGCATTGTTTTCCAAAACAAGATGGCAAAATTTTATCATTTTAATGGAATAAACCAAACATATATCAGGCGCCTAAAATGTTTTCATTGGTTATTTAAACAATATTAGACAGATAATTGAATTTTTAAAAAAAACCTTAATAATCTAGAAAAAATATTCTCTCTTAGAATGAATCCATTTTTTGGCAACAAGCCATGCGAGAGTTTGTGTATTGAACTCTTTTAATGCAATTCCTCAAGAAAGTCAATTTGTAATTCCTTATAGATTGTGGGATAGAGGATTATCAACCTATGTGTTTGCGCTGCAGAATGGTTTAATACTGACCTTGTGTAAAAATCAAGACATGATCATTGGATTACTTTGTAGTTGACTGTGAGACACCTATGAGTGAGTTTATGCACTTTGTGACCATAGCATTATCAATAACCGTGCCAGTCATTTTTCATGTCTCACGCAGGATTTTTAAAAAAAAACATAGCATTGCCCAGGTCTATTATTGCCCCATAGAGTGTAGATTGGATTTAGCTCCCTGCGACATTTGGATTTTCAGATTTAAAACTTTGGACGAGATCAAGGTGAATGCGGATGTAAATATTTGAGTGAGGACTTTGCAGACAGTTTGGAAGGAGGAAGAGATGCTGTGATAAGTGTGTGATGTCGCAAAGGGTGTATTTGAAGAGAATTAAGGGACCAATACTCTGGCTAAGCTATTTTTTTTCATTAATAATAAATAGCTGAATACCTTCCAGACTTTCTGGACAGAACTTGTATATTATATCCATAATGTAATTTCCATCAGAATGAGTGATTGTACATTCATACATACACACACTCAATCACACAGACTTACTCACAAACATATGCATATACACACAGGTACACACATACACACAAAGAACATATAGCAGATATACACCCACAACTACATACCCTAAGATACTCAAGCTGAATGCATCTCTGAACTCTCACAGCTACACCATTCAGCTATCAAATTATACATACATAAACATATATATATATATATACTTTATGCAGAATCCGTGAAATTGCCTGATTGGCAAAATTGATCAACCATAGTTTTCAAAGATGGCTATAGGTGCTATCCTTATTTGTATGTGTGTGTCTATGTTTTATTCCAGCTCTCCTGGTCATACCATTTTGTCTACAAACTTGAACATTGAGATTAATACTCCACTATAGCTCTTCTAAAAAAGTTTTTATTTCTATTTTTGGAAAAAAAACTTTTTTTGACCTCTTTGAGTCCTCATTCTGACAGATGTATCAACATCATCTGAATTCTCCAAAATCTACAAGTACCTAGATGTTTTTTCACTTTTTTTTGGTTGTTCTCCAGTGGAAAACAGTCATAAATAGGATTTATTTTAAACATTTTTATTATTCAATGAAATGTTTTTGCATGACTTCAAATTTTTGACGCTATGTTTGTTCAATTATTGACTCTGATGGTAAGTTTACATTTTTTTCATAAAATAAGTTTAATTTCACTTTGATTGCATAAACTTTTGATAGTGAAAAATAGTTATTTTTATCCTTGTTTTTATTCAGTAAAGTTTTCATCAAATCGTAATTAGGTATCTATTTTTTGTACAAAATGTCAAAACTTAGACAGTTGAGCAATTTTACTGATTTGGCATAACATGTATAAACATTAAATGTCCCTTAAAATGTATACTCACTTAATATTGCTAGTCTTATGACCTAAAAGCTAATTCAACATAAGAAGAAATATCAAACACGTAAATACGTGTATGTATGTATATGTACATATATATTTGTGCACATGCAACAGCAGCATACAAACACAGACATACATACACATACACACACATGTTTGCTTACACATGGTTCAGCTGGAAAAAAACTTCTACTTACATAGATACATGAATATTTTTTTAGCAAAAGTGGCAGAATATGTATTTTAATACTTCATAAAACATAAAAGCTCCATATTGACTAGTGATGAGGTTTTTACTGAATTCTTTTTTTATTCTGCTCTTAAAAGGATTGGCTAATTTTTTGGTCTACAAGTTATTGGTGTGATAATGCTCTTTTTTACTTATGGCCCTGATTATGGTTGGTTACTAATGTACCTAAAATCAACATTGCCAAAGGGACTCATAAAAAAACGTGCTGATATGGTCCCTTTTGAATAAATGTTTTTTTCCTTTTTTCATCTAGATCAAGAGAAATGATCTCTTTAGTTTCTAAATAGCTTCAAGATTCTGATTGAATAATTGGTGTCCATTTATGGATGGTAAAAACTGATCACCGTGGCCCAGTGGTAAAATGCTTGCCAACAGATTGGTAGAAAGTGGGTCCAATTAAAGTCTTACCAAAGTCTTTTAAAATGGTCAGAACAGAACAAAATCATGTTTAACTTGAGAAACTGTGCTGATTCATAGATCTGGTGAATATCAACTTCACACAATTGCCAGTTGTCTTCAATTGTGTTGCACACACGCACAAATATGGAGATTTCTTCTTTTGTAGTGAGATATGGCCATTGTTTCATTGGGAATGTGCAATAAAACCACATTTATTATGATAGACTACAAGTATCTTTTCTAAAAAAACTTCTATGGGACTATATTCAATGTAGGTAATAATTTTCCATAAAAATTCATTCATATACATGCACATTTACTTATATATAATGATATGTTTATATATGTACACATACATAAGTGTGTAAAAATATATAAATATAGATGTGCGAACCAAATTGCTCTGATTACAAATGAGGTTGCTTATCTGTGTATACTTGGCACCTACTGAAGCATAATTCTTAAGGATGGAGAAGAGAAAGAGGGTAGGAAGAGAGAGGGGTCAATGGTTGCTACTGATACTATAAATATGACAGTTACGGCTCTTATTTTATATATGACATTAGAATTTCCTCTGAAAAACATGTTTGGTACCATAAGGCCATTATTTCATTAGAAATGAGCAATAAAACCTATTCATAATCACACTTTGACTATGTTATAAGAGACTGCAATAATCTTCTGTGAAAAAAAAACTTGTTTGGCAATATATACAATGTAGGTAACAATTCGACATAAAAGTACATCCATATTGGTGTTCATGATCAAACTTGCAAAGAATGATTTGTTTTTGAAATAAAAACTACAGCCAGAAGAATTTGTGGCAAAAAGCCAATCAGCTTTGCCTCAGAAAAAAAACAGTGGAAAAAATCTATAAATCAAGTGAAAATGGAGGGAATTAATTTGACACTGGCTTCATTATTAAAGGAACTCACCATTTGACACCACCAATGTTTTCTCTTTTTCTTTGCCAATCTTTGTCTTCATGGAAAAGTGTCCCATGTGACAAGAGGCTTGTTAGAATTTGGCTAGCAACATGAAACTAACTTTGCACTCAGCATCTCAAAGACAAAATCAGGAGAAAAGCCAAATGTTTGATGTCACTCATAAAGATTGAAGAAGAAAAAGTTTAAAGCATCAATTCTGGCAGTCCAACACAGGATGAATTAGTGAGTAGGATACAGATTGCATTTTAGTCACAGTGGCAAGTGACTTACAAACTGGCAAAGTACCCCCAAAATACAGATGAAATTATCCAAGTATAGATTAGCACATTCTACTTTGAATCATCTGTGTGCTCTGCCTAAAATCAAAATGTGGCTAATTGTTGATTTACCAATGATCCAAGTGTTGTATCTCTTTGCAGTACACACTTTGGTAGCTATGTGCCATTGCAATACCGGGGCTGATGATGGTCTACCTAGGCTTTGTATTGCCAAGTGTGGGGGGCCTAAGTTTCATCCTATGGCCTCAATAAATAAATCTCCTGAGTCTCGGGGAGGCAGTAAGTCCCAGGGCAGCACCTTCTCATCACACTAAAAGGGATAAGCCCGGCTTGTTCTGACACCTCCACAAGTCTAGATGTGGGGACTGGAGCAATTTTTTGAGCTATTTGTATCTGGACCCCCACATCAAATGGACTTTGTGTCATATTCTGCTCACATGGTGAATCGGGTAAATATGGATAAGAGTGCAGTATCTGTGTGCTCATTGAAAAATGCCCTCCCCCTATTTATATGTGGATGAATCTGCATTTCAGCTTAGGATCAGAGAATCTGTATGCTTTGCTTTGGAATCAAATGTTGCTCCCTAGCACTTTTACCAAGGGTCAGAGTGTAGGATGGGTGTGCTTATTGAAAAATTACACACTTGATAAATGGATAGATGGATAGAATGAGAGATAGATAGAGGGGGGCGGGATACATTGTATCATCATTCGTGGAGTGAATTGTCAGTAATTTCACCGTGGTATCAATTTGTTCTGCTTAGTACCACTTCCCTACTAAGAATCAAGATGGACACACATTATCTTTCATACAAGTAGCTTATATTTGCTTCCAGTTTCTAGGATCAGTGTAATATTTGTGCTTAGGATAAAAGTGTTGCTTATTGAAGAGTTGAACACACATGCATATGTATATATGTATTGTTGACTGATTATTGAGTGTTCAACTATTGAGCAGGGACAACTGAGTGCGGACAATTAAGCGTGAGGACAATTGAGCATGAGAAAATTGAGTGGAGAACATGATAACGTTGAAAATGAAAAATGTTAAAAATGGTGTTTTATCTAATTATGCTACACACATTCAAAGTACTCTTTCACTGAATTATTTTTTGTTTGCTTGCCTGTTATATTGGAACTGGTGTTGCTAAACCACTGCAATTTAGCTTGCCTAGCTCACAAAGAATTTTTGGGCCTGCTGTAAGAGCAAGGTTTGTCCTAAGGGTGTTTGTTGTAAAATTTTGATTTACTAACATGTATATCAGTGGAGGTGCTAGGGCTGCTGCCCCTCCCCCCACTGTAAATTGATAAATTTGCACCCTTCACAAAAGTAAGAAGTTTAAAATGGCTATATTTGGCTTGAAGGTTATATTCTGAATTCAAATTAAAATTTTTTCTCTTTAATGAAATACTGTTACTTTTAAACCCGTTCTTTTTATCATATTCAAAACAAATACATATTACAGCTTTTTGAAAATAAGGAATGATGATGTTTATCAAGTTCAGTCTTGTCAATTTTCTTGGAACAAAGTCACTTCTATTTCTCATTTTCAACCTAAAAACTTCCCTTTCTGAACATGTACATGGAGTGTTTACTTACATTAGTTATTTTTGTTGCTACAGCGTACAGAATGATTTACACTGACGGAAAATTTCCGAAATCCATCCAAAAAGTTTGGCAATAGTAAAGCATTTCTTTCAAAAGTAATTTTTTGTGCTCTCATTATTTTGTTGAGTGAAGTGTCGTGATTAAATTTTGAATTCAGCAGGTCGTAATTGGTTTTGATAAAAGGTGCTGTCAAAACTGTGCTTATTTTGTATTATTATGACTCGTATGATCATGAGTATTGATTTTTGTGTGGTGTATCCTCCAATTTTGGCTTATACCAAGGGTTTCTTGCATTATTGCCTGGGTATTTCATTGTATTTCTGTGTAGGTGAGTATTTCGGTAAATTTTATTATTGAGTATTCTGGTAAATTTTATAGTTAGGTATTTCGGTAAAATTTATATTCTATAAATACATGATTACTTTCAACTTCATTTTCAGTGCTGTTTATTTTGTTATGATTTACATAGTGATTACATCAATTTTAGACTTGATATTGAATTACAGTGAAATTGCAGGAAAGGCAGACCCGATATCGTGAAGTCTTGCATACTGGATGTTAAAAATGGTGCACGGATAAAAAGAATTTATGAATTTAATTCAATCAAAGCATTAACAATACTTCTGTTTTTTTTCATCAATTCTCATATTTCTTTTCATTTGTGCA
Organism: Thysanoteuthis rhombus; assembly: GCA_963457665.1. Taxonomy (NCBI): domain Eukaryota; kingdom Metazoa; phylum Mollusca; class Cephalopoda; order Oegopsida; family Thysanoteuthidae; genus Thysanoteuthis; species Thysanoteuthis major. The sequence continues at coordinate 37,506,026 of OY735210.1, read as the reverse complement.
CTGTTTTCAACATTGCCAGCAAAGAACATACAATCTTTGAATATATTTGTTCATTTAGATTCTTCCACTATTCTTTTTACTTTAGTTATGGTAGGGGCAACACTGAGTCCAATCACAACCTTTCCATTCTTTTCCAAATTTGACAGCACTTTTTTTTATCCCAACCAATTTTGTCCTGCTAAATTTAATTACAACCTGCTAAATTTAATTACGACCTGTTAAATTTAAAATTTGATCACGCCATTTCTCTCCACTATATTTTGAGAGCATGAAAAATCACTTTTGAAAGAAATGTTTTTCTGTTTTGTTCAATATTTTTGATAAATTTTTTCAAATTTCTATCAGTGTAAATCATTCCGTACATTGAAGTAAATCATTCTATACATTTAAGTAAAGAAAAAAAAAAGGAATGAAAGTAAACACTTCATGAAGATGCCCCAGAAGAGAAAATTTTAAGTTGAAAACTAAATACTGAAGTATCTTTATTCTGATGAAATCAACAGGACTCAACTCAATAGACCTCATTTATCATTATTTTTAAAACTGTTTTATATTTAGTTTTGAATACAATTAAAAGAACAAATTTGTGTGTAACAATATTACAGTTAAAAGAATAAATTTCAAAATAAAAATAAAAATTTCAAGCCAAAAAAATAATCATTCAAAACTTTTAATTTCCTGAGAGGTACAAATTCAATGATTTGCAGTTGGACCTAATGGCACCACTGATAAACATGATAAGTACAAACCCCTAGCAGACAAAATTTGCACTTACGAAAGACAGTAGGATTCTTAGTTAGTCGGGCAAGATGAACTTAAGAACCCTCGGCATCACCAGTTCCTTCACAACAGGCAAGCCAACCAAAAATATTTTAGCGGAGGAGTTCTTTGAAACATTACATAGAATTAGAAAATTATGTTTTACATATTTTCATTTTCAATATTGTCATTGTGTGATTGAAAACACAAATGACATAGGTTGTGATATAGATCCATCAATTGTCCCCCGCTCAATTGTCTTTATTCTCAATTATTGCCCCACGATATATATATATATATATATATATATATATATATATATATATATATATATATATATATATATATATATATATATATATGCTTTGAACATATTTGGAATCTATCTATTCTTAGAGTTCATTTCCAGCCAAGTTCCACACTCAGAAATAACCCGCTAGAGTTATTGCCCCTGATTTCTCTGCATTTATAAATTTGTTGTTTTTGAAATTTCATTTATCTAATTCATTTTTTCATTTATTCTATTTATCTATTCTGTTTACTTCATCTATCTATCAGAAACTGTCAACCAGAACTGTCACAACTGACGGCTTTTTTAGTTTTCTGAGCTGATTTGGCCAAATATATTTTTGTGTCTGTATAATGAATACAGGTCACATCAAAGGAACTAAAGTGCTGAAAATTGAAACATTTACTCCATATCATATCTACAAAGAACTTTTTTGTTTCTTCCTAAATTCCTCACCAAAAAGGTTTTTTAGTTGGGTTCAATTCTCAAAGTAAGTTTATGCTAATTTGGTCCATTGTTTGTGTCCAGCTTTAGTGACCTCAAAAAAGGCGAGAGAAGTAGCTTATACATTGATTATCCGTTGTTCCAATTTTTTAATTGTTCACCCCCAACACAACATGGTAATGAAGAATGTTTGTCACATGACATTTTTTTCATTTGTTTATCTATCTTTTTTATCAAAACATTTTGTTTATTTATTTTATTTGTTTCATTTCCTTCCTTTTTTTTAAATTCCTGGTTTTAGATAAAAGCATCTGACTAGTGACGTCTGCTTTCCACTGAGAAAACTCAATGTGCTATGATTGTCATCAAAAAAAAGAAGAAAAAACTTTCCAAAGAAACCTGACGAATAAGCATTTCAACTTCTGCAGCTTTTCGCAGAGACACGTAGCAGCCAAGCAATTTTCAGTCCATCTCAAAATGGTTGTAATTGCCGAAATTATTTCAGGCTGACATCTTAGATTAGCATCTGGTATTTCAAAGAAACCAAAGTTCTACGTAGAATTGCAAGAAATAAAACGAAATAAAATGAAATAAAATCAATGAAAAAGGAAAAAAGATTTGTAAAATCCAAACGTTGATCATTTTTCAATCAAAATCTTATTATTTTGTGATTGAGAGTTTAATAACCAGAATCATTTAATATATCGGTCGAAGTATTCAATCCATCTTTTTCATTTTCTTCTTTATCATTTATGGATCCCAATAAATGTCTTTGCAAATTGATTACCTCTGCCAACTAAGTTGGAGAGGTATATGTATTTGGTCGTGTCTGTCTGTAATTCCTTCCGTCTGTCAACATAATATCTCAATGTTCTCACGGAATTCAATGAAAGTTTGTGGATGGGTCGGCAATGGGATGAAAAAGAAATAATTAGATTTGGGTATGGATCCAGGAAATCGTTTTTTGATTGAGAAATGTTTCATTATTCCGCATGAAAAGAGATAAAAACAGAAAAAACAGTTAATAAGAATGCTAAATTCAAAATTCAATGGGAGTAACTCAATGTTTGTATGTTTTGTGTGAATTGCATTCTCTTACCTGTTTTTCAATATATCATTCTCATTTTTAGTCAGTGTCCGACATTGGCAGAGGTATGTGCTCTCTGAGTGCTTTTCAGTCTTTGAATACTCTTTACCTCCAACTTAATTTTTACTTGTTTTTTGGGGCAGGCCACGTTGCAAGAATGAAAGACAACCAATGGACATCATGTCTCACAACATGGATCCCCAGAGATCGAATAAGAAACCGAGGCCGACAGAACATAAGATAGAGAGATGAACTTGATAGATTCAGGTAATACTGGCTCTGCGATGCCCATGATAGGGAATTGTGGCGAATCCTGACGGATGTTAAAAGACCGATGATGATGATGATGATTCAAGGTGAAAAAGAGCAAAGCATCTGTCTCTCAATGAAGTACAAAGGGCGTTGACAAAGTCCTGGATTCCTTTGCATGTGTCGGTGTACTAATCCTTGCAATTCTCAAGTTTTGGCAAGATTTTTTTTGTATTTACCCCTTGGTAGGATGCAAGTCCTCCAAAGGGAAATCTTCCCAATAATCACACTGCTTAGAGTGTACACAATTTGCTGCCGAGTGCATTTTGTCCTTATGAAAAATTTTTTCACATTTTCCTATCAAATCCGAGACCCTCAGCGAGTGAGGCAGATATGCTAACCATTACTGGCTGGCTGGCTTGCTATGTATGTATGTATCATACATACTGCCTGCATCAATAGGGTTAGAGGGCTGAACATTAGAACATTTACTCATTGTATTAAAGAAAATTTTTTTGTTTTTTGAAAATTCAACCCTCTAAATCGGTTTTGGGCATGGGGTTCAATTCGCAGTGTGAATTGTAGCTAAATTGGTTCCTTAGTTTGTGTCTGGCAGCATTCATACTTTTTCTTTAAAATTTGGATTTTCTTAGTGATCATTGCACAATAAAAGGGAGAGAAGCAACTTATCCATCAATTATCCCCCTTTTTTTTTTTATTGATTATGTCAAACATGGCATGCTGCCAAGTGACATTGGTCACGTTACAGTTTTTGATGATTTGTCTGATTTGTCTTTTATTTTTTCTATCGCACTACTTCATATTACTCTTTTTAAAAAATCAATTCTCAAAAATAAAAGTGACATTACAAAACATTTGTAATTTAAGGAGGTAAGAATTTTTTTACCATATTTCATATTATAAGCATAGAGTTGGAAGGACATGAATTGATTCACACTTGGATACAAAAATGAAGCAACGCTAAAAAAACTGTGAATATCTATTTTTGGATGTTTTTTTTAAAAATGTCTCGCAACAGCTTTATATCATTAATCACCACCAACAGACCAGTTTGAACACTGTTGCAAGTTTTTTTTTCAGTTGGAAACAAACAGTTTTATTACCAAAATAAATGTTGCCAAATGCTGTCAAAAATTCAAAATGCTGGTTTTGGACAGAGTGTCTTTCACTGATAATCATGAATAGGAAAAAAAGGAAACTGGATTTATGTAAAAAATGATTGTAAAAAAATAGAAAGAAATTGATAATCTGCTGACGGATTGATCAATTATATTTGGTTGTTGGAGTTCATTCCTCTTTGGAGAAAATATCAGATTTTAACTCTGACATTATGGACCACTTTGATATTTTGGTAGAATTATAGAAAGTTGTCAGGTCAAAAATTGAGGGATAAAAAAAATGGTATTATACTAAGTTGATTTGGGCCAAGAAGTGATTAATTGACTTCCTACATAAAAAATGACACCCCCGCTAAAAGTAGTGTATAAACTGCTATTAACCCACTATTGGTGAAAGGTGGCCAGTGTAATAATTATGCATTGCAGGATAAAAGTCCTGACTTGCAGATAGAAGCGAGTTGCCATTAATCACCATAAATTGATTATATTCAAATAAATGATACAATTAGAATGAACTCAAGGAGCACATAACTGTCAATGCCATACATGAACCAAAAACTGAATGAAAATCAGTTCATATATGGCTGTATAACAGTGAGTTTTGATTTTCCATATTTTAGACCTTTGTCTTCATATAAGAAAAAATATCTAACAATGATAATAAAATTCCTCAATCTGCCCCAAAATCAATCCTTCAGTAGCTCTCTGCCTTCCCCTTCACAGGATTTCATCAAAAATTCATTGAGAATTTTCTAAGATATTGTGTGGACAAACTTTAAAGATGTCCTTCGATTAGAAGAAAGAAATTCCATTTGATCAATTCTTTCTTACACTATGACCTATCCTTCTAGAAAATTTCATTGAAATTCGTTGAGAACCTTTAGAGATATTGTATAGACAGACAGACATGAATGGACTCGTATACCTCTGCCAACATTGAATGTGCGTTGGTTTGCAGGAAACATGGTTTCCAAGGGTTAGGATTAGGGTTAGGTGTTTTTAAAGAATCTTCAATTCATTGAACTCCAATATAGTTTTTGTTTCAAGACAGATGAATGAAAAGTATTGTGAACCAAACAATTGACTGTATGTTACCTTTGAATACTTGTTAAAGGCATATAACATTGTTAGCAGACCAGGACTTTGGAAAATCTTGGACAAATTTGATTACCGATCACCATTTCTTGCCATGATTATCCAACTTGATAAGGTTTGGTCAAGTTAAATATTGGCAGCAGCCCTTTGATTGCTAACAACATGAAGTAAGGTTGTGTTCTTGTCCCCACACTATTTGAAACCATCAACTCATAACAAAGTCAACATAGGTTTTCTTTGGTTTTTCAAGTGGTTCTGCCTGGCTGGCTATCCATGTATGTATGTGTCCAGTGCATAGGCTGAACTGATGGAGCTGGTCAGCTCAAACCCTTGTTTATAGGTCATTGGCTATACTTAATCATTCTTCATCATTTAAACAGGTTTGAGCCTCCTTGAAGATTTATTATTCATATCCATATTTCCAGGCATAAGCCTATCAATTGACTGGTTCATTATCATCAGTCTTTAGCACCTGTCATTGGACATTAACCTTTCCCAAGATTTGCCAGACATCTCTATCATGGGCATTATGGGGCCAGCACTTTCTGGTAGCTCATCATGTCATCTCACTTTCTGCCAGCCACAGCCTTGCACCTGATCTCTGGGGTTCAACGTTGTGAGCCGTGACGTCCAGCTGTTATCTGCCATTCTTACAACATGTCCATCCCATTGTAATTAGAGTTTTCTATTAGTTTCTATGATGTCTCAAACTTCTGTCTTATGGTCTCTTCATGTGAGGTTGAGTATGATCTCTCATGCGCACGTTGCATGGTTTTCAGTTCAAGAGTCAATCGTTTGGTTAGGTTCTATGTTTCAGCTCCATAGGTGACCATCGGTATGATACATTACACTGCTAAAATTACGAAAAAAGTAAAAACAGGTCTGATTAAACACTCAATAGAAACCATCACATGACCAATATTTTTCGGGAGCATACCATGTTTGGATCAATAAAAATATCAGAAGCAGAGGTGATCCATGAATAAGTTACTTCTCTAAGCTTTTCCGGGGCAGTAGTCACTGAAAAATCAAGTTACTAGGGACCAATTTAGCATAGATGTACATAACAAATTGAACCTCCCCTCTAAAATGATATCAAGGGCGAGGATTTTCGAAGAAACAGAAAAGAAGTTTTTTCTAGACATAATAAAGAGTAATTGTTTAAATTTTCAGTCATGTAGCTCCATCGATGCAGCCTGTCCTCATGGTTCATATAAACAGGCATACATACGTAGTTAGGTTGACCAACATGAAAACTGAAAGAAATCTATGTTGAAAATTTTGGTGACAGTTTTAATTGATGGTTTTTGATTAAAGAACGCTTTATATAACATTCTGATAAGCAAATGCCACAGAACGCTGACTGATTGGTCGATGCTAGAATTGCACACACAAGAAAAAACAACATACCCAATTCCCACCCAAAACTTGCAGCTCATCATTTTAGGTAATGAGAGTGTTATATATCTGTTTTAAATCCATACACTGACTGGAATTGATCCGTGATTCAATAAACAATATCAATTTGTCAACAAATATATTGATCTTTTTGTTCTTAAGTCTAGAAATGATCGAACATCAAATCTGTCTTGATAACCTCAAGATCTCTTATAAGTGTGATTCTCCAAGGCCCGTTAGCCACAAGTCAGTTTGTACAGCTTTCAGATCAACAGAAACAGACAGGCAGGTTGGTACAGCAACGCACGGGGTACAGTGGGGTTAGGTCAAAGCCGAGAGGGCAGGATAGAATCAATTGAGAAAAAATTGTCTTTCCTTCTACAATGTTTGTACAAGCTATTTGCTGAGATAAAATCCTGAGGTTGAGTATCAAAAAGGAAACATTTGGAGGTCAACACAGTTCTGTCCCTCCTCTTCCTTCTTGACTTTCCTGTCATCACCCTCTTTAGTTCTTAAAGAGTTTCTAACTGTAAATGGTAGCCATGTTGCCTCTTGCAAACAAGGATGAGGTCAATAAAATATCAGTGATCAGCAGAGAAAATGACTTCTGTGATGGTTTGGCTCAATTCCAAGATCGACAAGCTGTAACATTGGTGATCCCATACATTTTTCTTTCCGATTTGCAGATGAGGTGATCTGTAAGGTCCACTAGCAAAACTTGTAAAGTGATGAACATTAAAAAAGTCCATCAAACAGTAGTTATGTCCTGCATTGACAGAGGAAGCCACTTATTATAATCACTTCAGGATCAGGTCTTTCAGATCGCAATAACAAACTGATAGCTTTAAGCAAACAATATATAGATGGCGCCACTTATTGTGATCAATTTGGGACAAGGTCTTTTACCAGCTGATAACTTTAGGCAAAGGATATATAGATGGTGCCACTTATTGTGATCAGTCGGACAGTGTCTTTTAGATAATAATAACCATCTGATAACATTAAGCAAAGGATATATAAAGGAAGCCACTCATTGTGATCACTTTTTGACAGGGTCTTGTAGATGACAATAATCAGCTGATAACATTAAGCAAAGGATCTATAAAGGAAGCCGCATATTGTAATCACTTTTGGAAATGGTCTTTAACATTGAGCAAAGGATATGAAAAATTCAAACAATTTACGTTCGATGTTATAAATAACTTTACATAAGAAAAAATTGCAAAAACTGGTCTGGCTAGTCACTGAAAAGGAATGGTCTTGTGACAAATCTCTTTTGGAAAGAATATGTTGTGCAGGGGATGATCAATTAAAAAAATTGAAAAGTGGTGATTAATGTATAAGTACAAGCATGAAACCAGATGGCTATAAACTAGAGACCTATTCGCCTTTATTAAGCATACATTGTACACCCCTCCACCTGTGGAAAACCAATTTGAGAGGGTATTCTAAAGAAAAACAAAAAAATTTGTTTTCCCTAAACATGAGGAATGAATGTTTAAATTTCCAGCCCTCTTGCTCCATTGGTTCTACCTGTGCACATGACAGGTCTAGGTAGGCTTGTTTATCTCTCTCTGGCAAAAATCAACTTTGTCTACAATTTTTTTCTTCTAATATTGTAAAAGTATGATTTATCTTTGATATAATCAGAATTTTGTCTACATCTTGCTTCTCAACTACTGTCTGGTATATTTTAGTTTTTGGGCAACTTTAAAAAAATGACCATTTGACCAATTTGATTAACTCAATTACTCCTATTTTTTCTATTTACTAGAGAATAAAAGCTTGTGTGATTTTTAAGCTTTGTTTAGTAGAGGATTGAATAATTATTTAAATGAATTTTTCTAAATTTGTCATTTCTCAATGTGATATTGACTTTTTTTTCCCTTTTTTCTGGAAAAATATATCGGTTTTATTCTTTCTAGCAAAAATAAAAAAACAACTGGCGAATAAAATTTTTAAAACTTTAATTTTATGTTTCAAAATGTCCACAGAGATGCCTGCATGCAAATGGTCAACTAAGATACCTTGTTTTGTTCAGCTTTGATATGGGGTCCCCCGTGTTAAAATAATGAAAATATTTTTTGTTCCGAATTCTCCATGCTTTGTTCTTAATTACCCAAGATTACACTTCTATCTCCTGGGTGTTTTATCAACAGAATTGATATTTCATGAGTGAAATAATCGATGATAAATAAAACTCACAGATTTGTGTAACTGATTGCATTGAAATTTAATGTTTTAACAATCATCATAAACGTATTTGAGAAATTTTGGATTGAAGAGTTTTGTGTACGCCAACTTTGAATCTTCCTGCTTCTTTCCAGTGATGCTGATTTAGCTGTTTTTGACTGAAAATTCAGCTATTCTAGTTATGACTTCCGGAGAATCCGTAAACATCGGCAGTAACTTAATCTGCAATGATATGACTACTATCATTAGACTTCACCTCGGCCAATGTTGTGATTGTAAATATCAATTAATACCACTTAGACTAATTCTACCATTATGAGATTTAGTTGATGAGATTGTCATCTATGATTTATAAGTTTTACTCTTTTGACAGAAAATCTTCTGAATGCTAATCTGAATAAATAAGTTGAAAGTTTAAAAGAATAGACTAGTGAGCAATGTAGCAAAAAAATTCATTGTAAATGGAAAAAATTGAGTTGATGCAATCATTTATCAATTTGAAAAAAAATAAAATAAGAGAATTGTAAATAAATCAAAAACTAACAAGAAAACAATAGTTTTTAATATTTAACAAAAAAGACAAATAAATATTCAAATAATTTATCAATCTTGTTGAATGTAGCGTTAAAAAATCACACAATGATTTTTTTTTGTAAAAAAAATATAAAAAACATGGGTGAAATTTGTAAATTGAGTTGGTCAAATGGTCATTTTTGTCCAGTTGCCAAAAAATAAGATCCACCAGACTGTGTGTGGCAAGCAAAGTGACAACAAATCCCAAAGTCTAAAAACTTTATTGGCAAAATCAAGACCTGTATCCCTCACTCAATAAAAATCATTGTTGAATAATTGGAGGCATGAACCCTTTCCCAACAAAGAAATAATAAAGGAGGTTACTAGAAAATTAATTTAATATGAGCATGCTTTTCATATCAAATCAATTTCTACAGAAAAAGATGTAGACAAAAGTCTGATTATTCCAAAGATAAATTATACTTTTAGAACATTAGATGAAAAACTTGTAGACAGAGTTGATGTTTGCCAGGGTAAGATGGACGAGAGTGATGTATCCCACTCATGACACATGGATTGGTGGGTAGATAGCCAGCCAGCTAGACCAACTTAAAACTTTGTTGACTCTTTTGGTTAACAGTTTCTAATTCATGTAAAGTTCATCTGAAAATTGAATAAAACCTTAACCTTAGCTTTTTACAATTTTTAAAGGGACGTACTTGATAAAAATATTTATTTCATCTTACATGATAGTGTACTTGTAAAATCTGATGTAGTTCTTGAAGCATCAACCAACAGAAAGAATAGTTTATTTAGACTTTAGCAAATATATAGATATTAACTTGAACTGAACCAGTTTATTTTACATATACTTCATAGAAAAAATATATTATTCTTGTTTCTATGTAAAAGATTTTGAAAGAGGATTTTTCATTGCATTACATTAGTAACAGCAGGTTTCTCCTATTTCCCTGATTGTAAGTAAAAAAAAAAAAAGAAAAGAAGATTTTAATGGTGACCTCAAAAGTTAATATCTCAATATATTAGAATCTTCCAGGTAGGAATCTGATTCTTGGTTTACATCAGAACAAATTTTATGGCAAAGAATGTGATTACTGAAATAATTTTTGCATATGAATTTGCTCGGCTCATAAATATATTCTGGTTTTATTAGGAATGGCATTTTGTACCTGAAGGAAAGATAGCAATGGGATCGGAGAAGGTTATCGTCACAGTGACAAGTGCGTTGGCCCTCCCCGGGGGGGTTTTCTGGAATGAAAATGATAAGTTTCCTCGTTTGTGTCAAACAGATTTATGTTGAACACAAGTACCTATGTTAGAATAACATGCCTACAATCTTGCAAATTGTGTATGTCATAATTCAGAACACTATGCAAAGATGTTTGCATTGAAACTATTTTAGAAATGGATATTTTACAAGAATCTAAGTGAATTAACAAGAGGATGCTGACTAAATTACTATAAAAAAAACTTAGAAAAAATAAATCTATGTTATGATAAGCTACATGTCTGTCCACTGTCACACTTGAAAATAAAAAAAAAGTATCAAAATAACTTCTGATCTGAGCTCTTAGAATTTATCCACTGATCTTGGGAATATGAGTGTGGCCATCTTTCCCTTCTCACTTCCTTCAACCCACAAAAAATGCTGAATTCCAGAAAAGTAATGAATATCGATATTTTTGAAATCAATAAATTCCATTTCTAAGAAACGTTGATTTAGAAAAAAATATCTACCAAATTAAATACCTGGAATACATTGAGTGCAGACACAACAGAACGGTACATCTACCTTGAGAAATAGGAAAAATTGATGACTTCAAAAAAAAAAGCAGGCCTTATTAGTCACTCAATAGAAACTGTCATTTGACCAACATCTTTTGGCTGCATGTTTGAGTTGATCAATAAAAAAATTAGAAAAAAAAGATGATCTATGAATAAAGTACTTGTCTCACCTTTTGCTGGGCGATGATCACTAAAAAAAGTCTGAATTTCTAAAGAACAACCGTGAAAGCAGCCAGATACAAACCAAAGGACCAATCTAATTTTGTAAATTGAATACCGCAGCAAAAACCTTTTTTATTAAAAAAAAAAGAAAGTTTTTCTTGACATAGTGAGGAGCAAATATTGAAATTTTAGCCCTCTAGCTCAATTGGTGATGCCTGTATGTGTAACACATGCATAGATAGCCAGCCAGCCAGCCAGCCAGTCAGCTAAACCCATTTAAAACCTATGTTGAAAGTTGTGGTGAGAGTTTTGGTTGACAGTTTCAAATATTTTTGCTGTGTCAATGTGAGAACACTGCCAGCTATTTCCACAATCTGTGTCTACTTAGTATAAAATATACAAGGTGTGGCTCTTAAATAACAAGACTGAGATTATAATGAGCAACTTATCAATTTGAATTTTATGGTGAAATTGAATGAAACTTCCACTTTATTGGTGGAGATCATTTTGGAAATTATTCTGATACTGAGTCATCAATCATTTCAAACAATTTGATCATTATTTTTCAACATTCTTGCCGGTTCTTGACGTACATGGGTGTCCATAGCTTTCATCATCTTCAATATCCTCTCAACCCACACAAAATCTCCTATGCCACTCAAACACACATGCACTCACCATGCATTCTCCCTCTCAGGCTTCAGTTAACATTCAAAAATATTCAGCAGCCATTTTATTTGATTTCACCAAAAATTTCAAATGGATGCATTGTTCAATTTTTCTACTGACCAATTTTATGACATGTCAAAAAAAAACATGTCTACTTCAAATGTTGTGTAAGAGTGAACTTGAGATGTGAGTGGATATATATATATAGGGAAAATAGAAAACATATAGTGTATATCATATATATTTTTCATGATTCCTGTATTTATAGTGATCGATACTAGACATAGAGGAAATAGATCAATATTACATGGAAAAGAAAGGTCTATAACAGTGGGGACCTCTCTGTTCCAACACACACATACATACACCTATATATATTGTGTATGTACCTATCTATATCTATCAATTTATCTATCAATCTATCTATCTATCTATCTATCTATATATATATATATATATATATATATATATATATGTATGTATACATACACACACACACACACATATATATATATATATATATATATATATATATATATATATATATATATATATATATGTGCATCCACAGACAACTGTTTTGTTGTTTTACAACTCCTCAGTGTGGCCATAGACTGTGCATTATCCCATCCAGTACTACAAGGTAGGTACAAAACCTTTGCTTCCGCCCCAGAGGCTGGCATCTTACATCTGCCCTAGTGGATGGTCAGTAAGGTTGAATTTAAGTGATATATTTATTCATGCAGAATTCCCCATCCACGGGAGTGCTCTATTCCTAAGTTGGAAGAGCAATGCATGAGCTTATAATGAATGAGTTACCTCACTTAAAGAGTGTTCAACCCAATATATATATATATATATATATATATATATATACATATATGAATGTATTGGGAAAGTAGAAAATGTGCACAGTATATCATATATATTTTTCATAATTTCTGTATTTATAATGATTGATATTAGACATGGAGGAAATAGATCAGTATTACATGGAAAAGAAAGGTCTATAACAGTGGGGACCTTTATGTTTCAACACACACGCATGCACACACGCACACACATACACACACGTGTGTGTGTATGTGCGTACATGAGTGCATGTATATATATATACCTATGTCTACATCTATCAATCTACATCTATGTGTATATATATATATGTGTATGTGCGTGTGTTCATGTGTGTATATATCTATATCTATATATGTATATACATATATATATGTGTATATATATATATATATATATATATATATATATATATATATATATATATATATATATATATATATATACATATTAAGTTGAGTTATTTTTTCTGTGCTTTGTGGCCCTGAATCTGGATTAATAAAAGTTCATGTTCACATTTAATGGAAAGGTCCTTAGTATGTCCTTGTAGCTTCTTAGTCAATCGTACAATAGGATACTAAAGTGGTTGTTGAGGTACTTATGAGATTTCGGTCTAGACTCGGAGAAGCTGAGAGATGCCTCTCATCATAACAGCTTTTTGTGTCTTGGAAGAAAAAAGTCAATTCGTCTTTGAGTTACTTTTACGTAATCTTTGCCTTTGCTTTGTTACGAGTGTTCTGATGAGAAAACTCAAATCGAGAGGATGGAAGTGTGCAGTCGGGATTTTTTCCCGGCTTTTAACTGTCACAATCAAAACATCAACAATAACTACACTGGGAAGATACAATGAAACGGATTGCCATTGTGGAGATAACTACAGCTGATGGATCATTTTCATTCATTTATGCATAAGGAATCTATTTTCTTTGGATAAGGAAAGAGTTAGATAGGGAGTATGGTAAGATAGCTGGTCTTTCTGCTATTGACTGGCTTGATGACTCTTTGTGCGAGCAGAGGTTATTGTAATTGCTTAAATCAGGACCTGGTGTGTGTATATGTATTGAGGAGATATTGACTGTTTGTAGATCTGTTGGGGTTGTAGGGTTGTTGCTCTGGTCTATTCATTGATGCCAGGTAAGGAAATTCCTTGATGGCAAAAACACCAAATAAATTCTTTTAACAACTTTGGAATTCATTTTTAAAAAAAGCATATGGTTATATGTCAACTTAGCACATGTACACAGAGGACGATGAAACCTTTACTTGAATTGGTCACATTTTAGTGGCACCTTCACCGTAATGGGTGCCCTGAGGCCCTCCAAGAGAGTCAAAGTTGACTGTGGCATTTCATGCTGTCTGGTCCTTATCTGCCCGACTGCTCTTACATATCGAGAAGCCCTTGGGTGAGGTATAGGGTGTGTACTTTGAACAAACAATAAAAAAATACATTTATGCTTTCCTCTGAAGTTGAAAATTCCATCAGCAGTTTCAGGGATTCTGTTCTCATGGTATGTCTTCCATTTGGATCGACCCCAGGGTTTGAGGTTCTGAGACCACAATAGGGTTCTAGGTTAGGTTAACTTCCTATACTCAGGACCCATCCAGTTCGTAACAACCCCAATTTGTGATGAGCACCCGCAGTTTCCAAAATCTGTTATGTCTAGCAGTTATTGACCTTAAAGGTCACTTATCCCACTGACCATGCAGTTTATTTTAACTTCCGTTCCATGAGAAATTCGATTCTATACTTGATCCAAAATTCAATGCAATTCTTTCTAATTGAAGCCAACCCTGTATGTTATTTCCTTCCACCCAAAAGCCATCAAATTTCCAACACCACTGCCATCAAAAGACATTAAGAACTCATCAACTACATGAACGATAATCTTTTTCTTAAGCAAAGAGAAATATAAATATCCAAGGGAATTAAGTCATTCACGCATCTAGTTTCATTCACCTCCAAAATAATTCTGTTCACGCTTGGGTGAATCTCTCACCAGTTTAAAAAGCACTGGACTAATTAATCTCCTGGGTAATAATTAATTGCTACTTAACTGATAAAGTAAAAAGCCATCGAGAGAAAATACTTAGAGTCTAAAATGAACTAAGTGGGTCAGTAGAAGGAGCTGTAACATCATCGTTTTACGGTAGAAAGTAAAATTCATCTCTGCTATTTTGGATTAATTTTTTTCTTTGCTTTTAAATTCCTAGACGGATTTTGTCTTCCTGTTGTCTTAATTAAGTGATCAATTTCTGACGTTTCTTAACGAACAGATCAAAGACGGATTTCATTAGTTGAATGTGTGGATGGAGGTGAAAGATTGTATGTGTGTGTGGGTGTGTATGTATATGAGTGTGTGTGCATGTGTGTGTGTGTGGTTGTGTGTTGGGTATATTTGTATGTAGGTGTATGGTAGTTGTATGGTGGGGATGTGTGGTTGGTGGGGATGTGTATGAGTGAGTGAGGACATATGTGTATGGTATAGTGGGATGTGTGCTTGTGTGAATGTGTGTGGGTGTATGATGGGGATGTACATGTATGTGGTAGGAATGTGTGTGTATGGCAGACTTGTGTGTGTGTGTAAAGTCGGGGTGTGAGCATATGTTGGAGATGTATGTATGTATGTGAGTTGAGGAGATGTGTGTGTGTGTCGTGGAGATGTGTGTATATGTAATGGAGATATGTGTGTGTGTGTGTGTGTGTGTGTGTGTGTGTGTGTGTGTGTGTGTTTTTGGATGTGGTGATGTTTCCTATTGGAGGTCGTCCTGATCATCATTTCATCCATGAAAATAAAACAGGCCTGAAAGTCAGACCATAGATGCACAAGTTCATATCTTGGAGTAAGATCCAGCAAGGTAGTGTTGCTATCAAAACATTGAATCAAAAAACATCTTCCAACACTCAGGAATCTCTAGATTCTCTGGGTACATATCTAAAATCTAGGAAATATATCATACATCATTAATGAATTGAATGCGACTTTAATCTATAACATTTATTTTATGGAAGTTTTACTTAATTTAACAAAAATATTTCTTATTCTATCGAAAATATTCCTTATTTTATTACGATAAATTGAATGAAAATATAGTTTTATTAAAAATCATCTGAATAGGGATTTCTGACATCTACATGCAACAAAAAAAATATCTATTTACATTAAAACACCTAAATAGGCAACATTGAGTATTGAATGTGACTCACATTTTAGTATGTCAGTCAGTCAGGAAATCAATGCAATTTCATTTAAAAAAAAAACACAGATCAGGGTATGTGAGAAAGTAATGTCTCATTCATAGGAAAGTTGATTTTAGCTGTTATTTCTTCTTAATTTTCATTCATTTATTTACCTATTTCTAATTTTCATTCATTTTAATTCTTCTTTATACTTCATTCATTTCACCTATCTTATTGTTTCATTCATTCTATTCTTTCCTTTTTTTTCATTCATTTTATCACAACCTAATTTTTTTTATTCATTTTATTTCTTCCTAATTTTTCATTCTAATTTTTCATTTATTTTATTGCTCCCTAATTTTCATTCATTTTATTTATCCCTAATATTTTATTATTTTAATTCTCTCTAATTTTTCATTAATTTTTTTTCTTCTTAATTTTTCATTTATTTTAATTTTTTAATTTTTCCTAATTTTTCATTTATTTTTTTTCCTAATTTTTATTCATTTTAATTTTTTAATTCTCCCAAATTATTTTTCATTGATTTCAATTTTTCCTCATTTTTTATTAATTTCATTTCTTCCTATTTTTCATTTAGTTTATTTCCTCCCAATTTTTAATTTATTTTATTTCTTCTCAATTTGTCAACCCTTTTTATCTCAATTTTCTCTCCATTTTATTTCTTCTCAATTTTTCACTCATTCTATTTTTTCCTAATTTTCACTTTATGTAATTTCTCCCTGAATTTTCATTCTGTTAATTTCTTCAGAATTTGTCATCCATTTTACTTCTTCCTATTTTTTCATTCATTTTATTCCATCCGAATTTTCCATTCATTTTATTCCTTCCTAACGTTCCTTCATTTTAACTATCAAAGTAACTTTGCTTCCTTTTGCTTTGTAACAATTTTCTTCTAATGTTGTTCAGATGACCCTGATTATTGATTTTTGAAGTGATAGGAAAGAAAAACGGACTTTGGCCAATGGTCAAAATGTCTGTGTTATTGTAATCATGTGAGAAATATGATCCCTTCCACCTCAAAGGGTCATTCAGTGCACAGTCTGCAAACATCACAAGGAAAATGAAATATTTGACAAGCTTGTTTACTGCAAGGTCAAACTTCACTCCTATTTCTATTCAAACAGAACATGATTATTGTAACATCTGTATTGTATATATAAGGACTAAATAATTAAAAGAAAAAAAATATTTTTTACAATAAATGTCTTTATTCATTAAAATAAAATAAGCTCTTGTGTATTTGGTACATAAATTTTTGTTGATATGTGAGACTTGTCAGTTTGGCTCAGTTGGTAAGAGAGCTGCATACCAATCACTGATCCTAATATTTTTTTCTTTTTATTCCATCGGGATTTTCATTCATTTTATTTGCATCATTTTCAATCTAAATGTTATACAAACACAGGCGAAAATCTTCCTACCTCCCCAGTAAACAACGTAACTTTATTTTCTCCCCTCTCCTTTCCTATCATCTCATTAAACTACCTTACATCCTACTCTGCCCCTTCTCTTCAAGCTCTCTTATTAAACTACCTAACTTTTCCCTTGTCTCATAACTGAAAGTGTAATGTTCCCATGCGAGAAGGTAAGAACAAGCAGAAAAATTCGATGAGTTTTTCGGATGATGGAATTCCTTCTAGCTTTCTATTCTGTTAACATGAAATTTCAGACAATCCATTCTATAGCCTTGGAATGGGATGATGGTAAACAGAATTTTCCTTCCAAAAGCAACTCTTAAAATGTAAGATCCACGTGTTTTCTATTCACTCAATGTGGTTTCTAGTACTCAACCTTTCAAGGCCTAACAAGGAATGGGAAAAGAAAATACCCAAATCTTACATATCAAGCATGACTACCATAGGAGAGAAAAATTCTATACCATCATCACATTCTGATAGTACACCTGAAGAAGGCCATAGAATGGATCAGCCAAAATGTGGCATAAGCAACATAAACAACATGGAATTAGAAAAAAACTCTTTGTATGTTAATGACCCTTCTCCAAACAATAGAAAGCAGATTTATAATTATATTTTAGTTTCACTCTCTGCTATCCCTACTCTCATTGATTTCTACATATTCTCCAAACAAGTTGGAAAGAAAGAAGAAATAAAACCTTTCACCATTTAGCAAATCTTGAGAGGATACAGCTTGATTTGATCCTAAGATAACACAAAGAGTAAATAAGATGCAATAAATTATATTTTGTATAATTTTATGGGAAACCCTTTCATTCCCCCTTCATAGAAATCTATTTTAGACGGGGAACATCAATAAATTCTTGTTTTCTGATTAAGGGTCCAGTTTCAATGAACTCTATGGAGAGGTTTCGAAATTATTCTCTCAATACAAACTGTCATGTCACCAACATCTTTTAGTGACATTCCGTGTTGGGGATGATCAATTAAAAATTTAGAAAATGGGATGATCAATGAATCAATTACTTTTCTCACCTTTATCAAAAACTTACATGGAAATTGAACCCAGACTGAAATTTATCAAAGAGGGAATTTTCAAAAGTGAATGTTCAAAGTCCTGGTCCTCTGACTCCACTGATACAGTTTGTATACGTGATTTATACATGCATAAATAGCCAGACCCACTTGAAAAATGAAGAGATTTTGACGGTTTCTAATAATAATGATGATAATAACAATGATTTGAAGTTATATCTCATTTTCCTTGATAGAACAGACATTTCACATTTTCAACTTTTAAAAAAATCGTTTTAAAAAAGCATCTCATAATTGGAACTTTGATGTGCAACGTTCAAAATGATTTTTCTTTGCAGGACACACCATTAATGTTTTCAAAGTTGTCCTAAATTTTTCATTTTGACTGACAAAGATATACAATATGTAGAGTTCTTTTAGCAGATGGAAAATGTTACACACACACACGCACACATGATTGTATTTTTGTACACAGACTATTATTTCTTATACATATATTCACAAATCCATTCATGCATACATATGCACACACTCATGCACACAAACAGCAACATTAACTTTATTTTCATTCAATATATTCATGCACTCATCTACAAACATATCGTATATATATATATATACATATATGTATGTACTCACAATCATTTTCCAAATATTTATGAAAGCAGAAAAAAGATTAATGAAATCTAATTAATGGGTATATCTTTCCTCAAATAATCTTATAGGTCTTCAACCAGTATATTCTCCTGACAGTTGTCTACGGAGTTGAAATGTAACTAAGAGATTTGCTCTCTAACTACAAACCATGCAATGTCCATCGGGAAAAATTATGTAGAACATTACATAGAAATATCACAATACAGCATGATGTATTAGAGAGAAAAAAGGTGTCAGAGATATCCTATAAGCCATGAGCAAACTTGAAGGGCAATGGGCTAGCCATGCTGCAAAGATGTCAGGCAATCACTGGACATTGTGACTCAAAATGTGGATCCCTTGAGATTGTAGGTGAAACTGTTGCCAGCAAGAAAAAAAAGATGGTTTGATGATTCATACATATTCGGAATGCTTTGGCTTGAGAGAACTGGCAGACTATGGGAAAGGCATATCTCCAACAGCAGACTTTAAATTGATGATAATTTTGATGAAGAAGAGGAATTTTTGGAAAGAAGAAGATTCAAATGAAATATCAATGTCCAACAGGGTCTGGTTCTTGAAACTCTTTTGATCATGGCTGAATTTGATTTCATGCAATACTCTCACAACCATAGACATATGGAAATTTTTTGTTTATGGTAATAATTTGCCCAAAGTTTTTCTTGGTTGTACCTGAATTACACTGATTCACATAAAACTTTACAGTTCTGCCCTAATCGAGGGTGGGGGTCAGACGCACTTTGCGCCCCTCTGCCTTGTATGTGTATGCTCAGACTCCACCTCTATTTTCACTTTCAAACCAATGTCAAGGCAGCAATTACTGTTATGATTTAATAGGTTAACAAATATATCATTGATGACAAATAATAAGATACAACCGTTTTTCAAATCTGATTTTGCTGTCACCAATATATTTCTCACTTACTCTTTATTTATAAATTTATTCATTGTGAACCTGCGACTCAGTCAGCAGGAGTTTGTGACCCAGTGGTGGGACAGGACCCATACTTTGAAGAACTCTGAAACAGGGGACCTATCATTCAGATATGATTGTGCAGTGTTGAATATTGGTCAAACTATTGACCAAAGCAATGGCCATTTATTCAATCTGGATAGTGAGACACCTCTGTTTTGACCCCAAAGTTTGAAAATATGAAGTGATGTTATCTGTTGATGAAGACATCCACAGTTATACTTTCATGATCCATTGTCCAATCATTGAAGGATTGATTTCAGAAATTGTCTAAGCCACTCATGACTTAATTGCAAAGAGCAACAAATAATTTGAAACTGTTAACCAAAATTCTCAGCATAGGCTTCTTCGGTTTTCAAGCTGGCCTGGCTGGCTGGCTATGTACACATTATGTAGACCGACCACACAAATGGAGTTAGAGGGCTGAAATATTCAACATTTACACATTATGTCAAGAAAAAAATTTTTTTTTTCTTTTAAAATCCTTCCCCAAATAGGTTTTTAATAAAGGGGCAATGCAAGTTTATCTTAAATTGTTCCCTAGTTTGTGCCCAACAATATTCATACTTTCTTTTTGAAAATTCATACTTTTTTTCTATTGATCCCTGTTCCACATAAAACAAAAGAAGTAATTCATTCATTGACCATCTCTTTTTCTAATTTTTCAATAGATCACCCTCAACACAGCATGCAGGCAAAAGATGCTGGTCATATGATAGTTTCTATCCGGTGACTAACCAGCCCTGTTTTATTTATGAATCCATCTTTGTTTCATTTCAGTTAATTAGATTGAGATGAAACAAAGAATCTGGAAACCCAAATTGATTTGATTCAAAATCACAAATATCAAGACGACACAATTTATGATGTCATGTGTCATCTGGATATTTATAAAGAATCCAAACTATCAATGTAATTGTCCTGATGTTAATATTGATTGATTTTTCATGGACCTATTTTTACAAAAAATGAATAAAAATACCTGGTTTTAACCTAATTAAAGTTGAATTTAATTTTATCATGACAAGGATCTCCTTCATCCAAGCATTCATTTAATAAAACTTTTTTGATGATTCCAAAGGTTTTCAATTGTTTGTGTGTATGCTCTAATGATTCTCTTTGCAAAACAAAGTCTGGTGAGAAATTTTCGAATTTCCATACTCACACCCATCCACATTCAATGTGGAAAATGGGGCATAAATAAGAAGAAATAAGAGAATTAATGGAAGAGAAATTCTGGAAAAGATTTCGGTAAAATCCACTGAATGTTGGTGAAAACTAGAAAGAGAAGAAGTCAGCAAATGCCCTTGTGAATAGCATAAATCCATCTCTTCTCGTCCCAGCGGTGCAGATTAGGCTTGTCAGCATTGATTGGCAACCAGACAAGGTGACATGCGACTCTAATTCCAAATCAGGAAAGTCAAGTCCCATATCTAGAGACACACATTCATTGATAGTTCAGATTATTCATAAAAATCCCAAGTGACAAAGGAATCTGGGAATCTGGGAACCTGCATTGGCAGCATCAGAATATTCGCCCAGAGGAATTGTTTTTGGTCCAGATACTCTTTGGCAAAGATCACTCATTACTTTTTATGTTCTTTTTTCTAAAGACCACCCTACCCAAGGTTGAGCATGGTTGAGGATCAATAATGTTATGTACTGGATGCTAAAGGGGTTTGAGAGCAAAATGTTTTACCCAGTCTGAAGATCATGATTGCTCCAGCATGACTAAAATCTGAAGCAAACATTTAAAGGCACACAACGTTGGTTAAAGAGAACAAAAATTGGATTGTTTTAAATTGATCAGCAATGAGTCCTAGCCTCAATCCTGAAGAAAATCTTTGGAAGAAGCAGAAATCTGGAGTTGGGGCTTCCACACGTACCATACACAGCTGGAATCATGCAGACATTTCTAAGATTGAGCGAATTAAGAAGGAGAACAGTGAGAGAAACTACCAGCTGACAAGTGCAAGAAGCTTTTAGATGACAACAAGAAACATTTGAAGGCAGACATTCTTGTGAGAGGACGCATGCAACTAAATATAAATGGAGGATGCTAATATTACTGTCAGGGTTACATTTACAATTTCTTCTTCAAAATTGAGTGGAAAAATAATGATTATTTTTTAAAAAATTACTTTTGACATCTTATCAAGATTTTCTGATGATAAAGATTTGGTAGATTTCTATTTATTTTTGAAGATATTGTGCAGCTTATACACAAAATTCATGGTGCCACTAGTCTTGAGCAGCAATCTAACTTTATAAATAACATTGACACTCTTTTGTGCAGATGTCTATTTATCTGTCACGTGATTCCAAACTGATATTCATTACTGTATTCATCATCATCAGTCTCTTAATGTCTGTCATTGGACATAGATCCTCCCCAGGATTTGCCACATTTCTCTATCATGGGTGTCGCAGAGCCAATACTTTCTGAATTTGTCCAGTTTGTCTCTCCATCTAGAACTCTGCCGGTGTTGGATGCGCGTGTGATCTTGGGGGATCCATATTGTGAGTTGTGATGTCCATTGGTTGTTTGCCATTCTTGCAACATAGCTGGCCCATTGCCATTTGAGTTTCTTAATGGATTCTATGATGTCTTGGACTCCTGTTTTCTCCTGGATATATTGTGCTGTCGTGATCTCTCCATGTGAAGTTAAGCATAATTCTCTTGCGCATGTTGCATGCTTCTCTGTTTGCAGGTCTGTTTCTTGATTAGGTTGAGCTTGCTCAGCTGAAGGCTTGCCATCCTTTGATTTCTTCTTTGGGGATTTCATGGAGATTTGTTTTCCTTGGTAGATGTAGTGGTCTACTTTCTCCAGTTCTACGTCTTCAATTTTGATCTCTGTTTTATTACTCAATTGCAATACAACCTCAAATATAATGTGACCCCCACTTTTAGTAGCTTATCTTTATCATTGCAAATTTAGACTGACACCCTTCTTGCTTTTGCTCAGTAATTGTTATATTGAATTTACCTAAAGATCCAAATTCTGTATATTTGTTGGTTTGTTATCATAATATAACAAAAATGGGACCCATCTTTTTTGAGAGGTTATAGGCTAGTGTATATATATACATATATGTATATATGACAATGTGCCATGTGCACAAGAAATGGATTACTTGACAAAACACAATGATGGACTCTCGCACAGCTTAAGAGAAGAGTATTATGAATAGACAAAACTCAAAAGAAATAGATCTGTATAGGTTTAAGAAGCTTTATCTCATCCTGACAGGCAGGGAGGGGATATGTTTGAATGAAATGGACTCCACCCGTTGGCAGCACTGAATGACCTTCATGAGAACGTGAATGATAAGAGTTGAATGAGAAAAGGCGAGAGTAACAAAAGCAGACAAGCATTATGAGTAGTCTAGGCGATCAGTGCAGAATTTGGTCAGAATTGCTAACTTTGTGATAGAAGCATAAAACTCAGCATTGTGATACTTCTGGGTGTTCTGAACAATTTCAGTTACAGAGACATTCTGAAACTAACTTCCCTTAGCTATACTTTTTCGGCTATCTTTCAAATTTAGCAACAAGCCTAGTAAACTGATAAATATATCCCAAAGAAACAAAAAATTCCTGGATACCCCCCAAAATTTGGTCACATGTAAACTTACCTTGTTGATAAATCAGATCCCCACCTTCATCTGAATGAAAATCATTAGGGACACTTCAGTTCATTCTGAAAGAAAAATTTTAATATTTCAAATCAAAATGTTGAAAAATGTGAAAGAAAGAATATTTTCTTTTCAGGCAATGAAAATGACCTGTGATGGGGGTTGGTGCAAAAAGAGGGAGATGATTGCTTAGCATTTGAATTTGTTTAAAAAATCTAATTTTGAATATCAAAGGAAATAAATTCTGATTAAAGTTACTCCCCTTTGAACTTTAGGCAAATTTTTTTGATTAAGAGAGAAATGATTGATTAACATTTAAATTCATATAAAATGTATTTTCAAAAACCAAAGAGATAGCTTCTGAAAAAATTACTACCGTTTGTAAATTTTTTGAGTTAAAAAGAGAAAGATGATAATTTGACTTTTAAATTCATGAACTGCTTGAAACTGCTCCTAAACACAGTAGAACTCTTCAGCGAATAGAATTTTTAAAAGATGGAACTTTTTTGTGAATTGGATCTGAAATTTTTCTTCAAATGCCTAAAAGTGCAAAGGAAGTTACTTTAATTAGCAGAGGCTACTCTCCTTGATCTAACATTCAAATTCCTCATAATGAATTTAATTGTTAAAGGAATGATTCCAAATCCACTGTCTTTCAAGGCTTGAGAGCTCCAACTGCCATGATTTTTAATCCACAGCTAGCCAGGACAAGTGAATTCAGGCCTTTCACAAAAGCATTACTGTGAACTGAATATAAACAGTCCTGGCCAAAATCTAACTTGGTCCACTGTCTGTTTTCTATGCTTATAACTGTTATGCTACTCCACACCTTTATCAGTGCCATATATTATTCCTCCACTTAAATTCATTAATATGTATTTAGTTGACAATAAAGAGAGAAAGCAATTAGTGATCATAAATTAAAATCTATCCCTCTAACAAGTTTTGCCTTTTAGGTCTATTGAATTGATGAGTAAATGAATAATATTTGATATATCTGCTTATTTTGAGTAATAATGTTTTACATTATCATAACGCATGAGTGGCAAACTCCAAGTATTTTGACATTGTGAAGAAACCATGATGTTTAATTGGGTTTATGTATTCATGACTCCAAAGTTTAATTTTTTGAATATATATCTTTTGCAAATAAATCCAATTAAGCATTACGATTTCTCCCCAATTTCAAAATACTTGGAGTTTACCACTTGCATATTGTGATAACATAAAACATTATCACTAATAATAACTGGATATTTTGAATACTGTTTCATCTACTACTTTGATAAAGCCAAAAGGCAAAACAT
Source organism: Thysanoteuthis rhombus (assembly GCA_963457665.1). Taxonomy (NCBI): domain Eukaryota; kingdom Metazoa; phylum Mollusca; class Cephalopoda; order Oegopsida; family Thysanoteuthidae; genus Thysanoteuthis; species Thysanoteuthis major. Next base: position 37,481,146 of record OY735210.1, on the reverse strand, counting down.
GGAATTAATTTTAATTTATCTACAATTGTTGTTCCCTATCCTCATTGATGTCTAAATTCACACTATTGAATGAATGTCATATCCCAAAACTGTTCACATGTTGATATAGACTTTGTCTGTATATTTATACATACACACTAACAATATATCTCACAAGCATAGATATGTATACCGGTGTATTTGATGAGACAAATGCCTACGACAGTGGTTTTCTTGCAAAATGTATAATTTTATTCTTTAAAGTAGGCCAAAGGGAGTCTAGAGCTTGTCCTGTTTCCAGAGGGAAAAAACAAAGCATTGGTTATACTGGAAATGATTGTCTCCCAAATGTCACAAGTCTGCAGAAATGTTTTTTTGATTTCCTCAGTTTAGTGTTTGATTGCCATTTGAATTAATGTTTATCCATTCGATTAAATGAATTCAGTTTCAACAATTCAGCTTTGTTGTCATATCTTGATATTTATTGTTTTATGCACTGACACGGACCATTCGTTGTTTCTGCTTGTCTGGCTTTTCTAATCTGATAAACTCAGTCGCTATCTGGGTGGAAAAAACATCCACAGCAATTCGTTTTGAGTATTTCAAGACAATATTTCCATTAATTTTGACTATTTTTTACCTTCATCTTAATTTTCAGTTGTTAGAAACCGACAACCAAAACTGGCAACATAGGTTTCTAAAGGTTTTATGTGATTCTGCCTGGTTGGCAAGCTGGCTATGTATCACAAGTACAGGTTGCAACAATGGAGCTAGAGGGCTGAAAATTTCAACATTTACTCCTTATCATATCTATAAAAAAAGACTTTTTAGTGGAAGGTTCAATTTGCAATGTAAATTTATGCAAAATTGATCCCTAAGTTTGTGTCAGGCTTGTTTTTTGAAATGATCACTGTTCAACATGAGATGGGAGCTGTAACTTATCCATTGATCATCCTTTTTTCTAATTTTCCAATTGATCACCCCTAACATGTCATACTCCCAAAAGACATAAGTCAAATGACAGTTTCTATTGAATAATTAAACAGGCCTGTTCTTATGAAGTTTCATAGTTATAAGTTGTGGGAAGACGACTGAGAATTAAGATAGAGGTACAAACTAGTCAAATTAATAGAAATACAATTTGTCTGAATATAGTTTTTGTCATTTCTTTCAACTTTCAATTATATATAATCAGCTCTACAGTTATCTCCACCAATCATCGTGGCCCAGTGATAGAGGGCTTGCCAATCAGTCTGTTTGGATCTAGTGAACTTGACACTCTGATGGACACATCCTGATCTGGCGAATATTGGACTAAACTTTAATTGACTCCTGAGTTTTTGGGTCAAAATATGCTGACATATACAATATATATACTTGGTTTTTTTATTCGATACAGTGTATATGTCTACATGCATGTGTGTGTATGTCAAAATGTATATAAAACATTTACTGTAAAGAAATTGGTAAACATCTTTGTTTGAGGAAGCTTTTATGAGATTTGTTTGATTTTACCTTCATTGACTTCTCAATTGGTCGCAAAGAAAAAATAAAATTCTACCTTCTCGGTGTGTCCTACCTGAAAACTTCCGATTAATCACAAGAACAAAACAAACAGCAAAACTTAAAAAGATTTGTGACTGTTTCTAAAACCATGTTACATGATTGTTAGAAACTGTCAACTAAAACTGTCAACATCAGTTTTTAAGAGATTCTAGCAGGCTTTGAATGGAGCAAGAGGGTGGAAAATTATAACATAAACTCTTCATTTTGACTAGAAAAAATGTTTTTGTGTTTAATGAACCCAACCTGATTTTTAGTGTGCTTGGCCGTGTCAAAGTTTGTTCTTCGAAAATTCAGATTTTTTTTGTGTTCACTGCCCAATAAAAGGCAAGAGACATAATTTATTCATTGATCAGTCCTTTTTCATTTATTTGATTGATCATCCCAAACATGGCATGCTATCAAAAGATGTTTGTCACGTAATGGTTCCTATTGGCTGACAAACCAGACTTGTCTCTTTTTGGTTTTTCTCTTCCATATCTGCAGTTAAAGATCACTGACAGCGGAAATGCACAATACTTGTGCGATCTTTTCTGAACTCGACTGATTGGAACCATTTTCCTACAAAACAAATCGGCTTTTTGTCCTTTTTTTTAATTCCTTTTTTTCTTTTTTCTTTTTTTTTACTAGAAACCATCAACCAGAAAACTCTCAGAATAGGTTTTTTTCAGTTTTCAAGTTAGTCTGGATGATTGACTGGCTATATATATATATATATATATATGTATGTATCTCATGTAGAGGCCATACCAATAGAGCTACGGGGTTGAAATTTTCAGCATTTACTTTATATCATGTCCCAAAACAGGTTCCATTTTTTTTTCTTACAAATTCCCCACTATAATAGGTTTTTTCAATGGGGGCTTCAATTTGCAATATGAGTTTCTTCCAAATTGATCCCTTAGTTTGTGTCCAGCAGCATTAATGTTCTTTGGGGAGGGGGAATTCAGACTTATTTAGTGATTACTACCAAACAAAAGGTGAGAGAAGAAACCTATCCATTTATCATCCCTTTTTCAAATTTTTTAATCGATCACCCCTAACATAGCATGCAACCAGATGATGTTGTTCACATGATGGTTTCTATTGAGTGACTACCCAGGCCTATTGTTTTATTTATCTTACTATTTTGTTTCTGTTCTGTTGGATCCTAGAAGCAAAGTTAATGACACAGGCGGATAAGAAAGATTTTGTTAGCAAGTGATTAAATGTGACAAGCAAACTTATGACAAGAAGAGCAGTTACCTTTGAAGGTAAGAGAAATCGGATGGAGACGCAAAATAACGAGATTTAAATTGTTGTTTTACAGGTGTGAAAAGAAATCAAAAGGTGTAAGTCAAAGAATTTGTGCAAAACAAGAAATACAAACATCTTTTTTATTGATTTTTATTCAGAATTTAGTTTTAGTTCCTGGATTGTGACCCGAGACAAGTCGACTGTGTTGTCGGTTTGGATGAACCAGTTAAGACTTACAGTGTATTTGATCTTTGCTTGTTAATCTATATCATAAGACAAGTAAGGTTACTTGCTGTTGTTAACTTTAACTCTTGAATATATAAACCAGTTGATATTGCTCCTAATTCTTCGATGGAATAAAAAGTTGATGAAAAAATTTGCTGAAAGCTTAAAGGAAGGTAACCTCGATTAGTAGTTATTCCTTTGATATTAAACTTTCAATTTTTTCTCATAAGTATCTAAGAGCTAAAGCAGTATCTATATTAATTTTCACTCTTTGTTGGCTGATTTTATTTTACACCGTTTAGGATTTGAAAATGTTTCATAGAAATGATCTTTTTTGGATTAGAGGGGTAACCTTGCCTACAGAAGGAGTTCAAAATATTAAAATGTTTCTTATTTTCTGGATTTTTTCTTCAGGTGTGGGGTACATAAAAAGATTTAACTGTTCAGTGTTCTTGTAAATTGTTTTATGCTTATGGAAAATGAAGGACCAACTTGTCCCTTACTGTGGGTTAACTTACTTACTCTTGTGTGAGCATGTGTTAAGATGTGACATGCACTTCAAGGGAGAGATGAAGATAGGAACTGTCACACATTTAGAAAAAGATAGGGACGGACACAAAGGTACGAGGATTAGTGAGGATATCAGTTAATAAAAAGTCAGTAAATCGCTCTACCCCTTTTTGGTAAGATGCATGTCTCTCTGTTGGTAGATAGAAAAAAAAAATAGTGCCATGATTTGTGAACAAAATGTCGCACTATTGTTCAACTCTAATAAGTTATTTTATCATAGAGTCACAAGTATGAAAGAACTACCAAGAATTTGTGAGATAGCTCTTTGAGTGCTTCTGACTGCCATCAGTCATTTTCAATAAAGATTTCAAAGTATGTGTGTGTGTGTGTATGTTTATAAGTCCAAGAGATTCTGATTTAATCAGGATTTAAAATTTACCCCCCCCCCACTTATGTATTAGACATTATTGATATTACAAATCAGAGTCTAAATCCTAAAAAAATACTCTTTCTAGATTCCTCAATAAATCCAAGTACTTTTAGAAAATTTGTCCCCATGTTCAATAATTTATTGAAATATTTATTGAAATATTCAGTCCTGAAGGCATGCAAAAAATTTAACCAAGTCTCTGATGTTCTCTGTAATGGAATAAATTGTCTTTTCTATAATTCATAATTCTGAAATATTTTGAAAAACTCTTCTTCATTTTTCTTCTTTGGCAATCAGATTGCAGAAAACAAAAATCAAAACTGTCTGAACTTCAGAGTTTTGGAACATTTTGATTAAAAAATATTTTCAAAAGTTTACTTTCTGCTCAGGGAACCTTACAAAAAAAAATTATTATTTTTCAATCAACTTTAATAATTCTATCACTAGCATTTTTATTTAATTAACTTGAAAATTTCTTTAAAAATGAATTTCTGTATATAAAGCAATGCAAATTAATTCCACAGATTTTATCATTTTACACACACATGCACATATATACACACACACATATATATATACATATATATATATATATATATATATATATATATATATACATATACATATATATACATATATATATATATATATATATATATATATATATATATATATATATACACATATATACAAATTTTTAAAAAATCCCTGAAACAGCTACATGGTAAAAGACAGATGATACTAACAAGAGGAAATTTACATGTTGTGCCATAATAACAAAGTATCTTTAAAACAGAAAAAAAACACAGAATTACATTAATAGATATTAGGAAATAAGTGACTGAAATGACAAAAAAAATTAAAAAAAGAGATTTTTAATGTTTAAAGCTGTAAAGCTTTCTAGACTATATATATATATGTATATAATGTTTAAAGCTGTAAGACTTTCTGTAAGACTTTCTGGACTGTAGACGCATAAATGTGTATATATATATATATATATATATATATATATATATATATATATAAGCACTAGATCTGTCAAAAGAGCATCCAGCCATTTTGAATATCTCGGTAACTTGTTGCTGGGATCCATGTGACTTTAGATGACTTTACTGCACTGACATGGGCAACACTCTCTTGTGATTAGTTGGTGATTAGAAACCACTGTGTAAACTTGTGTACTGTCTGACTGTTTTTGACAAATCATCACCTGACCCTTGTCTGTCAGACCTCAGTATAGATTTGGCTTTCTGTTCCTTCTGCCTTTGTTGCATTAATTTCAGACCATGGATGAAATTAAAAAAGATGCATTGAGTAGCTAATAGAAATCCTAAAAGAGGACTTTGAAGATTGTTTTGGAAATTGGACAATGTGGTTCAAACAGGAGTACTTTAAAGAGAACTAAGACACTTAGGTAGTCTATTTCTTTGTATCATTAGGTGGCTGGCTACAGACCTTATATATACTGTTTAGTTGGTTGGTCATAACTCTATTGTAACAATGGCTCCTTTGGGCCATCTTCAAATGAATCTATTTTATTGAATTACTGCTACCACAGTTGATCAAAACTCACCTAAACAAAATTGTGTTAATTAGGGGATCCCTGAATATATATATTAATTTATTTCTATGTTATGTTCCTATGATCGATTGAAATCCATATAATGCTGCAAGGGTCTCTTCCGAAATGACTCTATAGTAATAATGGTTCCTTTGGGGGCCACCATCAAACGATTCTATTTCACTGAATACAGGTCTGTGGTCACTTTATATATTGCCCCCTCCCCCACCAAAAAGTAGAACGATAAATTAGACGTAACGTAAAGAGCAATTCCTCGCAACCTACCCCCCGCCCCCCGCCCATCCCACGGAACATGTCATTTTCAGTCATTTTTCCACCTTTTTTTTTCCATTGAGACAAAATTACCTCCCCTGGAACCGTCTCATCTGGTTTTGCATTTTTTCGCGGTTGATTGATGTTTGCCCTTGTTGTAAACTTGACGGATGGAGTTGGTGGTGTGAGTGGAAACCAAACCAGAGAAATCGATAGAATTTGATTACTAAATGTTGCTGTTACTTAACTTGTTCTCTAGTACAAAAACATGGCTGGTTAGTCACTAAATAGAAACCATCACATGACCAATATCTTTTGGCATCAATCCATGTTGGGGGTGATGAATTGAAAAAGTTTGTAAAAGGGATGATTAATGAAAAAATGCTATCTTATCAAAAGTCTGAATTAAAAAAAAGCAGGCATAAAGTCTACCAAACATTGACAGGGAACACAGTTTTAAGTTTACTGTTAGAAAAACAATTGGCATTTAGTAGTAGTAGTTTAAGTATTTCAACTATTACTTTATTTACTCATGTACAATGCGAGGATTTTAATATAAAAGTCAGGGTCAAAATCAGAAGGTAGCATTAATATTTGAATGTAAAAAAATGATATCATAAAACTGAGTTTTAGTTATAAAAACTGGAGTTGAATCATACTTCAGATTGCATTGTACTCAAATAGATATAGAATATGCTCTCTGAAAAGAGTCAACTTTATTATATATGCAATTTGGAAATGACTGAACATTTCAACATGGGTCACTGGGTTTTGTGAAACTAGTTTTGATTCTTAGTTCACATTGAAGGAACCTGAATAATCATCTTCTCGAGGTTAAGGAAGCCATATTGGATTTAGGAATGCTCTTGTCTTACTAATTGGATGTGCCATTAATTCTGGATTTGCAGTTTCTTTGATTTCTATTCCTTTTGCCTAATGTCATCCGTAATAATTTGTATTTGTTGATGGCTTCTCTGAATTGATGCAGTCAGAGCGTTGAGTACTCAAGAATGTTTGAATATCGTGACCTTAGTTGCTTCTGATTAGAAACATGGAAGTTTCAAATGAAGCTTCATATAAATCGATGACCTCAGCTTATCTGTGTATACTAGTAAATACCCATTGCTTTGCCAACAATATACCTAAAGCTACGTCCTTGTCAGTATGTTTATATAGTAATTTGAAATTTAATATAAGTTACCCTTCTATGTCTCCCATCTATTTGTTCCTCACCCATTTGTCTCACATCTATTTCTCACCTAATGTTAAATGGCATCAATTAGATGGGTGACAAATAAGTGGGTGACGAATAAGTGGATGGCAAATAAGTGGAGTTGGGACAAAGAAATGAAACATGGAAAATGATGGGTGAAAAAAAGGTTGAGGACAAATTGATAAGGGACAAATAAATGGGTGAAAAAAAGGTTGGGGGACAAATATTTGAGTGACTCATTTCCCCTGTATTTGTCAACCATTTTTTTGTCTCCTATTTTTTGTCACCAATTCATTTTCACCCATCTATTTGTCCCCCAATTATTTTCCACCAATTCATAAGTCCTGTTTATCAATCACCCGTTCATTTTTTAAAATTTATCATTGATTTCCATCGAACTTTTATTCGTATCTTTTTTATTTGTCCTTTACCTATTTGTAATTTATTTGTTCTTGTATGTGTCAACCATTGATTTTTCACCCAACAATCGCCACCCATTCTGTTGGCATCTTTTTTTTATGATTCATTCATTTGTACTCCACTTATTTGTCACTCATTTATTTGTAACCCACTTATTTGTCACCCATCTATCTGATGCTATTTAATATTTGATGAGAAATAAATGTGGGACAAATGGGTGAGGAACAAAGAGATCACTGACATAAACAGGGAGACATAAGCGGGGAGAAATTAGTGGGTGACAAAGAAATAATTGAAGGACCAAAATGAGTAACACCTACATTGGGTCAAATTAATTATTTGTCCTGAATTATTTGTTCCTATGGTATTTGGTGAAAATATATGGAGATAAATAGATATGAGACAAATATGTCAGGTGCAAAAAAAATGTGGGTTACAACAAAATGATTGGGATGAATGGGTGAAAAGTAGATGTGTGATAAATGAATAGGGACAAAAATGGGTGAGAAATAGAGACAAATGAATAATTAACATAAACAGGAATCAAATAGATGGGTAAAAGAAAACAAGTGACTGATAAGCAGGGTATATGTAAATGGGAAACGAATAGGGTCAAATAAATAGTTGACTCATGATTGGGGTAAATGGGTTGAAAAAATGGGGATGTATAAAGGGGAGGACAAATAAATGGATGAGTAATACTGGGAGGGATTATGTATGTGGACAAATAAGTGGGTGACAAAGAATGGAAGATAAAAAATGCTTGTCAAACACTTTGGGGATAAAAGAGTAGATCTTAATTGGGAGACAAATAAAGGGCGACAAAATTGGTGAGAATAGTGGGTGACAAGTTAGTGGGGGACAAATGATGTCCTTCAATCATTTTCTCACTCCATGCATTTATTTTTACCCCATTTATTAATTTCCCATTGATTTATCTCCAGCCTATCTGTCATGCATTTCTGTCCACATCTAATACTTTGTCAATCATTAATTATCATTTGGTTATTTATCGCTCATTCATCCACATTTATAAATCATCCCCACTTATTTGTCACTCATCTCTTTGTCCACATTCATTTACCCCCTAACTATTTGTCACTCATTTCTTTGTCCACATTCATTTACCCCCTAACTAATTGTCATCCATTTCTTTGTCCACATTTATTTGCCCCCTAACTATTTGTCATTCATTTCTTTGTCCACATTCATTTACCCCCTAACTATTTGTCACTCATTTCTTCGGCCATATTAATTCACTCCCTAACTATTTTTCATCCATTTCTTTGTCACACATTTGTTTATCCCCATTTATTTCTCACTCCTTGTCCACTCATGTTTGTGTCCATTTCTTTGTCATCCATTTTTTCCCTCACCTATCAGTCTTTTATTTGTCTCTCCCTTTTTTCCCCCTTTTATTTCTCATCTATCATTTTGTTGACACTCATTTTTTTGTACAACCATTTATTTGCCCCATTAATATGTTTCCTATTTATTAGTCCCCATTCTTTTTATCTCACACTTATTTGTCATGCACTTTTATGATACTATCTATTTCTCACCCATCTATTTCTCACCCATTTATTTATCCATCACTTATCTCTCATCCGTTTATTTGTTCCCCACATAAATGTCTGCTGCCTATTTGTCCCCAATTATTTGCCACACATTCATTTGTCCCACTTATTTGTCACCTACTTATTTGTCTCCTATTTATTCTTTTATAAAATTAAGAGTTGAATTAAGATGCTAGCACTGTACTCTGTTTTGAATTCAATGCATTTGTCGAAAATAGGATTCTCTTTGTGTTTGTAGAAATGATAGCTGAACTGATTTGAATGATTCAAGATTTGAGATTCAATTGAAAAGCGAATCTTGAAAAATCTTTTATTTATTCGACCTGAAGTTACAACTTCATAAATTATTAGAAACTGTCAACCATGTCTGTCACTGAAACTGTCAACATAAGTTTCTTCATTTTTTGAGCTGGTCTGTCTACCTGACAATGTATGTACATATCATGTGTATGGGCCACACCAATGAAGCTGGAGGGCTGAAAATTCAAATGATTACCCCTTATTATATCTAGAAAAAAACTCTTCTTTTTTTTTTTTATCCCCCTAAGTAGGTTTTTTACTGGGTCGGGTCAATTTACAATATAAGTTTTTTGCTAAATTTGTACCTTGTCTCGTCTCCGAAAGCATTCAGGCTTATTTTTTCAAAATTCAGACTTTCTTAGTGATCACTGCCCAACAAAAGATGACATAAGTAAGTTATCCATTGATCATCCTTCTAACAAAATTTTTGAATGTTCTTACCAAACACAGCATGATGTTGAGAGACACTAGTCACAGTTTCTGTTGAGTGACTCACCAGACCTATTTTTCTTCTCACTTTTATCAAAGTCTCCAGTCAATTTGGATGAACCAACAATTTTTCATTTGGAATCACCCACTTGAAGAGAAGCGTTTCTGCAAGAGAAAATCCAAGTGCAATATTCACCGAACATGTTTTTAGAAAAGATGCGTTTCGGTTTGCTTGTCTTCAGGCTAATTTATCTCATTTCAGTTTTTTATTACCAAAATCCCATTTTGATTGAGAATTTCCAATCTCCTCGTGGAGGAAAGGACTTGTGTTTTTTGCAGAACAGATTGCTTTAATCAATTGAAAAAAGTCACCAAGCAGGGCAATACCTTGTTTCCCTTGAGCCCCAAGCAAACTGAACATCATGCCCTTTGAAATTATCTTATGTATTTATTGATGTTCCACAATGGTAAGAAAAATATGGGAGTAAGATTTTAAAGATAATTAGGTAAAAAACAAACATTTGTAACACAGTATTAGAGTTTCAGATCATCATTTGATGAATGAAGCAGATTCATTATTCTCTTCCCCTCCAGGCATCGGCTATTGTGAGCACTCCATCTCACCAAAGTAGCTTAGCTCGACTGAAATTATAGACAGTCATCAAGGAGGGAGGTTGAACAGTGAGAGGGGGAGTGATCTTTCCACAAAGATGTCCGATTGCTTTCTTAAAAATTCCCATCCATATACCAGTAACATTTTGTAAACAGCAGATGGTGTCTGGAGACACAAGTCATGACTGTGGGATTTTTGATTGACATATTAAAGTGACAGTGAAAACCAATCCTTTTGTCATTTACGTCAGGGTCAACAGATCTTTGGTTATGTATGAAAATATTTCTACTACCCAAAAAGGATGGCATGTAAAATATGAAAAAAATTACTAGCATTCCAAGGGAAATTATGAATCACCGCCACCCATATACTTCTTTTTATCTGATAAATAAATCCGTGGTGTTGGTAAAATTGAATTACCTTCATGAAAATACTACCTTATATAAAATGACAAGCTAGATGTATGGCAAAAACTATACAATGTGGGGAGGTAGTGTTTAATCAACGCTGCTGTGATGCCATGTTAAAACGAGTATTATGTCGTTTAAATCACCGAAACAGTTACGTGGTAAACAACTGGTAATCCCCAAAAGATTATTATTGATATTATTTTATTCTACAAATAACTTACTTTTTGGAACAGGTTACCTTAAAAACATTTTCAACAATGAGGGATCTGTAAGTATAACAACAGACATGACTCGCTGTTTGTACCATTTATATTAAATTAATATATATATATATATATATATATATATATATATATATATATATATATATATATATATATATATATATATATATGAATGGATGTGACTAATCCAATATGAACCTGTGTTCTAGGAAAGGCATCCTACATTCTAGAACCAAGAACATCCGCTGAAGGCTTGAGGATACACAGATGAAATGTGAATAAATAAATAACTTGATGTGAAAAATAGTCTGACCATACCATACCATACCATGCATCATGATTCATACCTCCTGTCAAACAAAATTAAGACAAGAACAAAGTTGAAATTCATTCATTATTATTTCAGACAATGGTTCCTTCCAAATGTGCCATGGCTCCCAAGGGGGAAATATGGCCTATGTAGATAATTACTGGTCTATATCAACCAAAGACAATAACTGCCATCTCGTAGACAAAAGATATTGTTCGAATATGGTTGCCAGAAAGTAGACAATAACCAGCTTCTAAAGCAGAGCCAAAGGAAATCAATCAGGTCTTTAGAGAGATGAAATATTTTTCTTTCTTGTAGGTAGGGTGTCTTAAAACCAATTCATACCCTAACCCACCTTTGACTCTCCCATTTCTAAACTGACAAAATATTAACACTTAAATTAAGACAATGAATACTGTTATTGAAACATCCAGGTCTCTTTCAGGACATTTATTCTACACTAAGAAGCAGTAACTAGTAGGTCTGGTTAGTCACTCAATAGAAATCATCACATCTCTTGGCAGCATGCTGTGTTATAGGTGATCAAATAAAAAACTGTAAAAACGGCTGATCAATGAATGGGTTACTTTTCTCACCTTTCGTTAGGCAGTGATCTATAAAAAGTCTAAATTTAAAGAAAAACAAACAAGTGTGAATACTGCTAGATACAAACTAATGGATCAATCTAGCATAAACTTACATTGCAATCATCCCCCACTTCTAAACACCTATTTACAGGTTAATTTGAAAAAAAAAAAACCCCCAAAAACATGTTTTTTCTAAACATAAGGAGTAGATGTACAAATTTTCAGCCTTCTACCTCCATGGGTGCAACCTGTATGAAGGAGACCTGAAGAAACCCAAGTTGACAGTTTTGGTTGATGGTTTCTGATATAAAAGAAATATCAACAAACAACCAGAGAAATGGAGAAAATGCTAAATTTAAAGAGTTAACCATTGCGCAATCTATTCTATAATCTTTTTTTAAAATGCTGCTTGGTTTTCTCATCACATGACCCGTAAAAGATCTCTAGAAAAATAATTGACAAATAAAATATGATAAATATTTTTAACCAATTTTTTACAGCGTTTCTAAACTAGCAAAGTTTTATTGAGAATATGCTCTGGTTACGACAATACATAAAAACGTATGCATCTTTACATTTATTTTTCAATTGAGGGCCCGTTGAAAACATATGCTACAGGCCTTGCATTAGGCTTAAATTGGTCCTGCTTGCATATTTTTAAAGCAAAGTCTAAGGGATAAAGTTCCTTTCCTGAGCTGGAGACTACTCTTTTCATCTATGTCTGTAAAATAACATGGTGGTTATTCAGCTAGAGAGCAGGTCTCATGTCTCTTTGTCAATATATCAATAACAGCTGAGTAACATCAGTTTTCCATCCAATTATTCAACTCATTCACCAAAAAATTGTTTGATAAATTGACATAAGCTGATCACAAGGGGACCATTTAGAGACACATTTGCTGGCTACTTGCAGAATATATATATATATATATATATATATATATATATATACATATAAATATATATATATATATATATATATCATCATCATCATCATCATTATATATATATTGCTGGCTTCTTGCAGAATATATATATATATATATATATATATATATATATATATACATGTATATATATACATGTATATATATATATATATATATATATATATATATATATATATATATATATATATATATATATATATATATAGGTCTGGTTGTTCACACAATAGAAACTGACCAATGTTTCTTTGTAGCAATCTGTGTTGGGAATGATCAATAATTGATTTGAAAAATGGGTGATCAATACAAAAGTTACTTCTCTTACCTTTTGTTGAGCAGTGATAACTAAAAAAGTCAAAATGTTCAAAAAACATGCATGAATGCCATTGAACACAAACTAAGGGATAAATTTAGCATGAAATTACATTATACATTTTTTCTGAACATGATAAGTGCATGTTCTAATATCTGGCCCTCTACAGCTCTATTGGTGTGGCTTGTACACATGATATATACATGCATAGCCAGCCAGCTAGCTGGACCAACTTAAAAACTGTAAAAACCCAAAAAACCGATGTTGACAGTATTGATGACAGTTTGGGTTTGCGGTTTCAAATATAAATATATTGTGAAATGTAAAGTGTATGAGAACAAAAGCCTATGTTGATAAGTCGAGTGTGTCCCAAATGATTTTCACAAGAAAATTCCTGATATGAGGTTAATCAAAAGTCATACATCACAGACTGCAGACTTTAGTCTCAAGATAGTTATCTAAATTAGCAGGGCCTTTGGAAATTCAGTCATTCATTTCCTAATGCTTGCAGCAGTGCCAGTAATAGGATTCAAGGGATATCTAGGGTTATTGAGTATAGTGTAGAGATTGGTTCCTGCTCTGCTTATGGCGCCTGGCATTTCTGGATGGTTACCCATTCATGAACTGACCAGGCTTGATGTTCCTGTACATTTGTGTGCAACGTGATTTGGTCATGACGTTACCTATAGGAAAATGTACAATCAATTCAGAAAAGAAAAACTCTGCAAATATTACGTAGCATCCAATGTGCTGGCAATATCGCTTGGATGAATCACAGTGAGTGAGAGTCCTTCTAATACCCTTGTAAACCATTCATCTTAGAGTCCAGCTGATAGAATAACCATCTGTTCATTTAGATATACTTGATTAAAAACTACTGATCATCCTTGATTTTCATGAACTCAAAAACAGGTCTTAATAGAAATTGTCACATGAGCAATGTCTTTTGTCAGCATGCCATATTGAAGTTGGAAATATATTCTTTGTGGAAAGCTTTCTCCTTTTCTGATTGACTGTATTGAATCACCATAATCACAATCACTGACCTGACCGACTGACCAAGTCAAGTGGTGAGTTTTTCTTCCCTATTCACTCAGTTCTTTTTTATGGGTCAACGCAACTGGACATACCATTTAGACAAGAACCTTTCAAATGGGAATGGGGTCTCCACTAAACACCATCTAAAAACTTTGAGGAGATTTCTTTCTGCATTTTTTTGGGGTGGGGTTGTAACTCTTGTAATCTTGTGTCAGCAAAATAAACCATTTTTTGTGTATCAGGCATCATCTTTGTTATTGCTACGTACCACTTGACCCAACCATCAGAATCACAGCTATTAGAGAGAACAAAATGTTTGCAAGGGAAATAACTGTGATAACCTTATAAATGCTTATGGCCTAGAACCTTGCAAAAGCACATGAATACTCTGCTGTAAAACATTCTTGAAATGTTCTTTTGGAAAAATGCTTTTTTTTCACAAAAGAAAATTTGGACTTTTGTATAATTATGTCAGTGCTACTGGAATCACTACAGTAATTCACTTAATGGTCAGTGTAGCACGTTTCTTTAACTTTTAGATTTTAAATTTTACTGTGAGTTGCCAATGAATACATTCTGGTTATCATAAGAATATTCAAATTCTCTTTGGCTTTTGCCTCATTTATCAACTTTGTCTAACATAGATTGTATTTTTCCATCCTAATTAATTTGTATGCTAAGAAGAATATTTTCCAACTTGGTATTCCCAGCCCTGGGTTATTCTCTCAAAAAACTGATGAAAATGGCAAATATGTTGTATCTTGCTCAGCAGTCTTTTCCCTGCTCTTTTTCCTCCGGCTCATCTGCGTTTTTGTTTTAATTCCCAAACGGCATTCATATATTCACATTCGATAGTAAGATATCTCTTGCATCGTTATTCTAGTGTATTCTTCAACAGGCAGTGGTCATAGAATTGATTTCTTTCTTCTTCCGGGTGTTTTTTGAACTGATCATTTGTTGGATATTTTGTTCACTTTTTGTGAATCAAAAGCCAATATTTCTTGTTTGGCACTTGTTTCGAAAGTACTGTTGTTTCATTTAAATCAATTCTGAATCATTAAACTAGGAATTATCCGTATCTTTTGCAAGTTGAAGTTGTTTTACCTTGGGCATCAAATGCTGCTGCTCCTAAGGAGTCATGATGGTGTATGATATGTGTTGAGAAACTATAAACCCTAAAGCGGCATCACTCGCTTCAATGATAAAAGTCTTCATTGTGAGTTTAAAATAGTTTTATTCTCACACAGATCAATTTATGCGTATAACAGAATACTTGATAAATTTATTATGTACATAAAGAGTTAAAATATTTGAATAATTTGAACAAGTACAAATTCTATCAAAACATGGATCTATATGTAAGACCACAGTACATTCAATACATTCATATCTACTCTCTCACCATTTTACATTTTGTTAACATATCGTACATGTTTTTTTTAGGTTTTGTCATCTTGCAAGAGAATAGTGCATGATTGTAAAATGAGTTGTCTTGTCTGCGGCACTAGTCCAAGATACAAAACGGGTTATCTTGTCCTCAGCGCTGAAATAACGACTTATTAAGACGAGTTATCTTGTCCATGGCAGTGAACAGGTTAATGGATTCATAAGTGTAGAGATAACAGTGGAGTCAATCTGTTTTTAGGGAGGGGAGTACACAGCAGTATGTACACTTTATGTACATGGAGGAAGGGAGATTAATAAATATTGATTTCCTCATAGTAGAGACAGGCAAGCCTTTATGTTCAAAGTCTCTGATGAATTATATTAATTGCAAAAGAATTTGATTAGAACTTCTCACACTTCTTTCTCTGATATATAACTTTGGGTTGACTTTGAATATCTCGGGACAAATCTGATTCTGACAGCTTTTATGATTCCCATCCATCTTTAGTCATGGATGTCTTGCAGGGTTTTAACCTCTTCAAATTTTCCATACATCTCTCTCTCTCTCTCTCTTTCCTCCCTCTCTCTCTCTCCCTCTCTCTCTCTCTCTCTCTCCTCTCTCTCCCTCTCTCTCTCCAGACACATTGACCAATTTCCCTCAGCCAAACACATTGCATCTTATAATCATCGTCTTGTTCAGTCTCCTCTTCAACATAAATTACCACTTCTCCATATTTTGGAATAAGATTAGCAAAGTTCTTATCTCAGTTCCAGACAATTCTACAAACCAACTAACGCAGAATGTTTCACTCACCAAAATGTCTGCATCTCATTTTCTCCAATTTCAAAAAAAGCTAATTTTAGTAAAATGCTATAAATACAACTTTACTGTTGAAAGTTTGAAAAAGGAAAAATATTTTTACACAAAAGTTAGGCTGTTAAAATCCAATGGGTTAGGGGTCCTAAAAAGTTCAGTCCCTCCTCTTGCTTGTGCAAAGCATAATTTGAAAAGTTTCTCTGTAAATATTTAGATGAAAGTTGCTTTTTATAAATGAGAGAACAACAAATGAACCCAATTAACGATACATAAAGCTTAAAAACAAAAAGGCATCATATCCAATGATTAATTCATGACACATTAATGTACCCCAAAGCATTTGTAGGTGTGTCACAGGAGGTTTGAGGAGGGTAGATCATTCCTCTGGCTGTGGGACAGTGTTCCCAGGATGGATGTAAACACAACATTTGAATAAGTTTTCATAATACTGATACTTTTATGAAACACATAAAACTCCTTTATCCAATGATGTGATAGATGTGTTGTTCATTAAAAGCTCAGAGAGAAGTTTTAAATCGTCTCTCTCTTGAACTTCCGATTTCAAATTATTTTCTAATGAATGGCATTTTTGCAATGACATCTTCTTTCAATGTGTAGTAATAACAAATATGAATGAAACTTACAAAATCTTTTGATAACCATTATCGACAATGTACTCTAAGCAATAAAATTAATGTATGTTATTAGTTTGTTTAACTTATGAAGACTCTATCATTCATTTTTTTATAAATGATCAAATGTATCATCAAATACTAATGGCGTGCCTCGACCATTTTAGCATCTGGTTCACAGTGACTTGTATCAAAAAAGGTTGAAAATCACTGTTCTAATTAGACGGATAGAATAGGAAAAAAGTTCAACCTCACCTGTTCATAACCCTAGATCCATCCATGGTAAAGAGGTTTGTGTCTACAAACTCAAAAGATTACCGTCACTTGCGAATTGTTTGAAAATCTTTTTGTACATTTTTGCTCACCTCACTTTACTTATATATATATATATATATATATATATATATATATATATATATATATATATAGTTATGGTTGCTACCAACTCCTTCTCACAAATATGCTAGTGACATCACCTTATTCAGGCAGAGAGTTTAAAATAGAATTTCCCAGGAAAACCGGACATGGACAGATAATTTGTTTTATGCTTATAATATATGTTTTTTTCAAATTTATATTTTCATTTTCATTCATAAAAAAAAAAACGCAAGTATATCTCACAATCAGTGAAAAATCCTGGATTCGCTCAAAAATAAAATCACTCCTTTCTTGAATTCTGTGGAGAATATGATAAGAAAAAGCCAGAATATCTCTTCCAATCAAAAACAAAATCGTGGGTCCAATCCAAAATTTAATCTCCAGTGTCCGTTGACCCAATATCTCCCAAAGTTTCCAATTAATTTTGATGGAATTCCATGGAAAGGTGGATCGCAGAGTAAGGAAGAAGTGGTTGACTGGGGTTGATTCTTGAATGTGTAGTTGATTTGGATTTATCATTGCATTTTTAAGATAATACATGTCTGGCATCGTTCCTGTCTGTCCACATGATATTTCAAAAAGTTCAAGTTTCAATGCATTTTTTGGGTGGGGTAAAAACAAGTTTAAAGAGAAATGACTTAATATGGGGGCGAAAAAAGGAATTTGTTTCTGATTGTCATATATTTTCCAGTTTTAATATTTTGTACATTTCTGCAGTCGTCCTGTCTGTCTACACGATATCTCCAAAAGTTCTCAATTAATTTCAATTGAATTTTGTGAAAGCATGAGCCACATTATAAGGAGGGAGTGAATTTCAAACGGATCTAGGGATTTGTTTTTGATTGGGAAATATTCATCCATTTTTTCTTTCTGCATTCTTGTATTCACTTCTGTGTGTCAGCACAATATCTCAAAAAGTTCTCGATGATTATCAATGTAATTTTATTGAATGGTGAGCCGTGGGATATGGGAGATGTGAATAAATTTTCGGGTGGATTCCAGTTTGAAAAATAATATTTTGTGTTTTTTCCCATTCATTGTTGATTAAACCCCTGTTTTTGACCCTCTGGAACAATTTTAACTTCATTTTCTCTGAAGAAAACCAGTAGTCAAGTTCTTGTCCAGAATCCCCAAGTCCTGACCAAGGAGACCCTGATAATTAAAAGATATGTTTGACCAAGAATACAGATAAAACACACCAGACAAAACCCTCCTTGACTAAATCCCCACGGCTACCCAACAAAAAACACACCTAGTAAAAAATAAAAACAGAATTCGTTTTATGTTCTCATGAGATATGTGTGTGTACGTGTGTACGTGTGTGTGTGTGTGTGTGTGTGTGTGTGTGTGTGTGTGTAAAACTATTCCAAGTACTTTATCAACAACCCTAAGAAGTATTGATTCCATGTCACCCTACCACATTCAGAACAACGCGAGGTTCTTGACCAAATCCACGAGACATCCCTACTAGACGATCATCCGGTCGACTTGAGAAACAGCGTCATTAGGCTGCAGGTTCCCTAACACACTTCTCGCCGGTTAGTAGACCCTACTGTGCTACACACCAGGCATTTGGTGGTGCTTATAACGTTCTTGCTCCTCCCAATAAAAATTATCTGATCTTCCTGTATCTATCTATATGATACTACATCTATCTATCTTTTTATATAATATCATATCTGTCAATTCATTTATATCTATCTAATTATTTATATAATACTAAAAGTGTGATACAATTTATCTATATGTGACCTCTAGGTAGCAAGAATGGACCATTCAGTCATTCCATAATATATTACAAGTATCAATTGACGACTGAAAGGGTTCCCAGTTTAACATTGCTCAGAACCCCTAAGATAAACTTCATTTATCCCCATCTGATCGAGTTTGTCTTTATGTGCCATTAGGACGAGAGCAATCATGGCCCTTCACCACTTTCTTTGCTTTGTTGGTTTACCTTCATTCAATTGTGTTACTGAAATATTTTTCATTATTGCATCTTGTGAGTTGACTTCTCTCATTTATTAATGAATACTCTTTCCTTATTGCTTGTCTTGAAAATTGATAACTCTCATCTATCTTTATTCAATTGTATTACTGGATTCTTTTTCCTTATTGCATGTCTTTGAAATTGTTTATTCTCATTTATCTTCATTCGATTGTGTTACTGAATTCTTTCTCATTATTTTGTATCTTGTAAGTTGTTTACTCTGATTTATCTTCATTCAATCATGTTACTTAATTCTTTTTCATTATTTTGTGTCTTGGATATTGAATGCTCTCATTTATATTTATTCAATCGTGTTATTGAATTCTCTTTCCTTTTTTTCGTGTCTTGTAAGTTGATTACTCTCATTCATCTTCATTCAATCGTGTTACTTGAGTCTTTTTCCTTATTTCATACCTTGTAAGTTGATTAATCTAATATCTTTATTCAATTGATTATGTTACTGAATTTTCTTACCTTATTGCAAGTTTGGAAATTGATTTCTTTCATTTGATTTCATTCAATTGTATTACTGAATTCTTTTTCCTTATTGCACACCTTGGAAAATGAATGCTCGCATTTTTCTTTATTCAAATACTAAATTCTAATTCATTATTGCATGTCTTGTAAGTACATTACTCTCATTTATTTTTTCCAGTCGTGTTACTGAATTTTCTTCTTTTATTGCATAAGTAAGTAGATTTTCTCACATCAATCTTATTGAATTATGTTTCTGATTTCTCTTTCTTTATTGCATGTCTTTGAAATTGATTACTCTCATTTACCTTCATTCGATTGTGTTACTGAATTTTTTTTCATTATTTCATGTCTTGTACGTTGGTAACTCTCATCTATTTTCATTCAATCGTGTTACAGGATTCTTTTTCATTATTTCGTATCTTGTAAGTTGATTACTAAAATCTATCTTTATGCAATCGTGTCACAGAATTCTTTTTCATTATTGTATGTCTTGTAAAATGATTACTCGTATCTATCTTTATTCCATTGCATTACTGAATTTTCTCTCCTCATTGTGTGTTTTGCATGTTGATTACTCTCATTTATGTTTATTCTATCGTGTTAAAGAATTCTTTTTCATTATTGCGTATTCTGTGAATTGATCACTTTCATTTGTATTTATTCAATTGTGTTACTAAATTCTCTTTCCTTATTGCATGTCATGGAAATTGATTGCTCTAATTTATCTTTATTCTAATGTATTCCTGAATTCTCTCTCTTTTTTTCATGTTTTGTAAGTTGATTACCCTCATTCATCTTTATTCAATTGCGTTACTGAATTCTTCCTCTTTATTCGTGTCTTGGAAATTAAATAATCATTCCAGATTGATTGGAATATTTATTTCATTTTGTTAGTTTCTATTTGTGTGTGTGTGTGTGTGTGTGTGTGTGTGTGTGTTATACGTGCGTTTGTATGTGTTTTCTGAACAGATTGGCATTTTACTTTCATCCAGTTTGTGTGCGTGTATTAGTTTGTGTGTGTTTGTATGTGCATGTGTATTTTTGTGTGTACGTGCGTCCATACGTATGTGTGTGTGCGTGTGTATGTTTGTATCACAGATTGGTATTTCACTCACATTCTGTTGATGCGTTTGTGTGTTTGTGTCCCAGTAAGTTTTATTGCGTGTTTGTGTTAGTGTGTCCATTTCAAACTGATTGACATTGTGCATTCTGTTTGTATGTGTGTTAAAGAGTCAATGTGTTCTTTGAGTGTGTGTGTGTATCTGTGTTTACTCATGATTGAGTGGCCTATTACTTGCATTCTCTTTGTGCGTAAGAGAATGTGTATGCATATGCGCTTGTATCTATGTATCTATGCTTGTATCTCAGTGAGTATGATTTTGTGTTTGTGTGTGCGTTCCAGATAGATTCGCAAATTACTTACATTCTGTTTATGTGAGTGTGTGTTTGTGCTTCTGTCTTTTTGATTATATGTTGATGTATGTTCGTGTGTTTTGTGCTTCCAATACTTTGGAATACTATTTACATTACGTTTTGTGTGTGTGTGTGTGTGTTTGTTTGTTCCACATAGATCAATATATTACATACATTCTGTTTGAGTGTGTTTGTATTTGTATACGTATGTGTCTGTTTGCGTAAGCGTTAGTATTTGTGTTCAATTGACATAGCTCTGCCTACGAAGTTGAAAATAGGTATACGTATTCGGTTGTGTCTGTTTGTCTGTTCGTTTGTCTGTCCACTCAATATTACCAAAAGTACTGAACGAACTTAGATGAAATCTTCTAGAAGCATGGATAATGGTGTGAGAAACAGGTGGTATAGTTTTGGGGCGGATCCAGGAGTTTCTTTTGATTGAGAGATATTTTCCCGTTTTTTTTTCATTTATATTCATGAATATGCTCATAACTATGCACATGATATCTACTCATTCTCCATGAATTCTTATGAATTTCAGGAGAGAAGTTGATAATAGTCTGTCTCTGGGAGAACAGATCAAATTCTGGAGCTAATCTATGCGTAATTATCCCCCTAAGTTGTAGTTATGTATATAAACCTCATATAATCGCCATTATTTCTTGTCTGTTCACATGATATCTCTGAAAATTCTCAATGGTTTTCCATGGCATTTTGTGAAAGGGTGGATAATACAATATGAGGGAAGTGATTTAAATTTGGAGTGGATCCTCGCAAAATCATTTCCCTTATGTCGTAGTTATATGTCCAAGCCACATAATGTTAGCATTTTTTTCCTGTCCGTAAGATATCTCCAAAAGTTAATCATGAATTCCAATCAGATTTAGTGGAAGGGTTGACAATGAACTACAGAAGAACTGATCAAATTTGGGGATATACAATTATTTCCCTTACATCGTAATTATATGTCCAAATCACATGATATTTCCAAGATTCTCTGTCAGTCCACAAGATATCTCCAAAAGTACAAAGTAGATTTCCATGAAATTCTGGTAGGGCAGGTAATGAGATAAGGAAGAGATGGTAAAATTTTGGGGCGGATACAGAAATCTGTTTTGGATTGAGAGGTGTTTCTCTCGTTTTTCAGATTACGTTTGTTTATGAACTCAAAATATCTCTGTGATTGTCAAACACAATATCTCTGAGAATAATCAAAGAATAAAGAAGTGATTACATTTTGAAGTGGATCCATGTATAATTACTTCCCCTGACAAGGCCATCGGTAGAGGTATGCACTCTCTGAGTGCTTTTTTGTTTATTTGAGTTTTCATAAAATATACTTTTTTCATCCCATTCCTTTCATTTTTATTATTATCAATATTATTTCTTCAGGTTTTTACAAATAAACATTTATTATTGGAATCATAGTTTATGAGTTACAAACATAATCCATCTAAAATTATTATACAACACTTCCCTTTATATGCACTGTACTCAATAGAATTTATTTTATTGAACATTCAATACTAATATCCATAAAGAATAGAAAAAAATCCATTTTTACAATCTTTAATGAACCACCATTTTTGCTGCATGACTGAACATGTTTTCATTTTTCTGAGAAAATGATGAAAAACACAGACACTGGGTTAGTGGGTAAGGTAGTGATTGACTTTACTTTTATGGGATTACTAAAATGTTTCTTATAAAATCATTTATCTTTTAATGTCTCTCATTGGACAGAAACCTTCCCCGAAATTCGACAGACCTCTCAGTCATGTGTGTTGCTGTGCCAATAATTTCTGAACTAATATAAATTGTCACAACATCTTATTTTTTGTCAATCACAATTTTGAATATGATCTCTGGAGATCACTGTTGTAAGTCATGATGTCATGTTGTCTGACATTTTTGCATTATATCATGTCCATTGCCTTTTGAGTTTTCTAATGGATTCCATGTTATCTCTGACTTGATTTTTTTTTTTTCCTCTGATGTAATGTGCTGTCATGAGATCTCTCCTCATGATGTTGAGTATGATTCTTTATGCATGTTGCATAATTCTTAGTTTGTGAGCAAGTCTTCTGGTTAGGTTCCATGCTTCATCTCCATAGGTGACTATCAGGAGGACACATTGGTTGTTGACCCTTCTTTTAAAACTGATGGGATCATCTTGTTCTTGAAGGTGAAGCTTGAAAGTTGAGCTTGCTCTATCAAAACCAGGCCAATGTATGGCGATTCTTCCTTTGATTTCTTCTTATTTTCTTGGAGATCTTTTGTCCCAGGTGGATGTAGTGGTCTACATTTTTTAGCTCTACATTTTCCATCCTGATCCTTGTGTCTCAATATATTTGTTGCACTTGACATTGGTTTTATTAGAATTCATGTGAAGACCAACTTTCTTGCTTTCTTCATTCAGTTTGTTTTACATAATCCTGAGTTCTTCAAGTTTCTCTGCAAAAAAGACAATGTTGTCAGCAAATCTGAGGTTACTTAAGTACTTGCCGTCAATTCTTATTCTTTTATTTGTCAAAGCTGAGTCCCAGAAAATCATTTTGAAGAAATCTGTGAAGAGCTTTGGTGATATGGTGTCACCTTGTCTTACTCCTCCTTTGATTTGGAAGGGTCCTGAAATTTTATGTAGTCTGATAAAGGAACTGCTCTTTGTACATATGTTGAATAACTTTGACTTATATTAACTCATTGTTGTATGATTGCATCAATGTGCTGGGGATTATCACTGAGTCAAAGACCTTCTTAAAGTCAAGAAATGCCACAGCAAGTGGCATTTGTGTTCTGCTGTTTTCTTTTTGAGTTGATTCACCAAATAAAGATGGTTGATGGTTGAGTAACTCCTAACTCTGAAACCTGTCTGTTCCTGTGAATGGTTTTCACCTCACATCAAAAATGCAAAGGAATTTTATAAGGTCATCAGAATTCATTAATTGCAAAGTAGGCAATAATAACTATATAGGTAAACTGAGATTTTACTTTTTTTTTCATATTTGCACATTTAAAATGGTCCCCTACAAGTACTTGTTTTTGGTTGTATTTCATTCTGTAATTTTTGGCCATTTTTGCATAATTTTACATCAAAGTATTTTTAATTTACCTACCGAACTTGATCCTGGGTGCAAAGAGGTAAATTTTTCTCATCCCACTCTTCATATACATCCTGAAAGAGCTAAAGGCAGCATCATAAGGATGAATTGATTAAGAAGAATTAATTGGTAAGAAATACTCTCTTGCATGAATTGCAGGATAAGAACAATTTATCCCTGGATATTGAATAGAGGGTTCAGTTCAAAATGCCAACAAAGTTGCCAAATTTGACAGACACCTGAAGAAGGTTGGAGAGTGAAATGGCAAAAACATAGTGACTACTACAACCCAAATATGGACTTGTTAGAAGTTAGAATAGATCAGTGTATAATGATTCCAATCTATGTCACAGAGAAAAATTCCATTCATTGCCAGATTACTCATGTTACGCTGCATGTGGTAGTTCTGCTGATCAACCTCACGAAAAAATATGTTGAGATTTTAAAGAGACTGGATCATAATAGATACCAACTGATTCTTTTAAAGGAAACTTTTTTTGCTAATCTCAGCTGGCTTTATTTTGAGAAAAAGTGGGTTTATTTTGACTTTGTGGTGAGAGAAGCCAATAGAGTTAGCCTGCTTCTCTCCTCTCTTGTGAGTTGATTGCGATAGCAATGATCGGAATTCTTGTAGTAGTCACCAGTAACTCTTCTTGATATAAACTTTTGTTAATTTTTGAGAAACATAAACAAATGACAAAAAAGGCATGTTTACAACAATAACAAACCTTTTAAAAGATATTGGCTCCAGGTGGAGCAAATATCTGAATGTAATGAATTCTTTTTAAGAGATCTTTTGTGTAAAATGATTGGAATTCTTTCAAAAGGTGTGAATGTTAGGAAAAGATCAAAGTATCTTTAACTTGTATCTGTCGGTAATTCTGCTTGACTGCCTAAGTTTGACCGCAAGTGGTCCTTACTAATCTTTTTTGAAAAGCCTGTTAGTGGAAGATATCACTGTCTTTGTCTCTTAATGACTTCCTTTAAATAATTGAATTAAACCAAAATTTGGGAAAATGGATTTGGGTTTATCTTATGATATTCATTTATTTCTCTACTTATTTGTTTATTTATTTATACGCTTATTTTTTTCTTATTTATCATTGATTTGTTCAAATATTTATCACCAGAAGGTTACCAGAATTGACAGTCAACCAAGAGGAAGACACTAGTCTGAATATTACATTAGTGTATAATAATTCCAATCTTATTTCCCACTTTATGCTGCATCTATAGCTATATAGTGAGTTCATGATGGAACCTGATCGGTTGGTTGTCCTCAGCTGCACTATAGGGACTTGCAAAAATGCTCTGAAATGTGGTTATGTCCTGAACCAGTGGAGGTGGAAGGTGGATATTCGCCAAGAATGGAGACAATTAATTCACCACACATGCGAGAAAATCAAAGAGAAGACAATATGAGAGAAAACGTGACAAAAGAAGGAGAAAGAAAACATTGCAATAATAAATACTTGGATTTTTAAATGACTGCCTATTCTATCTTAATGTTTAATGTGTCATACTACTTTATGGTTTGAGATGTGTATGTAGGTATGAAAGTAGAATCATCATTTGTTAACCAAATTATCTTACAATTCAATGAAATGTTAAGGAATCTAAATGATTGGAGCTATCAAGTTGCAAAAAATAATCAGTTTTAAAGATTTGTAAAATTAACTTCATCAAAAATAAAACATATCATTTAAATCGGAGATAAATGTATGATTTGCTGTGAGAAAGACTTAAAATAACCAGATAAATCAATGAAGGAGATTTGAAACGAGCAAAAAAATAAGGAGTAAGATAAAAAAATCAATGAGAAAAATTCAAAATGAGCAAATAAACCAACAGAAAATATTTAAAACAGGCCAAAAAATCAATGACAAGTATAAGAAAAAAAATGATGTGTTAATGGGAAAGATTGGATAAGTAATAGAAAAAGATTTGAAGCAAGTGTATAAATCAATTAGAGAAATTAATCAAATCAATGAGAAAGATCAAATAAATCAATAAGATCAAAAATGTTACTGAGAAAGATCAGATAAATCAAAGAGAGAGATCAAATAAATCAATGAAAGAGTTTTGAAACAATCAAAAAAATCAAAGAGAAAAATTTATTGGTAGGATGAATGGGAAAGAGCAAATAAATCAAAGTAGAATATCAGATAAATAAATGACAAAGATCAAATGAATCAATGAGAAGGATCAAATTAATGGATGAAAAAAATAAAATGAATGAAAAAATATCAAATAAATCAATGTGAAAGATTAAAAGAATCAATGAAAAAGATCAATTAAAAATGAATAAATAAAGACCAAATAAATCAATGAGAAACACCAAAGGAATCAATGAAAGAGATCAAATAAATCAATAAGAAAGATCAAAAGAATCAATGAAAAAGATTGAATGGATATATAAAGACCAAATAAATCAATAAAAAATATCAAATGAATCAATGAAAAAGATCAAATTAATGGATGAAAAAAATAGAATGAATGAAAAAATATCAAATAAATCAATGAAAAAGATCAATTGAATCAATGAAGAATGAAGAATGAATAAATAAATAAAGAACAAATAAATGAATAAGAAACATCAAAGGAATCAATTGAAAAGATCAAATAAATCAATGCGAAAGATCAAAGGAATCAATGAGAAAGATTGAATGAATAAATGAAAAACAAATAAATTATTGAGAAGGATCAAAGGAATCAATGAGAAATATCAAAAAATCAATAAAAAAGATTGAATGAAAAAATAAAGAACAAATAAATTAATAAAAAGATCAAATAAATCAATGAGAAATATCAATTAAATCAAAGAGAAAGATTGAATGAATAAAGAACAAATAAATTAATGAAAAAGATTAAAGAAATGATGGGAAACATAAGATAAATCAATAAAAAGGTCATTTAAATCAATGAGAAAGATTGAATAAATAAATAAAGAACTAATAAATCATTGAGGAAGATGAAAGGAATCAATGAGAAAAATCAAATAAATCAATGAGAAATATCAATTAAATAAATGAGGAATATTGGATGAATAAATAAAGAATAAATAAATTAATGAGAAAGATCAAAACGATCAATGAAAAAGATGAAATAAATCAATGAAAAAGATTGACTGAATAAATAGAGAGCAAATAAAGCAATGAAAAATATCAAAGGAATCAATGAAAAGAATCAAATAAATCAATAAGGAAGACTGAACGAATAAATAAAGGACAAACAGATTAATGAGAAAGATCAAATAAATCAATGAGAAAGATTGACATAATCAATGATAACTATTAAATAAATCAATGAGAAAGATCAAATCAATCAATTAAAATAGTCGCATAAATCGATGAAATTGGATCAAGCAAAACAACAAAGAACAAATTGATCAATGAGAAAGATCAAATAAATCAATGCGGAAGGTAAAATAAAACAATAAAAAAGATGAAAGAAACCAAAGAAATAATAGAAGGAAACAATGAGAAGGATTTAAACCAAATAAATAAATAGAAAAGATCAAATAAAACCATTAGAAAGCATATGAGGAAGACCAAAAAAAACAATGAAAAATCAAATAAATCAATGAAAAAGTTTTAAAACAAGTAAATACATCAATAGAACAAGATTGTCCATAAAAATCCAAAAGGTGAACAAGACAGAATTCATTTCTCCACACAGTGTGATGCCTAAACTATTTGTACAATTTCTACTCCTTTATTGATAGTTCTGGAAAATGGGATTTGAAAACACTAGCAAGACAAATCGAACTGAGTTGGGCTTCAGAAGAGGGAAGAAATTGTCATCAACTCTCATGTGTGTCACTGCATCGCTGTTCTTCGAGCATGATATTTGTCATTGTCATCCATAATCTATCATTGTGTTTACCTACAAAAATAAAGTCCACAGTTGGCATTTGACGAAAGAAAAAAGAAAATGTCTACTCAGCCTAATGGTTAATCAACTACAAGCCTAGGAAGCAATCTGGGAAAGAGGCAGAAAAAAGCCAACTCAGCTTTGTGGTTAATCCGCTGCTGGCTTTGAAAGCAAAAAAAAGAAAAAAAAATGTTGAGTCAGCATTATGGTTGATCTGTCACTGGCGTCAAAAGTGAGGAAGAAAAAGATAACTATAGAAAAAGCCTACTCAGCCTACTGGTTCATGTGTTGATTAATACTGTAACTTATTTATGCTTATAAGAGATGCTATGGTATGGCTATGAACTGTTTTAATAACATATTTTGTAGCACAGTAGTTTGCACAGAAAAGAAAAACAAAATATTTATATATTCCATAATTGATAATTTTGGTACTTTTTACCTTCATCTTAATTGTTCACATGCTTCAAGAACTGGAATTTGTCCAGACCTTGTTCCCTCAGATTACCATACGTTCCATCCTTCCCAAGACGCCCCAAGGTATCATTGATTTGCCACGGACCAAAATATGAAAGATGCAGGCTGAGAGGCCAACCGAAAGCATTCTTTATTCTGATGGTACATCCAAACTCGTAGAATTGCAAAACGAGCGGAATATATTGAAAAAATAATTTATTTGTGAGTTCTGTATAGTTATTCTAATCAACTATTATACAAAAAGTGTGGCTTATCGTGGACTTACCCTTGTATGTTGATCTATTCAGACTAGTGTCTTCATCTCAGTTGTTATAGTCACAAATTTTCAGCAATTTTACTCTCCAGCCTTCTTCAAGTGTCTGTCAAATTTTATAATTTTCTGTGAATTTTGGACTGGATCCTTTATTCACAATGCAAGAGGATTGGACTGATCATGTCAGAGATTCTTCTTAGTAAATTCATCCTCATAATGTTGCTTTCTGCTTTTCCACAGTGTATGACATGGACAATGGAATGAGAACAATCTACCCCTGTGAACGGAATAAAAATTCCCAGGTGGTACGTATAACATACATCTGAAAAGGTTGGAGAGTAAAATGGCTGAAATATAATTACTTGTACTTAGGATCAAGTTAGGAACGTAAATATAAAATTCTTTGATGTGAAATTTTTCAAAAATGACCTATTGAAGGTGAATTCAATAGAGCTTATAGAATTTTTTATATGGACTTGATGTGAGATAAAAACTAATCTAGGAAACAGACTGGCTTTAGAGTCTGGAGTTATATGGACCATTTTTATTTGGTGAATGAAGTCAACGCAAAAACAGCAAAATACGACATACCACTTGCTGTAGCATTTGTTGATTTCAAGAAGATCTTTGACTTGAAATACCAAATCATTCATGCAATCATACCACAATGCATACAACCCTAGTCAGAGTCTTGCAACATATCTCCCAACTTGACAGTTCCTTTATCAATCTGAATAAAGACTCAGAGCCCTTCAGCTCGAAAAGAGGTGACCCCAAACTCTTCATAGCTTGCTTCAAAATGATCTTTTGAAACTTATTGACAAATACAGGAATCAGAATTGATGGCAAATACTTACATGACCTCAGATTTGCTGAACACACCAGAATTCAAGATTATGTTAGACAAACTGAATAAAGAAAGCGAGAAGGTTGTTCTTCACATAAAATATGTTGAGGGCAAAGACACAATGATCAGAATTGAAAACGTTGAGGTGAAGAAAGCAGACCACTACATCTACCTGAGGCAATGAATCTCCATGAAACAAAGAATGACCCAAGATTGACAAGCTTTCTGTAGAGCAATCTCAGCCTTCCAAAACTAAAAAAATCTCATTAGTCCTATAAAAAAGAGTCTACAACCAATACATTGTTCTGATAGTAATTTATGGAACTGAAACATGACACCTTACCAAAAGATTGGCTCTCAAACTGAGAACAATGCAACGTGTACAAGATCATGCTTAACATGAAAGGAAGTGATTTATCATAAAATCTATTTGAAAACTCAAATAGCTATGGGCAGGCCATGAAGCAAGACTGTCAGACAACTACTTTACAACACGACTTACAACATGAACACCCAGATATCATATCAAAAATTGTGACTGACAATAAAAAAAGATGTGACAATTTATATAAGTTCAGAAATTATTGGCATTGCAATACACATGACTGAGAAGTTTGTCAGATCTTGGGGATGGTCTCTGTCCAATGAGAGACATTAGGAGATTGATGATAGAAAAATGATTTTATATCAAACATTTTAGTAATCCCATAAAAGTAAAATCAATAGCAACCCTACCCACTAACCAAGTGTCTGTGTTTTTCATCATTTTCTCAGAAAAATGAAAACATATTCAGTCATGCAGCAAAAATGGTGGTTCATTAAAGATTGTAGAAAATGGATTTTTTCTATTCTTTATGGGCGTTAATATTGAATGTTCAATAAAATAAATTCTATTGAGTACAGTGCATATAAAGGGAGATGTCATATAATAATTTTAGATGGATTATGTTTGTAACTCATAAACTATGATTCCAATAATAAAGGTTTATTTGTGAAAACCTGAAGAAATAATATTGATAATAATAAGAATGAAAGACAGGGGATGAAAATAGCGTATTTGCTTTTGTGAACACACGCATTAATTAAAGACACAGACACACATACAAACACACAGGCGTGCACACAAACAAACACACAGTCATTTACACACATGCATGCACACACACACACAAACACATGCAAACACACACACACACATGCAGTACACAAAATCACACATGCGCATGCATACACATATAAACCCAAAGACACATAAACGTGAACACAAACACACAGATAGACACATACAAAAACACACAAACATACAAGCACATGCATACACATAAGTTCACAGAACATTCACGCATATGTGCACGCATAAACACTGACACATGCACAAGCAAACATACAAGGACATGCACACAAGCACAAACACACACACATACATTTACATAAATACACACAAACACACAAACAGAATACAAGTAAAATGCCAATCTATCTGAATATACACAGACAGCTAGTACCTGCGGAATGCCTACATGGGGCCTTTAGCGTAAATGAAAGATCAAAACTTTTAGGGTAGCTTAATTCAATACCTTTGGTTACAAAGCACTATTTTAGCTGCTTCACATGGTCATAAATAAATAAATGGAATCAAGCTTCTAGTATCATATGAATAGATAGATAGATAAAATTATATAAAAAGATAGATAGATATAGCATTGTATAGATGGATAGATATCGTATTATATAGATAGATAGAAGGAAATCAGATCATTGTTATTGGGAAGAGCTCATACGCAGACCACACATCATTTTTCTGCTGAATTTTCAAAGACTTATATGAAAAACAAGCTCCAGGGTTCCATTAGTGGCCACAGAAAATTTGGTGGCCATTGCTCTGACTGTTCTTGAGTAACGCGATGATGGACAGATTGGATATTTAGTGAATTAAAGTAAGATTTCAAATCTGTCCAAAAGGCAAGATTTATAGAAATATCAATTTGGAGTAAGGAAAGTGAAAAAGGGAAGATAGTCTATATAGATCAAGTCATAATATAAGTAGTATAAGATAGATCAATAGATAAAGTAAGATTTCAAATGAACTGAAAGAAGAGTTCAGTAAAAATCATTGTCCGTTCAGGAAGCAAGATTTATAGAAATATCAATTTTGAGGAAGGAAAGTGAAAAGGGCAAGATAGTCTATGTGGATCAAGTCGTTATATGAATAGTAGCGTATAGATAGCTAGATGAAGTAAGATTTCAAAAGAAATGCAAGACAAGCTCAGTAAAAATCATTGTTTGCCTAAAAGGCAAGATTTATAGAAATATCAGTTTAGAGAAAGGAAAAAGAAAAGAGGAAGATATTTCAGGTAAATCATGTCGTTATATAAATTAACTAATTAAATTGTTGGATTGGTATAATTAAGAGATGCTTTACTGACTCAACACCTACAAAAGTAGAGAAGTTATACATTTGAATGATACAAAGTTTGCTGGAATATTGTGCTTTTGCTTGGAGTGCATATCATAAACAAGATATTTATTAATTGGAATCAGTTCAAAGAAGATATCTGAAACTTGCTACATCTAAAGTTGTTCTAACTTCAGTTGAAAGAAGAAAACAAGCAGAATTAAAGGGAACAAAAATTTACTACAACTAGTTTATTCCATTATATACGTTTTTTGATGAAACTCAATGCGTACTTTGGGGTCACAGGCAAGAACCTTCAAAATCAGTATTTGAGTGCACTCGTTAGACAAAAAACAAACTATGTATAATAAGCATAATGCAAGTTGTTCGCCCATGTTTTTTTCTTCCAGAAAAATTCCATTATGAACTTCCTGTCTGAATAAGGTGATGTCACTAGCATATTCAGGAAGAAAGTGCATACATCAATGGTCAAACATGTATCATGTATGGGACTAAACTGACATACGCTGATGTGAGTGGACTATGACTGTGTATCAACAGGATTGATTCACCTGCACTACATACACATATTTTCACATTGCTATGATGATATCAAGATGTATTATACACATTCCTCAGTATCACATAGACACAAGAAATGGTGGTTCATTAAAGATTATAAAAATGGATTTTTTTCTATCCTTTATGGATATTAATATTGAATGTTCAATAAAATAAATTCTATTGAGTACAGTGCATATGAAGGGAGATGTCATATAATAATTTTAGATGGATTATGTTTGTAACTCATAAACTATGATTCCAATAATAAAGGTTTATTTGTGAAAACCTGAAGAAATAATATTGATAATAATAAGAATGAAAGACAGGGGATGAAAATAGCGTATTTGCTTTTGTGAACACACGCATTAATTAAAGACACAGACACATACACAAACACACAGTCATGCACTCAAACACACATGACAAAGACACATTCATTCACACACATGTATGTACACACACTCTCAAACACACACACAAGCATATGCAAACACACACAGAGATATGCACACAAGCACAAACACACATAACAAACACACATACATTCACGCACTCACACAGAGACATGCACTCAAACACAAACGCACATGATAAACATACCACATATATTCACACACCTGCTTGCACATACATTCTCATACACACACACACAAAAACACACACTCAATCACACACGGGCATGCACACACAAAGACACAAAAGGACACACACACATAAAAACAAAGACATCCAAACTGAACACTGCGTCTGATCTAGGCATTGTCATATGCACACAATATCTAATCTAAGCATAACCATACGCACATACGGCACACCCACGGCACACCCACGGCACACCCATGGCTGCATGTTGCATGAACATACTGTTATGCAATTGTATTAATCAGCTCTACACCATCCAATACATTTGTATACTCTCATCTGCATCTGTTACATGATCGGACAAATACATATATGATTACACACACACTCAGGATACAAATTCCGTTCACATAGAAGAACAATAAAAAAAAACAAACCTTAACCACACCCTTACATAAGTGCCTATCCCCCATCACAGATATATCACCCCTCAACCAAACGCATGGCCAAAGACAACCCAAAACATATGCCCATCCTAGCCACTCATAACAACTGTAGTCCTCTTCATTTTCTTTTCCTTTCTCCACCTAAGAGGTGATTTGGGCTCACACCATACGGAACAAAATAAACACTAATTTACCCTGTCTGTGTTCGCTTCATAGTCTCAAAAAATTTCACCATTTATACATATATTCATATATATGTATATATATTTATATAGACGGGTGTAAGGTATACTTGCGCTCTTTTTTCAATCATTACTTGATTGGGGCACATGGTAAGGGGAGTGAATAGATATGTAAAAAAAACTTATAATTGTGCTTTGCTTGAAGAGGGGGCGTTTAGACCCCCTGGAACTCTGCACTGGATTTGCTCCTGTTAAGTTCTGAGTTGAAATGTTTTTTTGTCTAGGAACTTCCAAAGGTGACGTGGCATTTATAGAATTTCCTATTATTAACTTTTTTCGAATTCGAGAAAATAGGATGAGGACATTTTTGGTGAGTGGAATATCCTGAATTAGTAGGTATGTAGAATTGTCTGGAACTAAGATAAGAACTCTGCTAATCTTTCTCCCAAAATATTAAGAAGTGGCAACTTATGTTGAAAAGGAGACTGAACAAGATGATGATTGTAAGATGCAATGTGCTTGGCTGATGGAAATTGGTCAATATGTCTGGAGAGAGAGAGAGAGAGTGAGAGAGAGAGATGTATGGAAAATTTGAAGAGGTTAAAACCCTGCAAGACATCCATGACTAAAGATGGATGGGAATCGTAAAAGCTGACAGAATCAGATTTGTCCTGAGATATTCAAAGTCAACGTTAAGTTATATATCAAAGAAAAGAAAAGTGTGAGAAGTTCTAATCAAATTCTTTTGCAATTAATATAATTCATCAGAGACTTTGAACATAAAGGCTTGCCTGTCTCAACTACATCTACATAGAGATCAATATGTATTATCACCCCTTCCTCCATATACCTACAGTGTACATACTGATGCTTATTCTCCCCCCTCAAAAACAGATTTACTTTACTGTTACATGTCATCTTACTACTTATGAGTCCATTAACCTGTTCAGTGCCAAGATAACTTGTATTAGTAAGTCATCTGTCCAGTGCTGAGGACAAGATAACTTGTATTTGTGGGTTGTTAGATAGAATAGAACAAATGTATGACCAGTTGGTGAACATAGTGCAACAACCATGCAAGAGAAAGTTTTACCGTCAAATGTGGTGATATGAATGCTGAATTAGTTAGAAAATTAAGAAAGCAAGAATGGATTAGCCAGAGATCAAGGAGTGTATAAAAGACTTGTGATCAAAACACATGATGTCTGAGCAGGAACGGTTTTGCCATACACAGTGTAAAAGCAACAGTATAATGAAGACTTGTTATTTCCATCAACTTTTTCGCAAAGACCCGGCAGAGGAGTTAGAAAATAGTCTGGCTAGTCACTCAATAGAAACTGTCACATGACCAATGCTTTTTAGCAATGAACCATATTGGGGATGATGAATTAAAAAACAGAACAGTGGGATGATCAATGAATGAGTTACTTCTCTTGCCTCTTTGAGGATCATTAAAAAATCTGAATTTTCAAAAAATAAACATGAATACAGCCAAACACAAACTAAGGATCTATTTACCATGAAATTACATTCCAAATTTAACCAACCAAATAAAAACCTATTCAGGGGAGGAATTTTCAAAAGACAAAAGAACTTTTTTGTAGACATAATGAGGATTGCTGTAATTAACAGATGAATAGTTTGCTATAAGAAAAAAAAATATTGTTTTTTCTTGTTTTGTTTTTATAAAATGAATCTTTTTCCATTGGACACTCCTCAGGAGATGACTATGAATTAAAAAATGAACTACATAGAAAGATGTTTAAAAAGCCATTCAAAATGTCAGAGCAATCAGATAGAAAATTTTCATGGGAAATACAGGTACAATGATTGACAAAAACACAAATTACAAATTTTTAAAAATATTTTAAAAATATTTTCAGGGTAAAAACAAAAATAATAATGAGTAAATGTTTACATTTTCAGCCCCCTAGCTCTATTGGTGTGCCCTGTAACTGTGATACATACTCAGCCAGCCAGATATCTAGACCAAGTTGGAAACTGAAGAAACCTATATTGCTAGTTTAGGTAGACAGTCTCTAATATACTTTGTTAACAAACGGTGTAATTGAATGGAAAAACAACCTACGTTGGTCAATGTTGATGAATAGTATCAAAGCCAAATATGATCTGAATATTCTTTGCAGAACGAGTATTTATCCATGGACAATTTATACATAAATAAAATGCCAAATCTAAAAGTTGAAGAAACATACTACACCAGCCATTTAATGAATCACTGTAGTATGTTATCACTGACAATTATACAAGAGTCCAAAAAGAATCTCCAACACCAACATTTCTTTCACGAAAGAAGCATTTATTCAAAAAATCTCAAACAACATTTTTATAAAGTGTCCTGTGAAGTACTCATGTTAATTTGCAAGATTCTTGATCAAAAGCATCCATAAGATTATAAGAGTTATTTCCCTTGCGATTGTTTTGTCTTCTTTTATAGCTGTGATTCTGATCATGGGGTCATGTTATGTGCAGCGGAAATAATATTGGCATCTGATACTAATTCGAAAAATCCTTTTTTGGAAGAATACAAAAGTCCAGGACCCCCCACCTCCCGAAAATGCAGGGTGCCCCTGGCTCAGAAAAAAAGGATTTTAGAAGATGTGTAATGGAGTAATCATGTCCACATGAACAATTCTAGACCAAATGGTGAGTCCAGTTGCACAGTAAAACAACTGTGTGAAAGAGGAAGAACTCATTACTATTTGGTTGGCTGGACAGTTGGATCAGAGTTTGTCTCTCTGATGATTCAATAAATTTGAGCTGAAAGAGAAGACGATTTTTGCAAAGAATATGATCGTTAAAGACTGTCAACCAAAACTGTCAACATCAGTTTCTTCATCTTTTTAGTTGGTTTAGCTGCCTGGCTATGTTAATATGTATCACATGTATAGGCTTCACTAATGTTGCTAAAATTTTGAAAATTTAAGCGTTTACTCCTAATTATGTCTACTAATAACTTTGTTTAAATGAGTTTTTAGCGGAAGTTCAGTTTGCAATATAAGTTTATGCCAAATTTATCCATATTTTTGTGTCTGGCAGCATTCATGCTTATTTTTTGAAAATTCAGACTTTTTTTTTAGTGATAACTGCCTAACAAGAGTCAAAAGGGGTAAATTATTCATTTATTACCCCTTTTCCGAATTTCATAATTGATCACCCCCAATATGGCATGTAGTCAAAAGACATTGCTCACATGACAGTTTCTATTAAGACCTGTTTTTGAGTTCTTGAAAATCAAGGATAATCAGTAGTTTTTAATCAAGTATATCAAAATGAAAAATGGTTATTCTATCAGCTGGACTCTACAAATAATGGTTTACAAGGGTATTAGGAGGACTCTCACTCACTGCGACTCATCCAAGTGATAATACCAGCATATTGGATGCTGGTTAGGGTTAGGGTTAGGGTTTAGGTTTTTTAAATTGATTGCCTGTCTTATTTTAACCGGTAGCATAAAGGCCAAATCACATTGGATCGTACAATCACCAAACTTAAGCCATATCAAGCTTAGTCAGTGTCTGGATAGGTCACCGTCTGGGAATACCAAGTGTCCAAAGCAGATCAGAAAGCCTCCTGTGGCAATCCTGTTAATCATCCTAAGGAAGGGACTGATCCCTTCACTGTACTCGATAACCACAAGATCCACCAACCCCGCCCCTGCCAATACTCTTACTGGCCTACCTGCTAGTGACCAAGAATAAATATCTGAATTTGCAGAGGTCCTGCTAATTTTGAAAATTATCTTGAGACCGAAGTCTGCAGTTTGTGATGTATTACATCTGACTAACCTCGTATCAGGAATTTTCTTGGTAAAATCACTTGGGAGAAAACTTGATTTATCAACATAGGCTTTTGTTCTCATACACTTAACATTTCACAAAATGTAAATATTGGAGACCATTTTCCATTGGGTAATTCATACTTTGAAAAAAAAACACAATTCTCTTGGTTCCTGACTCCTACAAAAAAAAAAAATTAAAACAAAAACTGTCAGCAATACTGTCAACATAGGTTTCTTCATCTTTTAAGTCAGTTCAGCTGGCTGGCTGGCTATGTATGTATGTACAGACCGTACCAATGGAGATATAGGGCTGAACCAATAGGGGAGAGTGGGGGTGCCATGAACAGTTTTTCTTTTTGCTCAACACTCTAAGATAATAAGAAATCAAACTATTTGAATTACTGGCTAAAAAAATATCAAATGGCAACATTGCTAGCATTTCCTCATCATATTCAATTTTGACTTTGAAACAAAATTTCATGAGGAGCTCAAAGTGCCCCAATGGGGTAGCTTGAATTGCTCCCCCAAAATTGCATTTTAAGTAAAAAGAAATATGTTTTGAAGCTTAACAAACTTTTATTGAATCTCACCTTTGAGTTACACAGATGAAACATGTTTTCTCTTGGGGTATTAAACTGAATTCTATCCTTTGGTTTACAGCATATGTATATAGTTATGCATACAACAGAAGATTTGTTTTCTTTTCAAGATAATAACGAACTGAATCTTATTGTTCAATGTGTGTACTAATATAAAATGAAAAAAATCTTTTTTAGACTAGTTCAACACATTCACCAGTAATTATATAGATTAAGGTTGACATTAGATTGTAACATAGAAGCTACCCTCTTAGTGCTACCTGTAGTGATAGGTTTTGGCAAACACATTACTATGTCACCTCTTACAATCCTGACAGTGTCTTCAATGTCTGGTTTAATATATCAACCAGTAATTTCCATGGGCTGCCCATAAAAATCTATAATAAATGAAGTTTCCGCCTTGTCTAACCCTGGTTCAATCAGCTTCTGTTTTTGTGATTCATGGTACACCTACCCAACATTTTCTATTTGTTTGCTTACTATCATTGTCTGATTTCAATCATGACACAACTT
Source organism: Thysanoteuthis rhombus (assembly GCA_963457665.1). Classification (NCBI taxonomy): domain Eukaryota; kingdom Metazoa; phylum Mollusca; class Cephalopoda; order Oegopsida; family Thysanoteuthidae; genus Thysanoteuthis; species Thysanoteuthis major. The sequence continues at coordinate 37,442,258 of OY735210.1, read as the reverse complement.
TCTTATAATCAGCCTGATATCTGACAAGACTATTTTACAGTATCTTGATAGATGGAAAAATCAAAACTTACCCTTTGAAATTTACTGTTGACCTGTGAAAACACATCTGTTTATGAAGAAATGTTTGGATGCAAAACAGTTTGCCATAAACATGGTGGTTCCTAAACTTGTCACCAGGGGATAATATATTAGAGATATCTATGAGATTTGAATGCTTTTAAGGAGGTTAAAGGCCATGGATCAACGTGCCCCTATAGTCAAGATGCCCCACCCACCCTTACTCCTTATTATGTCTAGAAAAATTTTACCATGTAATCTTATGCTAAATTGGTCCCTTATTTTGTGTCCAGCAGCATTCATGCTTGTCTTTTTGAATATTTGGACTTTTCCTATGATCACTGCTCAACAAAAGGTGAAAGATGTAACTTATTGATTGGTCCTCGATTTTTCAATTTTTTAATTGATCATCTTCAACATGGCATGCTGCTAAGAGGCATCGATTGCATGACAGTTACTATTGAGTGACTAACCAGACCTGAGTATAAATATATGTATATGTATAAATATATGGAAAGCTGTGCCATAGGTACAGTATTGCCCACTTCAATACTAACATCTTAATGGGCAAATTTGGGGAAACCAACATATACCCAGAGATAGATAAAGACTACATCTTCTATGTCAGATATACAGATGATATTCTTCTTATATATACACGAGTTGAAGCAAAACTAGAGAAATTCTTCACACAAACTCTGCACACGACTCCATAACATTTGACTACGAGAAATCTACTGACTCCATAGCCTTCCTAGACACCTGCATATACATAGATAATAATGGAAACCACCAGCCCACCTTCAGTACTAAACCTACAGACACTTGAAACTACCACCATTCTAGAACTGTCTAACCCAAAGATATGAAAAAATCTACTATTTTCACAAGCATATGAATCAGGAAAATTCACTCTACAGATAGTGAACTCAACAAACACAACAATAATCTACCACAACATTTCACTGAATGGGGATATTCACCAGAAGTTACAAATGAAAAGCTATACAAAATGCAGAGAAGAAACCCTTACACTATCAAACAAAAAATCTGACCACATACTACTCATAACCATTTTCCAAAACACGCTCCCACCTCTGTCACATATAATCAATGAAAGATGGACTATACTTACAGTCATAACAGAACTCAAAGAAATACTCTTAGAACCATGTATCATTGTTTACTACAGATCTAAAAACATCAAAGGCATGATTAGCAGTAACACAAGAATAAACAACTAAGTCTCACACAGCAAAAAAACATTGAATACTTGCGACTAAAGCAATAGTTTATGCTGCAACCACCTTAAGTACATCAACACCCTCAACAGCTCTTCCACTAACAACACTTTCTTCATCTATCATAGTCCTAACTGTAGCAAAAATGTCATTTAACCTCTAGAAAATAATAGATGCAAATTGCAATACTTAGGAAGGTCTGAGTGGCTCTTCAATTTCAAACTTAATAACTATAGGTACAGAATGAAATCATCCAATCCTAACCTACTGCCAATAGAACTACACTTCTGCATCCCTGGTCACAATTTCAGTACAGACGCGACATACAAAATAAAAATAATAGAAAAAAGTACATCCACAGACACAGCAAAAATTCTAGATCTACATGAATATGTATGGGTTAACGAACTTGAAATTCTCTCCCCTAACGGACTTAGCACTAAACTTAACAACCCTAACCACACCAATCTCTAACACCAAAATCGTCTAGCTCATAATTACTCTATACTCACCGACTCGCTATTTTTTAGACTATACTTTTATCAAGACCCCAGCCCTCCTTTGCATTTGTACACTCTCATTCCTCGCAACAACCCCACAGCCGCATCCAATCCCCCTTTATCTTGGTCTGACATTGAGAACTTCACATGGTCTCACAGATCCCATCCTATAGAAACCTTTGGATGGTATTTCATTTGTACAACTCAAATCCATCAGACTTCTCAGAACATCATAATGACCATTAAGGATACAGAACATACATTTCCCAAAAGATATTTGATCATACATAACAAGGATCCCCATACCCCACTATTTGGATCAATGCTAGTGATAACCTCATCCCCAACTTACCAAGCACCCAAACAGTCTAATACTATACTACTATCCATCTCCTCAGTATCCATGACAACAAATGCTCAAGAATGCTCATCCCCTGACCTGGTCATTGTCAACACAACCAATAACACCCATAACTGCTGCTGCTACTTCCAACAGAATGTCCAACCATTCAACACAGATTTCTCTACCTTGATTTCCATTTTTGGTTCCAAAGCAAAACAACTTATGCTAAATTCGTTTTCTAAAGAAACCTTTTAACCAATGAAAGGTACACAAATGCTACTGAAAATGGAAACCCCTCCTGAAACATGTATAGAATAATAACTAACTCAGTATATCTCTGAATTTTTGAAATGAGGTATTATTATCATTTCTATTAATATTCGGACCATCCTCATCTTGGTTGTTTTTCATACAACATTTTGGCTGTTGCACTCTACGAAACGTTGTATGAAAAACAACCAAGATGAGGATGGTCTGAATATTAATAGAAATAATAACTAACTCATTTATGAATTAGATAACTAAAAAATAAAGCCTCTGTATACTTTCACTACAGAGTCTAACTCATTCTCTACTGTTTATATGTACATATATGCGGCAGTATCTATTGACAAGTTATCAACTAATGTCACTCTAAATGACCCCCTCATGATGAGTTTACCTTAATTTATTAAACACAAACTCTTGTGAATGAGTTGAAAATAATCTGATGGAAGGTTGGTGTTGCTCGTTGCTATTCTATCTGGAAGACGAGGAGGAGAATCATCCCAAAATCAACAAAGAAACTTTAGCGAGGCTGGATTAATTTAATGAAGGGCCCGTAGCTTATGTTATAAAAAGACCCTATATTTTGTTAAAACATACATAAATATAAAAACAAATACATTTTTACTAACATTAAAATGTAATTATTTTTTTCATTTGTTTTCCCGCCAGATGATATGAGGAATATGTCTAACATTTCAGTTCTAGAATTACACTGTTTTTCTTTTCATCTTGGTGCTGTGGCTATGACTTCCGTTTGTATTTTTGTGTCATATATGTATCGCATAGATACTACACTCCCCTTAATTACTATGTTAAAATAATAACCCCAATTAAAGGTGATATTTGGGTAAAATCGTTTACCTTAAACACCCAGTTGCTCATAAAAGTTGAAAGCAGTGTATTACTATAATAATACACCAAGTGCAAACTCACTTCTCAGATACCAGAAGAGAAGTGTAGCAGCCTAAGGTTTTTTTTCTGGAAGTATTTTTGCCTAGTTCTAACCAGATGATATCCTTAATAAAATTTGTCTACTGTCAAAAATGGTTAAAAATATTTATCGCATTTTGTGTGTTAATTATTTTTGTACAGGTTTGGTCGGGATCATTAACCAAAAAAAATTGTGCCTTTTCTTTTTAAAGAATAGGTTGCCCAATAGAAAACAGTTGTAACAATTTATTTGAAAAAACAAGGATATAAAGGGTTGAAATTTGGGGGTTTATCTGTTTCTGTGGATCCCAGTTACAAGTCAACCAAAACTGTCGACAGGTTTCTTCAGTTTTTGAGTTAATTTGGCTGGCTGTATCTGAATGTATAAAACATTCACACAGTATCAATGGGATTAGAAGGCTGAACATTTAAAATTCACCCATTATTATGTTTAGGAAAAAGGTTTTTTGTGTTTTTAAGAATCCCCCCCCCCAGATAGGTGTTTATGAGGGGGTTCAATTTGCAATGTAAATTTATGCTAAATTGATCCCTCAGTATGTGTCCAGCAGCTTTCATGCTAGTTTTTTTTTTAAATTCAGACTTTTTAGTGAATACTGTTCAACAAAAGGTGAGTTAAGTAACTGATTCATTGATCAACCCCTTTTTCAAATTTTTACTTGATCACCCATAACATAGCATACTGCCAAAAGACATGATGGTTTTTATTGATTGATTAACCAGACCCGTTACTTATTGTTTCTCAGTGTAAAATTAATGTCCTGAAAGAGATCTGAATATTTTCTTCTCTCATATTTCACCAACAGTATTCACTGTCTCAATCATGGTGTTAATATTCTGTCAGTCAAGCAATGGGAGAGACGACGAGGGGAGGGTACCAATGTTGGGTTGTGCTTAGGACATCAATCGGATTTAATCTGACCCAATCTACAGAAAAGAAAAAAAATATTTCATCTCTCTAAAGACCTGATTGATTTCTTTTGGCTCTGCTTTAGAAGTTGGTTATTGTCTACTTTGTAGCAACCATATTCCAACAATATCTTTTGTCTACGAGATGGCAGTTATTGTCTTTGGTTGATATACACCAGTAATTATCTACATGGGCCATATGCCTCCCTTTAGGAGCCATGGCATATTTGAAGGGAACCATAGACGGAAATGATAATAAGTGGATTTTTATCTGTTCATGTTGTATTCTTGTTTGACTATGACTCTGGAATTGGAGAAGAGTTCTTAAGGAGGCCATGGCCCAAATAGGTCAAGAATGGCAGATGAGTTAGATTATTTTAATGGTAGTGCACTGATAAAAATTGCGCAAAGATGTGCTGTATAAGTAAGTGCATACTGAAAAGTTAATTGCCAATAAATTTAAGATGTAAAGTATACAATGCATGCATAATACCATCTATAGCATATAGGTGAAAAACCTTGGAACGTATGAAACTAATTGAACACAAAATTGCGCTGAAGGCCATGGAGAGAGCAATGTTAGGAATAACCCTTAGTGATGGAAAAAGATCAACATGGATCAGAGGCCAGGTTTGAAGATATTGTATAAAAATGGGGATGGGTAGGGAACATTGCAAGAAGAAAGGACAACAGCAAAAGGCAAACTGATAGGTGCCTATGGGACAATAAACACTGTTGGAAAGGACCCGACACAAGGCGGAAAAACGAGATAGAAAAGTTTGTCAGTAAAACATGACAAAGATTTGCACAATCACAGTCATCATGGAAGGAAATGGGGGAGGCCTTTGGTCAGTAGTGGACTTATAATGGCTACTGCTGCTGCTGCTGCTGCTGCTGCTGCTGATATTCATGCCAAAAGATTTTGTTTGGATAATCTAATCTTTTTTTCCAATCTCTGATGTCAACACAACATTTCTGATCATTTCTTCTGCTGCCTTCTATAGGTGTAATATACAATATCCTTGAGGATAGAGAGTCTCTTTCATCAGTCTCTTTTTTTCTTTCTTTCCTTATTGATATTAAAAATTGAATCAGAAGAAGGCCATAGAATGAATTGACAGAAATGTTGTGATAACATAAAAAATGTGAGGAATAGATTAGATTATTGGCACAAAATTTGGTATGTTAATTACTATTCCTCAAGTTACAGAAAATAAAACAATTAACATTCATTTGAAGATTTGTTTCAGCTCAAAGAAAGGGATAAGACAAGGTGATACTAGCTCAACCCAAATTTTCACAGCCAGCCTCAAGATGATTCTCTGAAGCCTAGATTGAGCAAATAAAGGAATCAGAAGAGACAATGAATATCTATGTAACCTCAGAATTGCTGGTGACATTGTCGTTTCTGCTGAGAACCTTCATGATCTCCAAAGAATGCTTGATGAACGTCAGTCAAACAAATATCATGTACAACAAACATGTTGAAGAAAAAAACACGATGATCAAACCACGTTACTTGATCTACCTAGGACGATGAATCTCCATGAAATCCTCAAAAGAAGAAATCAGGCAAAGAATCACCCTAAGTTGACAAGTTTTTGGTAGAACAAGCTCAACCTTCGAGAACAAGAAAATCCCATTCATCTTAAATAGGAGGGTATAGAACTTATGTGTACTCCCGATATTTAACTATAGGGCTGAAACGTGGAACCTAAACCTCAGACTAATAACCATGCAACGTGCACGGAAGAGTATCATGCTCAACATCACATGGTGAGATCAGAGGACAGCATAGTATATTGTAGGGTTATGGGGGTGTGCTATTAGGTGTTTACTCTGGCTAATGCAATTAGATGGGGAGGTGTAGGCAGAAGTGTTCACTGACTGGTGTGCAGTGTAGTCAATCATAATTACGTGTTGCCGAACTCGTGTGGCTAGAATCGGTGCTGTCATCACTTGCTGTGTTGTTGAGTCATTGTTCCTGGAATCGGTGTGATTTGCTGAAATAAATACTCTCTTCAAAGTGACACTGAATTGGTTCATGAATAAAAGAAAAGTCAGGATTTCGCATTACAAAAACCTCAGTTACCAGAACTGCTCGTCAACTTGTGACTTCTTTTAAGAGGACTGAATATTACAAACGCATGTCAATCAAAATGTTTCCTTTATAAAAAATAATCAGACCTGCTGACAACGGGATTCAACAGCTATGTTGACAAAGCTTTGGCCTGTTAGTTTTAAATTATGCTAATGTGTCAAAAGTTTGTCAAAATATTTGCAAACATGTCGAATCGTTTCATTGCTAGAATTGACGCATCGAACAAGAGCACTTTGGGGGTGGGAACAATGCCCCATGTACGCAAACAAGGTGCCTAAGGCCGGACTCTCTTTCACCTGCATTCATCTGTCTCCAATTTACACCAACATGGTGAGTTCCAACTATATAATTGGTAATCCAGGATTTCCATAGTTATGAAAAAAATTTCCATGTTACTGTTTTTCATTTTACTTCATCTGAATTCTTTTGATATCATGTAGGTATTCTGAAATTCCAGAATCACTTGGTATGGGGTTTCTAAAACTTAATTTAATCAGCAAATTTATGTCATCCCAGATTTTGACCTCTATTATCAATTCAGAAGACAGAGAACCAGTTTACATTATACTTTTATGTCCCATATTCTAGCCTCAACCTGTTTATTATTTCAAGTATTTAAAAAAAAAAACAACTTTATTTCTTTTATTCAAATCAAAATTCTCCTCACAGGTTTTATGGTAGCAATTCTCTTTTTTGTCATACATCTGTCTCTCATTCTATCTATCAATCTATCAACTGATCTAACGATCTATCTCTCCATTATTAGAGAAAAAACTGAAATCAGAGATATCGTGGAATCCTTCGGAAATCTTAAATGGCAATGGGCCAGTCATTTAACAAGAATGTCTGACCACCACTTGACATCACAACTCACAACATGGATCCCTAGCAAAAAATATCATGGTGTTTCAAACTAGACAAGTTAAGAAAGTATTGGCTCAGTCATGCCCATGATAGAGAGTTCTGGTAAATCTTGGGGGAGATTTATGGCCAACAATGGACGCTGAAGGGGTGTTGATTATTTATATCACTATTCATCATTACTTATTTATATTGTAGAAACTGTCATTTTTGACAGGACAGGTATACAAGTATTTTCAGGAATCACCAAAGGTCTGGCAGACCCTTGCGTATATGACAAAAGGATTGGTTCTTACTGTCACTTCAATATGTCAATCAAAAAGCCCATAGTCACGACTTCTGTCTCCAAACACCTTCTGCTGTTTACAAAATGTTACTGGTATACGTATGGGAATTTTTAAGAAAGCAAGCAGACAACTTTTGGGAAATATCACTACCCCTTTCCCCACATCCCAAGCATCAACCTTCCTCTCTGAGAGTATGATGTTGCACTGGATGAACTATAGCCATCATTTATTGCTTTTCCTTCTCCTCAATGAGAACACTAAAAAAGATGAATAAAGAGAAGCACTAAGCAACATCTAAAGAACACCAGATGCAACATACTCCAGAGGAAGGCCCAAGAACATATTAGTCAAAATGTTGTGATAAAAATAACTAAGATAATGATACTGGTCTGATTAGTGGCATAAGATGCAACATACTCTTGAAGAAGGTCAAAGAAGATATTGGTTGAATTGTTTTGATAAAATACTGATAAAGACCCTCGGTTACCAGTCCCCAAATACATAGTCATTTTCCAGGAATATCTGACAGTTAGATAGTGTCTGTTGAGGTGAAAGTGAAAGTAACTATTGGCAAATGAAATTCTCAAGACCAACGACAAGCTCAATCAGAGGCAATAAAAATATGAAACCAGGCAAAAAATTGAAAAAAAGGGATGATCAATGAATAAGTTACTCATCTCCTTTTTTGTTGGGCAGTGATCACAAAAGAAATCAGAAATTTCCAAAACAAGCATGAGCATTTTTTTATAAACATAATAAAGAAAAAGTATTTGTAGCACTCAAGCTCTATTGTGGTCTATACTTGTGATACATACATAGATAGCCAGACCAACTTGAGAAATGAAGGAATCTATGTTGACAGTTTTGTTTGACAGTTTCTATCAAGTGTGTCACCCCAAAGACAAGTTCCAACATCATAACAAATTACTGACCAAATATTCACTGAAGAGAAGATCCAAAAACCAAAATGTAGCCCCCCCCCCCCTAAAAACCTATTGGGTAAATATAGCACCTGGATTTTGTCTTGCAGAAATGCTTCTTTTCAC
>OY735210.1:37393698-37428698 GCA_963457665.1 Thysanoteuthis rhombus | reverse complement strand
TTTTATTCTGCTTCTTTTTTCAACATTATGGCCATCAAATTGGAAATATTCCATATCAAATCTCCTGATTTCAGAAACTTTCCTCCAGTCACCCTCTCAGATTCCCCTGAAAAAAAACATAGGTACTGCAATACCAAACTTATGGATAAATCCCAAATATAAAGTCTGTATCTCAAATAGTTTTGGAATTGAAAATCTTTGAAATTTTACTTGATTTTATTCATTTTTCTGAATAAGCCTTTCCAGCTAAGCCCAAACATTTAGAGCACCTTTCATATGGCTCATAAAGCTTTGGAACTTTGTGACTAAGGCTAACATTTTTTGTATAATTCTGGAATGACATCTAATCAAATGTATCTTGTAGAAATCTACAAGGTTATGAAATGGCTGAAAATCCCAATTGTAAAAAAATTATGCCCACTTTGAGAGCTTTTCACTCAAACAGTATGCAAGATAAAGCACTCATAGTTTTTCCCTGTCTTTTATAACATATTAGATCATGTATATACAGTAAATATATTTATCATTGCAATAGGAGTGTCAGAATGATTGTTTGGAATGTGTTCAATATTTTCCGGTTGTCTTCAAGATTATCTATTCTTGTGCCCTCATTCGAATCTGTGGACAATTAACAAACAATTTCATGTTTTCAGTGTGTATTCTTGTATATCAGAAGATGATCTGACAATAATTTGGAATTGTCACTGAGCTTTCATGAGGAGCAATGATTTTTTAATGTGTATTGGAGAGGGGTTGCTGAAGAGTTCTCGACCTGAGAAACTATGTCAATTCACAGTCTGACCAACTTCCCTAAATTCAGTTCTGTCCCTTTTATACACTAAGAGGATTTAACAAATCAACTCCAAATCAAATAATATAATTTCTTTCTTTTTCCTCTCTCATGCTGGGCTTTTTCCCCTTCATTAGAAACTGTCAACCAAAACTGTCAATAAAAGTTTGTACACTTTTTGAGCGGCTCTACCCGGTTGGCTAAAGGGCTGAAAATTTGAAAAATCACCCCTTATTATGTCTAGGAAAGATTTTGTTTTTTTATTTTTTGACCCTGCATTGATCCTTCATGGTGTGTCCTCTAGCATTCACACTTTTTTTTTTCTTTAAATACAGAATTTTTAATAATCACTGTCCAATAAAAGGCAAGAGAAGTAATTTGTTCATTGATCATCCCTTTTACAAATTTTTTCATCTATCACCCCCAACCAGGCTTGCTGATGGTTTCTATCGTGTGACTAGTCAGACCTGTTTTTATACTGAAGGACAGGTTGAGTGCAACATTTAGTGAACCAATTCAACCAATTTCTCTGGGTTCGTCGCCATTCAGACCAACAATTCTGTCCATCTAGTTAATCAACTGTAACAAAGGCGAGAACAGATGTAATGGTTTCATCGGAGATAATTTTGTCTCAGTGGAAAAGATGACCGTACATAACTTGTTTGAAGGGGTGGAGGTAGGGAGAAATGAGGTGCGAAGAATTGCCCATTAGTTATCTCTCACTTATCGTTCCATGTCTTCTTTTTACTGATATCAGGGTGTATATGTGCAGGAAATTCATAAAATTGACCACTGATATGTATTTAGTGAAATAGAATCATTTGATGGTCGCCCTAAACCATTATTACCATAGAGTTATTCAGGAAGAAACCCTTAAAGCATTATATGGATTTCAATTGATCATAGTCACATAATGAAGGAATAAAGGAATATATATATATACAAGCAGCCCTGGATTAACCATTAAGGAAAATAAGCATGGGATTAAGGCATCAAAAGAGAAGGTGTCACCAAAGGTTTCTTGCAGTTTCAGCGTTAAATTATTATGAATTGTTTAAATTGTTTAAAATGAAAATTTAGATTCAAATTTAAAATCAAATTTTCTCTCTCCTATATGTAGTTGATTCAAACATTCAAAGGACTCAATCATCCACACAGATACTATTATAGAAAACTGGTCATTATGCAAGCACAAATTTCATAGCAAAGATTTGGTTTTGTAAGGTAATATGTTTTTGTGGAAAAATGCATTTTTCTAATGTATTCTGACGTGTTTTAAATGATTATAACCTTCATTTCTTCAGGGATGTTTCATTTTTGAAAATCTTGTCAGTTAAGCAATGGAAGTGATGAAGTAGGGGATGGGGCACCATTTTTTGAGGGGCAGTGATGTTCTGCCAGAAATGATTTCACAGTATATCTTTTGGTGTTTTGCTGCCGACTGAGTAACCTGACAGGAGAGTTTTGTTCATACATGCACAGTAGGGTCACCTCTGATTGGTGTGAAGTTACATCGAGACCCTGCAACCAGTTATTCAGTTATTCAAAATGGCTTGATATTGTTTTGACAGACATGGTATATGTGTACATGTATATATAAATATATATATATGGAATTTGGAGGACTCTTTCATCAGCAAATGAAATAAAACTTAGGCTCATATTTGGCACTGCAGGACTAGATAAAACAAGGACCGACTTGCCTCATGGCAAAGGACCTAACTTACCCCAACATAGACATTTATTTTGGGAGGTGACAGTTACTATTGTCAACAGATAGAGCAAAAGTGACATGACCGACAATACCCTTGATATTAAAATTTGCTTACAGTCATGCATGTCTAGCTGATACCATTCCTTCCTTCTGAAACCTGATCCAAACAAATCTTCCACAAATTTACTTTAATGGTCAAAATCAGTTCTTAAGCGCTGACCTCACCATTCTGCAACAGGTATGTGCCTGATTTCTGTTGCAAGACGGTTGGCAATCATGTGACTTATCCATGTGACCAGAATGAGTGAAACCTCTTCAGGCTTCACAAAAAAGCCTGTGATCCGCATTACCCAAATGTGCCAGATTTCTGTTGCAAGGAGGCAGGCAATCATATGACTTTGGCGTGTGATCAAAATGAGTGAAAACTTCTCAGGCTTCATGAAAAAGCCTGTAATCTGCCTTACCCCAATGCCTGACTATATAAAAACATATTTGGATTCCCCCCACTAATCAAAAAGTAGAGGGTTTTATGAAACCTTTTGTAAGCTTGAATGATATAAAATATCAGTGGAGATGATTACAGATACTGTTTTAATGCTTGAATTCATATGAAAGAATTGAAATGTTAACATCAAATGGGATAAATACTGATCTAAGTAACTTCTCTTTAAGCTGAAATTTCTAATTATTCTACTTCTTATTTTATCTGATATGATAAATGCATGAAAATTTGTTTCTTTAACCAAAGAACTCTGCTGTCAGTGAGAAGCAATATCAAGCAATTTATGAATTTAAAAGTTAAGGTAGACTGCATCAAGTAACCTTGCTAGTCTTATGATATAGATTAACCAGCAAAGATCAAATACACTATAAGTCTTGACTGGTTCATCCAAACCGACAACACAGTCGATTTGTCTCGGGTCACAATCCAGGAACTAAAACTAAATTCTGAATAAAAATCAATAAAAAAGATGTTTGTATTTCTTGTTTTGCACAAATTCTTTGACTTACACCTTTTGATTTCTTTTCACACCTGTAAAACAACAATTTAAATCTCGTTATTTTGCGTCTCCATCCGATTTCTCTTACCTTCAAAGGTAACTGCTCTTCTTGTCATAAGTTTGCTTGTCACATTTAATCACTTGCTAACAAAATCTTTCTTATCCGCCTGTGTCATTAACTTTACTTCTAGGATCCAACAGAACAGAAATAAAATAGTAAAATAAATAAAACAATAGGCCTGGGTAGTCACTCAATAGAAACCATCATGTGAACAACATCATCTAGTTGCATGCTATGTTGGGGGTGATCGATTAAAAAATTCGAAAAAGGGATGATAAATGGATAGGTTTCTTCTCTCACCTTTTGTTTGGTAATAATCACTAAATAAGTCTGAATTTTCAACAAAAAAAAAGAACATTAATGCTGCTGGACACAAACTAAGGGATCAATTTGGAAGAAACTCATATTGCAAATTGAAGCCCCCACTGAAAAAACCTATTATGGAGGGGAATTTAAAAAAAAAAACAAAAGTTGGTCCTGTTTTGGGACATGATGAAAAATAAATGCTGAAAATTTCAGCTCACTAGCTCCATTGGTATGGCCTCTATATGAGATAAACACACACACACACACACACACACACACACACACATATATATATATATATATATATATATATATATATATATATAGCCAGTCAACCATACAGACCAACTTGAAAACTGGAAAAAACCTATTCTGAGAGTTTTCTGGTTGATGGTTTCTAGTAAAAAAAAAGAAAAAAGAAAAAAAAGGAATTAAAAAAAGGACAAAAAGCCGATTTGTTTTGTAGGAAAATGGTTCCAATCAGTCGAGTTCAGAAAAGATCGCACAAGTATTGTGCATTTCCGCTGTCAGTGATCTTCAACTGCAGATATGGAAAAGAAAAACCAAAAAGAAACGTTTGGTTTGTCAGCTTATAGAAAGCATCATGTGATCAATATCTTTCAACAGCATATCATGTTGGGGGTGATCAAGTGAAAAATAGAAAAAGGAATGATCAATGAATAGATCACGTTTCTCACTTTTTGCTGGAAAGTAATCATTAACAAAGTCTGAATTTTCAAAAACAAGCATAAACACTACCGGTTACAAAATGAGGGACCAATTTAGCATGAACTTACATTGTAAAAAGAATACTCTCCACACTGAAAAAACGTTTTTTCTAGACATAATGAGTAAATGATGAAATTGTCAATCTTTTCGCTTTATTGGTACAGTCTGTATATATGACACATACATAACCTGCTAGAATCACTTAAAAACTGAAGAAACCAATGTGGACAAATTTTGTTGAAGGTTTCTGTCAATTGTGTTACATGGTTTTAGAAACAGTCACAAATCAAGAATCTAGAATTTCATTTCCACAATTGATTGAGAAGTCAACCAACTTTGAATCTAACAAATCTCATAGATACTTCATAAAATAAAAAGCTATATCAATTTCTTGAAAATGAATGTTTTATATACATTATGACATACACATGTATTCAGACATGTACATAAAATTGAAAAGAAAATTTATTGTTATTGATACTGTATATCATGTCAGCGTATAAGTTGATCCCAAACTTAAGTCAATTCAAGTTTAATCCAATATTCTACTCTCCAACAAAAGGCATCATAGTGTCCATTAAACTGTCAACTTTTGCCGGGTCTTAGCCAGGGTTTCTCAACCTTTGTTCTCTATCACCATTTTCTAGCTGTTTTTTTTCCTCTTCTTTGGGAGATATTGTTCCTGTAGGTGATGACTACTCCACATTATCTAATGCCTTCAGCCAAATAGATACTAATATCAAAAAGCTCGACTCTATCTTTTAAAACGAACTTTGTTTTTTCTTATGTAATGCCTTATCTTAGTTAAACAAAATGATTTTAAGAATAGATTGTTTTCAGCAGACTTTTGGAGTTTCAAGGTCACCTACAATCGCTTGCATAATGAATTAAGACAATAACAGAAGTACAAATTAATGATTAAGACAATTTTTTAAAATGCATAATTTGTAATTCATCAAATGGGAGTAGCTTCCATTTGATTTCTTCATATTACTGACATAAAATGGAAAATCATTCATTTTTTTCTTCAGAAATCTTCATTTGAACGTCTACTTTGAACTACTCTGACATCTGTCCATCAGTCTGAGTACTAAACAAAATAACGGGACTGAGACTATACACTTTTGTGCTCATAGACGAACAGGTCTGGTTAGTCACTCAATAGAAACCTTTTATAATCAATGTCTTTTGGCAGCATAGCATGTTAGGGATAATCAATCAATCCAAAAATTGGATGATGGTTTGATCAATGAATAAGTTGCCTCTGTAGCCTTTTGTTAGGCAGTGATCACTTTAAAAACTTTTTTTTTAAAATGCATAAAAGCTACAAGACATACTCAGGGAATGATTCTGCAAAGATTTACATTGTAAAACCCCACCACAAACCAAAAAATTTTTTGAGGGATGAATTTTCAAAGAACAAAGAAAATGTTTTTCTTAGACGTAATAATGAGTGAATGTTTAAGCTTTTAGCCCTCTAGCTCTATTGGTGCTACCTATATGCATGATTCATACATACAAGGATAGACAGACCAACTAAAAAAACTGAAGGAACCTATTTTAACCGTTTTGGTGACAGTTTTGCTTATGCTTTCTAATGAAAAGATGAAATCCAAAATATCCGACCCTACAGATACCTCTATTTTTGACTATTTCCTTTTTCTTGAATGTCAGGGAATTTTTCATTGCGTGCAGATAGCGATATATATACATGTGTGTATCATCTCTCTCTCCAATTATATGCCATTGAGGGTATCATGGATTTCGGTACGATAAAAATCTCTTTTAGATGAGGAATTGAAAAAATAAAATGTTTTTTCTCGACATAATTTGTAGTGAATGTTGATATTTTCAGATTTCTCCCTCCATTGGTATGGCCCTTGTATGTGATATATAGCCAACCAGCTATCCAGCCAACTAGACCAGCTCAAAAACTGAAAAAAAACTATATTGGCAGTTCTGGTGGTAGTCTTTGTTGATAGTTTCTAACAACTGAAAATTAAGATTAAGGTAAAAACAAGTCAAAATTAACAGAAATATTCTCTTGCAATACTTCATCCAATAATGATAATACATGATAAAATGAACTCGAGACAAATTGCCGTGCATCTTTTTTCCACCCAGATAGCGACTGAGTTTATCAGATTAGAAAAGCCAGACAAGCAGAATCAACGAATGGTCCGTGTCAGTGCATAAAACAATAAATATCAAGGAAGGACAACAAAGCTGAATTGTTGAAACTGAATTCATTTAATCGAATGGATAAACATTAATACAAATGGCAACCAAGAACTAAAATGATGACAATGATTTCTGCGATGTTTAGAAAACAATTATTTCCAGGGTAGCTGACATTTTTTCTCTGGAGGCAGGGCCAATGATAGGCTCCCTGTTACCCCTATACCAAACAAGGGTCCTTATTGTCTGAATACAGCACTAGGCTCCCTGGCGACCAGGGCTAGCCCTCTGCTCTCTGGTACCCCTACATCACACAAGGGTCCCTGGTGCCCAAACACAGCAATAGGCTCCTTGGCACTCGGGGCCAGCCCTAGGCTCCCTGAAGCCCTTCAGAGTACTGAGTTCCCTGGCACGTAAGATCAGCTTTATGCTCCTTGGAACCCAGGACTTGCCCTAGGCTCCCTGGGATACAGAATCAGCTTCAAGCACCTTGGTTCTTGAGGCAAGCTAAACTTTGAGAAAGTATAGAATTGTCAATTAGGGAGGGTAGAAAAATTTGAGGATCACTGTCATGAACATTCATCTGATTCTGTACAAATATGCACACATACATACCTATATTTGGTAGATATATTGATGCATATACATTATTGCACATAAATGAATACAGGAAACTCTTTTGGGAGAAGAAGTTAATTTACTTCCAAACTTAAGGATTTCTCATGGAACGATACACATTAAAGCAGTAATAGAAAATAAGAGCGGTCACACCAAATATTAATTACTTTTTTTGTGGGTTTTTCTCATTTTTTGATGACAACGTATTCAATTTCAATGCTGTATAGTTGGTCATAAATGATACCTGATAACATTCAATTTGATTGGATAATATGGCTATATTTGGTTTAGGAGAAAATTAACTTTCTCTACAAAAAGTGGAGGGGATGTACTCAGTTACAGGTGATGCTGTATGTCAGTGTGTACATATATATATATATATATATATATATACAAAATGTCTATAACAAAAGGTACTTCTCTGTCTCAATTTAGTATTCAAAAAAAAATTTCTTTAATTCAATTCACAAAAGAGTTCCATTTTTTCTATTAAATTCTACTCTTCCAGTAGTTTCAAGCAGTTCATTCAAGAGTTGAGAAATCGTCTCTAATCAGTTATTTCCCCTGATACTTGAGATTGGATCTTTCATATGAATTTAAACGTTAAGCAATCATCTCTTTTTTTTTATGCCCCAAAAAATCATCTCCACATGTCAGTTTCATTGCCTCAGAAGGATAAAAATATTCTTTCCTTTACAGTTCTCAACATTTTCCTCTAAAATATTCAGATCATTATAAGCTGAGGTGTACCTAATGACTTCTATCTGGGGTGGGGGAAGTCCTCTATTCTAATTTTCTGGCAAATTAACATGCCGGCCAAATCACAAATAAATCAGTGTTTATAAATATGGTTTATTTTTTCATAGCTAAAACTGTCCATAAAAATGGCTATAATTGTTTAAATTCCATGTATTTTTAATGTTAAATATGTAATACTGAATCAGTGAAATCACATTATCGGCAAAATTTACTCATTTTTTGTAAAATGAGTTTGATTTTACTTTGATTACATAAACTTTTGATCCCATGAAATAGTTGTTTTTTATCCTTGTTTTGATTAAATAAACTTTTGATTGAATTAAATCTATGTATTTATTTAGTTTTACTCATTTTCTATAAAATAGTTTGACTTCAAAAATTCTTGATAGGAAAGATTGATGCTAAACATCAAGCTAAACACTACATTGGAGCAGCTACCCCTATTGGTTGCAGGTTCAATTCCTGTAGCAGCCCAATTTTCTCTAATTATCTATTCTATTTATGTTGTCCAGGCCAAATGATACATTCACCATTCTATATCAGGAGATCATTTCAAATAGAGTTTTCATTATCATGCTGTCAGATCATACAATCATTTGCAAATAATACGTATGTATATATATACATACACACACATATATATATATATATATATGTGTGTGTGTGTGTGTATATATATATATATATATATATATATATATATTCAATTAAAGTTCATTTATCAAATGAAATAACTCTATACTATGATTTCAAAACAAATTGTCAATAAAAATTGAAGATTCACTTTAATTGAAATTACCAGATTTTTATCAGCTAAATAGGGAAAAAATCATCTATATCTAGCAGAAAGATGGCTAATTTGTGAAAATAAACCCTCACAAGTTTTCTGAAAGTCAATTTATTTTGAAAATTAAATCTATTCCAGAATGGAAGGGTAAGAAGAGAAAAGTCAATGAGATGAATATCTTATTTTTTTTTTAACAAATCTCTTTGAAGCTTGGTTGAATGGTCGACAGATAGATTTTCATCTCTTTCTGAGCATTCAGTCAATTACAATGATTTGTTTTTAATGTTGTGCAGAAAATCCTGCTTCACATAAATTACATAGTTTGAAAGGAGGGAAATACATTATATAGTTGACGCTATGCAAGCTCTTGAAATTTTAAACTTAGCTCACAGTTCTCTAGAAATTTCTTTATGGATCCCAATCCTCTTCCCTGGGGTCCATGGACCTCAGTTTAGGATCTGTTAATGGATGATTTCATTTGGTTTACATTCTCTTTAATCAAGATTTTCCCTTACAATTCATAATTGAAGATAAATCCCTGGGTCATTATAATCTGAGATTATTGGTAGCAAAAGTCTCCAAAGCCACTAGAGACGAAAAGGTACTATTTTCCTGGGGATATGGAAAGAAGATTTACTACCTATGTTGATGTACAATGAGTGTAAAAAGTATCCAATGTGTATTCCAAAAGGTTCATTTTCCCATTCTTATGCTGTTTCCAAATTGACAGAATATGGACCAAATATTAAAAAAGACAAAAATCAGAAAATATAGAACCATTAAAATTTCTGAACTGAAAGCATAAATTTTTGGTCCTAATTTTCTCAATTCTATGGATGTTGAAATGAACTTTTTGAAATGTATTGGATACTTTTTGCCCTCACTGTATATTTGAATTGCATGCGTGATTGCCTCATCGTCTTTGTCAGCTTTTGTTCTGCCCGCCGTTTCTTCAACACTTTTGTTCATGTTCTCACAAAAGTCATTCAGTGCTGCCAACGGGTGGGGTCCATTTCATTCAAGCATATCCCCTCCATGCCTGTCAGGATGAGATAAAGCTTCTTAAACCTATACAGATCTATTTCTTTTGAGTTTTGTCTATTCATAATACTCTTCTCTTAAGCTGTGTGAGAATCCATCATTGTATTTTCCCAAGGAATCCATTTCTTGTGCACATGGTACATTGTCATATATATATATATATATATATATATATATATATATATATGTTTGTGTGTGTATGACAATATGCCATATATATGTATATGTATATATACATATATACATTAATAGATACTAGCACAGAACTTGAAGTAAATTCTGATCAAAAGTGACTGAGCAGCAAAATCAGTAACCATGTTAGTTTTTAGCATTTGTGTTCTATTTTTTTAGTTTTTTTGTTTTATATGTTTTCAATTTTTGTGGCGAGTAGAAGATAAGCAACAAAAAGTGGAGGTTGCATAATATTCTAGGTTGCATTGCATTTGAGTAGATGCAGTAATTAATATCAAATATTAGATTATTGAACTTGAAAACTCATTTGATAAATAATAAGTAATTGTAGCTTTTTCAAACCATCAATTTAATGCACACCTACATGCACTCCCAGCCTGAATGAGTTAAAAGGAGAATTAAAGATGTCGGATCTTGAATGCTTGTCTTGGAGACACAAACTTAAAATGTTCTGATTGGTCAAGCTATAAAGCTTTGTTTGATTAGTTTTATTCACTTGATTTACTGTCCAATATAAATCGTGCATTGCTTGACCAGTGGAGAATTGAAAGAGAATAACAATAAAAATCACTTGATGTCATGTCTGACCTTCCTGAGGTCAGACAGCTCCTAGCTTCAGCATGCCTCTCAGTTGGTTTCCTACAGCACTGGTCACAATTATTGACACACTTGAATTTTTTTTCAACAAACTGTTCAATATCTTGAAGAATAAATGGAAATCTACCAAATTTGTATCATCAGAATATTTTGATTGGATGTCCAAAGAAATTCAACAAAATGTCATTATTTTTAAACTTACATGTATGTTTAGTGGTAAACCACCTTCATATTCCATGACATGCCCCCTTTGGCAACAATGGCTACCTCCAAACATTGCTTGCGGCCATTCATAAGCCTTTTGCACTTGTCAGCTTTTCTTTTTGATTTGTACAAACTCTTGAATGTTGTCATGATTCCAGCAGTGTTGTTTTTTTTTCAATAATAATAATAATAATAATAATAATAATAATAATAATAAACACCACCACCACCACCACCACCTCCATCATCATCAGTCTTTTAACGTCTGTCGTTGGACATAGACCTTCCCCAGGATTCGCCACAATTCTCTATTGTGGGCGTCACGGAGCCAGTATTTCCTAAATTTGTCCAGTTCATCTCTCCATCTTGTATTTTGACAGCCTCAGTTATGCATATGATCTCTGGGGATCCATGTTGTAAGTTGTGATGTCCATAGGTTGTCTTTCATTCTTGCAACATGGCCTGCCCATTGCCATTTGAGTTTTGTAATGGTTTCTATGATGTCTGTGACTCTCGTTTTCTTCCTGATATACTGTGCTGTCTTGTGGTCTCTCCATGTGAGGTTGAGCATAATTCTGTCTTGTGCACATTGCATGCTTCTAGGTTTGCGGGTCTGTCTCTCGGTTAGATTCCATATTTCAGCTCCATAAGTGACTATTAGAAGGATGCATTGGTTGTGTACTCTTCTTTTTAGGATTTTTAAGATCAATTAGTTTTTGAAGTTTGAACTTGCTCTGCCAAAGGCTTGCCATCCTAGGGTGATATTATCGTGACTCAATATTCCGCATTCTCAAGAGATTTTTTATTAGATTGAGATTAAGAAACCATTGTTGGCCAGTTTGAAACAGTTGATTTTTTCATTTTCAACCAATTTTTGTGCTTTTTGAGGTATGTTTTAAGTGTTTAGACGCACCTATGAACTTTGGAGGAAATCTGGTTCTCTTAGACTGAGTAATACATTTTGCCCTGAAATCCGTTTGATTTCATGATTCCTTTGATATGGTCAAAGCCTCCAGACCATCTATCTTTTAACATTATAGATCGTCCACCATTGAGTATGAGTGGGTGTAAGCGTGGAAATTTGGAAATTTCTTACAAGACTATAAATCATTTTTACTAAGAGACAGAAATACTTAAGTACACGCACAAAAAAAAAAAAAACGAGTGGAATTGTCAAAAAAGTTTCATTGAATCAATGCTCACATCTAGGATACCCTAGGGTTAACTGAATTTTTATAAAATTAAAACTACATAGTTTCATTCATTTTGATCAATCAATAATCAATCAATATTAACACCTTGATGCAACACATGACAAGTAATTTCATAAATGGTTTTGTAAGGAAATTTGCAACTTTGAGTTGAATCAATTTAGGGATCAAGATTCTTTATCTCATCTGAAATTAATTAACTGAAAAGAAACAAAGATGGATTCATAAATAAAACAGATCTAGTGAGTCATGCAATAAAAACCAACATCTTTTGGCAGCATGCTGTGTTGGGAGTGATCAATTAGGAAATTGGAAAAAGAGATGGTCAATAAATAAATTACTACTCCTGCATTATGTAGGCCGGGAATCAATGGGAAAAGTTTGAATTAAAAAAAGAAAACAAAAAAACAGCATCAATGATGCAGGATCTAAACTTGGGATCAATTCAACATAAAATTACATTGCAAATTAAAAACCTATTGAAACCTTTTTGGAAAACAAAAAAACATTTTTTTGAAAATTTAATAAGGTATGAATGTTTAAATTTTCATCCCTCTAACTCCATCGGCATGGCCTGTAAGCATGATACATACATAGCCAGCCAGCCAGCCAGCCAGACCAGCTTGAAAACTGAAGAAGCCTATGTTGAGAGTTTTGGTGAACAGTTTCAAATTATTCGTTGCTCTTTGCAATTAAGTCATGAGTGGCTTATACAATTTCTGAAATCAATCCTTCAATGATTGGACAATGGATCATGAAAGTATAACTGTGGATGTCTTCATCAACAGATAACATCACTTCATATCTGTCATTATCAAACAGGAGGTCAAAACAGAGGTGTCTCACTATCCAGATTGAATGAATGGCCATTGCTTTGGTCAATAGTTTGACCAATGTACAACACCACTCAATTATATCCCTCGTCAGTTTTTAGGTGGTTTGGCTTGCTAAGTATGTATCATACAAATAGACCATACCAATGGAGCTAAAGTGATGAAAATTCAAACATTTACTCCTTATCATGTCAAGAAAGAAATGGCTTCTTTTTTTTACCCCTAACCCCCACCTAAATAGGTTTTCAGTGAGAAGTTCAGTTTACAATGTTGGTTTGTGCTAAATTGATCCCTTAGTTTATGTCTGACAGCCTTCACGCTTGTTTTTTTAATAATTCAGACATCTTAGTGATCACAGCCCAACAAAAGGCAAGAGAAATAATTCATTCATTAATCATCCTTTTTTTTCTACTTTCTAATCGATCATCCCCAACACAGTATGCTGCCAAAAGACTTTGGTGACATGATGGTTTCTATTGAGTGACTTATTTTGAAACCTCTCCAGAGTTCATTGAAACTGGATTCTTAATCAGAAAATGAGAATTTATTGATGTTCCCCATCTAAAATAGGCTTCTGCAATAGGGAAATAAAATCATGTGAAATATAAGTTATTGCATCTTATTTACTCTTTGTGTTATTGTGTTATAATTCTAGGATCAATTCAAACTGTAAGTATCTTCTTGAGATTTGCTAAATGGCAAACGGTTTTATTTCTTCTTATTGAAATCAACAGATCTTTCTCCAGAAATAGAAACCCAAAATTCATTCAGCGTACACTGAGGGTGGGGGAAACCCAGAGAGTAAATCTATATGAATATAAATTTGCTTTTTATAGTTTGGAGAAGGGTCATTATCATACGAAGAGTTTTTTAGATAATTGAGCTCCTTGTTTTTTGTATTGTTAACAGGACATTCAGGCCTAACCAATCAATCGACTTTTTCAGGCATACTATAGGAATATGACGGTGTTAAAAAAAGAATTTTTCTCCCCTATGGTAGCCATGGTTGTGATGTAAGATTTGGATGTTTTCCTTCCCTTTCTTTGTTAGGTCACGAAAAGTTGTGTAGTTGAAATTGCATTGAGTGGATAGGTAAAGAAAACACCTGAATCTTACAGAACAAGTGTTTTCAAACTCCAGTCTAAGCTTTAGGCTGGAGATGATCATGTTTTCCCATCACAACAACAAGAACAATCTTCACTTAATTTTGCAAAGTAAACTCTTAACTGTAGTTCTGTCACATCGCATTCAACCAATCTGCTACGTAAAATTGAATTTAAAATTTCTCTCCAGTGATTTGAAGTCACTTACAAGTAACTGGTAGGCAGCTCTTTTGCCAACTGAGCCAAATGGACAAGTTTTACATCTACAAAAATTTATGTCACAAATATATAAGGACTTATTTCATTCTGATAAATAAAGACATTTATGGTAAAAATATATATTTTCGTATAATTATTTATTGATTATATGTACAAATGTTTCAATAATCATGTTTTGTTTGAATAGAAATAGGAGTAAAGTTTGACCTTGCAGTAAACAAGCTTGTCAAATATTTCATTTTCCTTGTGATGTTTGCAGACTGTGCACTGAATGACCCTTTGAGGTGGAAGGGATCATATTTCTCACATGATTACAATAACACAGACATTTTGACCATTGGCCAAAGTCCGTTTTTCTTTCCCATCACTTCAAAAATCAATAATCAGGGTCATCTGAACAACATTAGAAGAAAATTGTTACAAAGCAAAAGGAAGCAAAGTTACTTTGATAGTTAAAATGAAGGAACGTTAGGAAGGAATAAAATGAATGGAAATTTCCTAAGATTTTAGGTATGTATCTGAAGAATTTAGATGTTTCTGGGGGGTTTTAAGATGTTTTGACACAATTTTAAATATAAACATGAAAATAAAGTTGGCAACACTTACTAAATCTTCAAACAAGAAAAGAACATCAATGGTCTGATTTTCAGGCCGACTTTTTTATGGATGAAATGATGAGTCAGACATTTCCCAGTTTTCAACATCCTCACTTACTAATTCATACACACACATCCCAATCATGTACAGATCCCCAATATACACACACGTACACACATGACACATGCACACACATCCCCCAACACATATATGCCCACAAATACACATCATAAACTCACATGCACTTCGTATACACACATACACATAATACATACATCCCTACCACACTCACTTGCACATACACAACACATATGCGTATCCCGCTATACAAACACATGCCCATTACAAACACAAATACACTCACATAACCCAACCACAAACACACACATGCACATACTCATACACATACATACCCCAACATATATATACTGGCTAAACAAACACACAAGCACACACTCACAAACACTATACATACATATATCCCCACCACAAACACACCTGACAAATGAAATCCATCTTTGATCAGTTCGTTAAAAAAAGCAAAAAATTGATTCCTAAATTAAGGAAACAGGAAGACCAACTCTGTTGTAGAATTTAAAAGTAAAGAAAAAAAGTTGAAATAGTGGACATGAATTTGATTTTGTATTGTAAAACGTTGAAGATTTTGGGCCTTCTTTTTCAGATAACTCATTCCATCTTTGAGTACATTCTCTTGATGAGATTCATTTTACTTTATCAGCTAAGTAGCAATTAATCATCACCAAGGAGATTGATTAGTCCACAGCTCCTTGAACTGGTGAGACATTCATCCAAGCATGACTGAAATTATTTGGGAGGTAAATAAAAAAAAACTTAGCTTAGTACTTAGCTTAATTCACACGGATACTTGGGTATGAATGACAACAAATTAACCGTTAAATACCTGTTGCTTTAGTAACAGTGTACCTCAAAACAGAGTCAAGATGTATATGCAGGAATTCAAAAGGTTAATGAAAGGTATTGATAACTAAATTCTGTTCAGAAGTAGGTATATGCGTGTGTGTATGTGTGTGTGTGCATGGCTGTATGTTTTTTCAAAAATCTTCTAATACCAACCGTTTGAAAAACATTAGTTCAGGGTGTTGTACAATAGTGCTCAGCCCAACATATTGGGCTTATGGTTTCAAAGTGAAATTCTATTTCTATTTCTAGTTTCCTTTACAAAAACATGATACTACTCGTAATAGTGTTGGGGTACACCTTCCACACATCTTATATTGCAAATTTTGCTAAAATGAACAGCGTTTCATTGGGGGATGCTCATACTTGCCTTTTTTCATTTTCTAAGATATGAAATACGAAATACCTTCGTGCATATCTAATACATGATCTTCTGATTATTTCATAATAGATCTTTTTTTCAGGGCTACAGAATAAATAAGCGATTCAATATTGTTGTCCTATGTATAATGTACAACACATTGCAGTACAATGCCCTAAAAGCATTACTTCTAAATGTATTTCATTTTAAGAAAGTCCAAATGGCTTGCTCTGGATCTTCTGTTAACTTTACTCAACATGAAATTTCCTTTCCTAAAGTATGTCCATTTTTAATGGAAAAAAAAAATTCTGACAAGGACACCATGGTAAATTCCACCATTATGAAAAATAGCAGTGAAGTGTTTTTGCAACTGATTCACCTAAGATATTCCTACTCACTGAAGATCCCTCTAGCATATTCAATTGGTTTCATTATACAACTTGAAAATTCCCAGGGGGCTCTATTACGGCACCAGGACTTCATTGTATATGCATAAAAAGCCTTGAAAGTTTTATTCCACTAACATATTCAGATAACTGTTCCACATCACTTGAAGTGGACAAATTTTTCTGGCATGTCCTAGAAAAGTCCTGTTCAAAAATTGAACAATGCATCAATTAAAAATTTTTTGTGATATCAAACAAAATGGCTACTGAGAATTTTTTAATGTTAGCCGAAGAAAAAATGCATGTTATGTGTATGAGTGTTCGATTGGCACAGGAAATTTTGTGATGGTTGAAAGGATGTCAAAGATGATGAAAACTATAGGTGCTCATGCACGTCAAGAATCAGCAAAAAGTTTTAAAAATTGAACAAATTCTTTGAAGAGATCAATGATTCTGCACCAGAATAATTTTAGAAATTGTCCCCATAAAAAAAGTTTTGCTGAATATCACAATAAAATTGTAATTGATACATCACTCATTTTAAACCCAGTCTTGTTATAGTTGATACTAAGTATTTACTTAAATTTCATACCAAGTATTTACTCATATTTCATTTTAAGTATTTACTTATATTTTGTGCTAAGTATTTGCTTATATTTTATATTAAGTACTTACTTTCACATAGCAACAATATTAGAAATTGTCAACCAAAACTTAGGTTTCTTCAGTTTTTTATTGGGTTTGGCTAGCTATATATGTATGTATTGCAAGACCAGGCTGCATAAATGGAGCTAGAGGACTTGAAATTTGAAGATTTACTCCACAAAAAAACATTTTTTTTGTTTTTTTTTAAGCCCTCCCCCAAATAAAAATAAAAAAAAGTTTTTGGTGAGGGATTCAATTTACAAGTATGTTTAAGCTAATTTTGTCCCTTCCTGATCGACAATGAAAGTTTATGCCTAAATTGATCCTTACTGTATGTCCAGTAGCATTCACATTTTTGTTTTGAAAATATGGACCTTTTTTTTAGTGATTACCCGCCCAACAAAAGGTCTGAGAAATAACTTATTCATTGATCCCTTCCAACATGGTATGTTCTGAAGTGTGACGCAAGGACCAACATATTGCCGATTATAAAGTAGACTAGCTTACCTGTTCAGTGAAAAATGATGACATATATGACATATAGGGATATACACATATATGAAATATTGGTATATATATATATGTATAAGATATGAGATATACACATATATGAAATATAGAGATGTATACACGAATGAAATACATGGATATACACATTGCATTTTGCCTACAGGGATAATATAGATTTGCATTGCCTTGACCACAAGTGGGTTTTCAAAATTTCTTCTTGTGTTTAATACTTTTTATATTATTCTTTAAATTCAGCATTTTTATTTCGTCATTAGAACATGAATGAAATTCTATTTTATCACACAAGTTGCATGAGTGAAATTCTATTTTTACAACATCAGTTGCATCCTTTAACATGACAGTAGACATCTGCACATTGCAAATTATTATTTGTGTGGATTTATTTTTCTGAATATTCTTCTTATAACTTAGTCAACATCCTCTCATCAGTACATCTAGATGCTAGTAAAATATCCATTCTTCTAATGGTTTCAATGCAAATAACCTTGTATAGTGTTCAAAACTCTATCAAGTACAATGACAAGATTGTAAATATATCATTCTGACACAGGTATTTGTTGTGTTCAACATAAATCTTTTAGACACAAATGAGGAAATTTACGATTTTCATTTCAGAGAGCCACAGGGGAGGGCCAACGCATTTGTCACTGTGACGATAACCTTTTCCAACCCCATTGCTATCTTTCCTTCATGTACAAAATTCCATTCCTAATAAAACCAGAATATATTTATGAGCTGAGCGATTCATATGCTAAAATCATTTCAATAATCACATTCTTCGTCATAATATTTGTTCTGATGTAAACCAAGAATCAGATTCCTACCTGGAAGATTCTAATATATTGAGATATTAACTTTTGAGATCACCATTAAAATCTTCTTTTTTTTTTTTACTTACAATCAGGGAAATAGGAGAAACCTGCTGTTACTAATGTAATGCAATGAAAAATCCTCTTTCAAAATCTTTTACATAGAAATAAGAATAATGTATTTTTTCTATGAAGTATATGTAAAATAAACTGGTTCAGTTCAAGTTAATATCTATATATTTGCTAAAGTCAATAAACTATTCTTTCTGTTGGTTGATGCTTCAAGAACTACATCAGATTTTACAAGTACACTATCATGTAAGATGAAATAAATATTGGTGAAAAATTTTACTGCAGCTTCAATTCTGTACGTGCCTTTAAAAATTGAAAGAAGCAAAGGTTAAGGTTTTATTCAATTTTCAGATAAACTTTACATGAATTGAAAACTGTCAATGAAAACAGTCAACAAAAGTTTCTTCAGTTTTTAAATTGGTCTCTCTGGCTATGTATGTATGTATCACATGGACAGGTCTCACTAATGGAGCTAGAGGTCCGGAAATTTGAACATTTACTCCTTTTTATGCGAAGAAAACAATACCCACCCTACATTGACCGGCAACGTTGATTTAGAAAAATTCAGACTTTCCCAGTGATTACATTCTAAGAAGAGGTGAGAGAAGTAACTATTTCCTTGATCACCCTTTTTTCGAATTTTTCAATTGATCATCCCCAACACAGCATGTTTTTAAAAGATGGTCACATGATGGTTTCGACTGAGTGACCTGTTTTTGTAAATTTTAAAAATAATTTTGAATTATTCATAACAATGAATGTAGATTGAAAAAAAACATTGCAGCAGTCATTTTTTCTGCTGATCACTGATATTTTATTGACCTCATCCTTGTTTGCAAGAGGCAACATGGCTACCATTTACACTTAGAAACTCTTTAAGAACTAAAGAGGGTGATGACAGGGAAGTCAAGAAGGAAGAGGAGGGACAGAACTGTGTTGACCTCCAAATGTTTCCTTTTTGATACTCAACCTCAGGATTTTATCTCAGCAAATAGCTTGTACAAACATTGTAGAAGGAAAGACAATTTTTTCTCAATTGATTCTATCCTGCCCTCTCGGCTTTGACCGCATCGGAACTTTTTGGCCTAACCCCACTGTACCCCGTGCGTTGCTGTACCGACCTGCCTGTCTGTTTCTGTTGATCTGAAAGCTGTACAAACTGACTTGTGGCTAACGGGCCTTGGAGAATCACACTTATAAGAGATCTTGAGGTTATCAAGACAGATTTGATGTTCGATCATTTCTAGACTTAAGAACAAAAAGATCAATACATTTCTTGACAAATTGATATTGTTTATTGAATCACGGATCAATTCCAGTCAGTGTATGGATTTAAAACAGATATAAAACACACTCATTACTTAAAATGTTGAGTTGTGAGTTTTAGTATTTTTTTATAGTTTGTTTTTCTATTTGATTGTTTTTGTGAGTAATTTTAGTATTGGCCAATCAGAAGTCTAGATTCCATGATCTCTCCAAAAAAAGATCTTCTGTAAAGCAATCTTTAATCAGAAACTATCAACCAAAACTGTCAACAGGTTTCTTTCAGTTTTCTGGTTACTCTGGCTGGGCAGAGAGTGTACAATTGGCTATGGGAAATGTCTCCAAAATCTCAATGAATTTCAATGATATTTTGTGGAAGAAGGGACAATCATCTATGGAAGACCTTAATTTGGTAGCAGATCCATTCACAATTACTTCCCCTGACAAAGCCATTGGAAGTATGCACTCTGAGTGCTTTTTAGTTGAATTAAGTATTTTAAGAAAATATTTTTATCATCAATTTTAACTAGTTTTCACAATCATTGAATGTAATATAGTCAGAATATTTTCCTTTTCTGTTCATTTATACACAACGTTTCAGCCAAGTACCTTCTGGCCTTTTTTTAAAAAAATAAATAAGCATACAGACATAGGAAAATTGTCTGACCATATCAGATACAATGATGAAATAATCCACCGTCTAACAAAATTAAGACTAGAATAGTTTCCACAAGTTTAAAGCAACTAAAAAGAAAACAGACCAGGTTAATGAATTGAAAGGAATCCTACCTGACCAACATCTTTTGGCTACATCACATGTTAGGGATTAACCCCAACCCCAACAAAAAACCTATTTGAGTGGGAAATTTCTGAAAAAGCAAAAAAAAGGTCTTTCTTGATATAATAAAGAGTAGATATACATGGACACACACAGCCAGCCAGCCAGATCAACTTAAAAACTAAAGAAACCAATTTTAACAGTTTTGATGACAGTTTTGATGTTGGATTAGATGTTCTATGTTCCTGAGCATACTTTGTAGGAGCAATTGGCATAGAAACATCTGCCAACAGAAGCTTTTTGACCAGATGTTCTGTGGTTTTACCGTCTATCTGAAATCATTTGAAATTGATCAGTCTGCCATCTGGGTGTTTTAATAATAAGTTCTAGGCTAAAATCAATTTTCTGTAATTTCATTTTGTTTTATCCCTCAATTTTTGAGCTCTCTATGATTCTATCAAAATATCAAAGTGGTCCATAAAGTCAGAGTTAAACTCTAATATTTTCACCGGAGATTAAAGAGAAATGATTTGTTTTAACTCCTGAAAGTGGTCCATAATGTCAGAATCAAAGTGTAATATTTTCTCAAGAGATTGAAGATGAATGATTCATTTGAATTCCTGAAAGTGGTCCATAATGTAAGAGTTATACTCTAGTATTTTCTCCAAAGATCAAAGAAGAATGATCTGTTTGAATTCCAACAACTGAATATAATTGATCAATCCATCAACTGATAATCCATTTTTAAAAATTCTTTGGCGATCTTTTTTACATCAATCCAGTTTTTTTATCCGTCAAAGTTCTTTTGATTCTTGTCCTTTTGAAACTGAACCATTCAACAAGAAAAAGAACAGACTCTGTTCAAAACCTGCAATGTTGTTTACACAATTTTTCATAGCATTTGGCAACATTTGTTTAGGCATTCTTAAAAAAAAACTCTCTCTCTGATTTTTAAGCCTTACTTCATTTTTGTATGTATCCAAGTGTGTATCAATTCATATCCTTCCAACTCTATGCTTACAATATGAAATGTGGTAAAAAATTGTCTGAGCTTTATAAATCAAAAACACTTTGTTACGTCACTTTTTTTATGAAAATTGATCTTAAAAAGAATAGTATGAAGTAAAAAGAAAAAATCAGGTACTTAGAAACTGTTGTAAGATTGATTCCTTTTGGCAGCATACCATGTTGGAGATGATCAATTAAAAATTGAAATAAGGGGTGATCAATAAATAAATTACTCTGCTTGCCTGGGCAATGATCACTAAAAATGTGTGGATTTTCAAAAATTAAGCATGAATGGTGCCAGACACAAAGTTAATGACCAATTTAGCAACAACTTACGTAGCAAACCTACTTAGGATGTAAATTTTAAAAAAATAAAAAAACATTTTTACTTCAGACTTCATCATCAACAGTCTTTTAATGTCCATCATATAATTAAACCAGCTCTGTCTTTGCATGCAAAGGAGTCCAAGGCTTTGTTGACGGCCATCGTACTCCATTGAGAGACAGACATTTTACCTTCTTTCACCTTGGGTAGTAGTGTTATAAAGGCAATTCAATTATTATTTGGTTTTATCAAAAAAAAAACAAAAACAGGTAATAATTAAGATGAAAAGCACTCAGAGAGCACCTACCTCAATCAATGCTATATACAAACTAAAAACAGAATAAAAATAATAATCTCTTAATATGTACAAACATTGAATTACTACCCTTGAAATTTGAATTTTGCATTTTCATTTACTGTCCATTTTTCAGAATTTCACATGGAATAATGAAACATCCCTCAATTAAAAAAATAATCACTGGATCCATCCAAAAATTTGATTACTCCTTTTTTAAACCATTGCCCACTCATGCAAAAGATTTCATTGAAATTCGATGAGAACTTTATTTTAGATAATATGTTGACAGACAGACAATCAGAAATACTGACGGACAAACAGAAGTACAGACAGACACAACGAAATACATATACCTCTCCAACTTAGTTGGCAGAGGTAATCAATCTGTAAAGATATTTATTGGGATCCATAAATGATAAAGAAGAAAATGAAAAAGATGGATTGAATACTTCGACCGATACATTAAATGATTCTGGTTATTAAACTCTCAATCACAAAATAATAAGATTTTGATTGAAAAATGATCAACGTTTGGATTTTACAAATCTTTTTTCCTTTTTCATTGATTTTATTTCATTTTATTTCGTTTTATTTTTTGCAATTCTACGTAGAACTTTGGTTTCTTTGAAATACCAGATGCTAATCTAAGATGTCAGCCTGAAATAATTTCGGCAATTACAACCATTTTGAGATGGACTGAAAATTGCTTGGCTGCTACGTGTCTCTGCGAAAAGCTGCAGAAGTTGAAATGCTTATTCGTCAGGTTTCTTGGGAAAGTTTTTTCTTCTTTTTTTTGATGACAATCATAGCACATTGAGTTTTCTCAGTGGAAAGCAGACGTCACTAGTCAGATGCTTTTATCTAAAACCAGGAATTAAAAAAAGGAAGGAAATAAAACAAATAAAGTAAATAAACAAAATGTTTTGATAAAAAAGATAGATAAACAAATGAAAAAAACGTCATGTGACAAACATTGTTCATCACTATGTCGTGCGTGTTGGGGGTGATCGATTTAAAAATTGGAACATGGGGTGATCAATGTATAAGCTACTTCTCTTGCCTTTTTTTTGATCTCTGAAGTTGGGCACAAACTATGGACCAAATTAGCGTAAACTTACTTTGCAAATTAAAACACCCATTAAAGACAAATTTAAGGGGGTAATTTAAAAAAAACCCAGAAATATTTATCTATACAGATAATAATGAGTGAATGTTTCTATTTTCAGCCCTCTAGCTCTATTGATGCAGTCCATACACAAAATGCATTCATATATACAAAACCAGTCCAACTCAAGAAACTAAAAAATCCGATGTTAACAATTTGGATGACAGTTTTAGTTGATGGTCTCTGATAGATAAATAAAATAAATCAAAAAATATAATATATAGATAAGATAAATAAAATACACATATGAATTTATCAAAGCCAAGAGAAATCAGGGGCAATAACTCAGGTGAGTGAATCCTGAATGTGGAACTTGGTTGGAAATGAATTTTAAATGGGAATAAAAACATTCCAAAAATTTCGAAAGATCTGCATTGAAATCTCCCTAAAAACAATACACGAAACAAAATTGGAAGCTATATATATAAAAAGCAATCTATATCCATCATATATATATATATATATATATAGATATATATATACATATATATATATATATATATAATGTGTACTTTAGAGAGTGAGACTATGTTGCAACCACCTCAAGTACACCAACACATTCACAAGCACCACCACAAAAGAGAGTTACCACATATATCACAATAGCAACTGCCACAGTAAGAACATTATATACCTTCTAGAGTGCAATAGATGTAAGTTACAGTACATAGGCAAGTCGGAGTGGCAATTTAATATTAGACTCAACAATTATAGACATAGGATTAAGTCAAAAAATAATCGTAGCCCACTTCCTGTAGAACTACACTTTCGCACACCTGACCACAATTTTGCCACTGACGCTAGCTTCACCATCATAGAAAAAATAGAAAAAACTACTCCAATTGACATAACTAAAGTTGTAGAAAAACACGAAGACATGTGGATCAACAAACTTAAAACCCTATATCCTAATGGATTAAATACTAAACTGAACAACCCTCACCACACAGAACACTAATACACACAACTCCTACCATTAATATCCTCACACCCACATCTTAGACACATTCAATAATGGAAGCTTCAAAGTCACCTAGACCCATAGGAAAAACTTCACCTTAGCCTGTTATAACCCCTGTCCAAATTATATATATATATATATATATATATATATGTGTGTGTGTGTGTGTGTGTATGAAATTCTTTACAATGAGCAACACTTTGATCCTAGACACAGATATTATACTGATCCTGAGAATTGGAAGCAAATATAACCTACATCTATAAAAATCAATGTGTATCCATCCTGATTCTTGGGAAGTCTGGGAAATGATGCTAAGTAGATTGCCTTGATACCAAGCAAAATTACTGATAATCTACTCCACTAACATAAAATACCCCACCTCTCTCTCTCTCTCTCTCTATCTATCTATCTATTGTGTTTTTCAATAGGGACACAGATACTACACTCTGATCCTTGGTAAATATTTGGATTGAAAGCAGAGTAGACTGTACAAGTACTCTGATCGTAAATGCCAATCCATCCATCCCCATTTATAAAATAAAATCTTTTTTCATATATGAATATGTGTATGTGCATGATTGTGGGTGTGAGTAGTATTTTTCGTTGAGCAGACTGATACTACACTCTGATCTGTATTTACTCACTTCCCCACTAGAGCAAGATGTGACACAAGTTTGGCTTAATGTGGAGGTTCTGTATGGAAAGCTTAAAAAATTGCTCTAGTTCCTGCAACTGGTGTTGCAAAGGCATCAGGGAAAGTTTTGCCTTTTAGTGCAATGGAAAGGTGCTGTCCCAGGGCTTGCTGATCCCTTGACACTAAGCAGATTTACTTTTTGAAGTCACAGGATGAATCCTAAGCCTCGTGCGCGTGGCAATACTGAACCACAGTAGACTATCCTCTGCCATAGTATTGCAATGGCACATAGCTACCAAAGTGTGTACTGCAAAGAGATACAACACTTGGATCATTGGTAAATCAACAATTAGCCACATTTTGATTTTAGGCAGAGCACACAGATGATTCAAAGTAGAATGTGTTAATCTATACACGGATAATCTCATCTGTATTTTGGGGGTACTTTGCCAGTTTGTAAGTCACTTGCCACTGTGACTAAAATGCAGTCTGTATCCTACTCACTAATTCATCCTATGTTGGACTGCCAGAATTGACGCTTTAAAATCTATTTAAACTTTTTCTTTTTCAATCTTTATGAGTGATATCAAATATTTGGCTTTTCTCCTGATTTTGTCTTGGAGATGCTGAGTGCAAAGTTAGTTTCATGTTGCTAGCCAAATTCTAACAAGCCTCTTGTCACATGGGACACTTTTCCATGAAGACAAAGATTGGTGAAGAAGAAGAGAAGACATTGGTGGTGTCAAATGGTGAGTTCCTTTAATAATGAAGCCAGTATCAAATTAATTCCCTCCATTTTCACTTGATTTATAGATTTTTTCCACTGTTTTTTTTCTGAGGCAAAGCTGATTGGCTTTTTGCCACAAATTCTTCTGGCTGTAGTTTTTATTTCAAAAACAAATCATTCTTTGCAAGTTTGATCATGAACACCAATATGGATGTACTTTTATGTCGAATTGTTACCTACATTGTATATATTGCCAAACTGGGTTTTTTTTCACAAAAGATTATTGTTGTCTCTAATAATATAGTCAGATTGCGATTATGGATAGGGTTTTATTGCTCATTTCTAATGAAATAATGGCCTTATGGTACCAAACATGTTTTTCAGAGGAAATTCTAATCTTATACATGAAATAAGAGCTGTAACTGTCATATTTACAGTATTAGTAGTAACCATTAGTCCATCTATCATCCTATCATCTTTCTCTTCTCCTCCATCCATAATCATGTCTCAGTAGGTGCCAAGTATACACAGATAAGTAATCTCATATACATTGTAAGCATTTGGTTTTCACATCAATATTTATACATTCATACACACTCACTTGAACACTTACTTTACATGCTCTACTCTTAAAGCGATAGTTAGTCATCTTATTGATGAATGTTACTTTAAAATAGGAAGTAAAATATTTCATCTGATCGTAGGTATCCCTATGGGAATTGATCCCGCCCCCTACTAAGCAAATTTGTATTTACGTAGACATGAATATATATTCTTGTCATCTTTATTTAGAACTAATATGAAATACGCTCGTTCATTTTTAGGCTGTGCCCGTTTTATTGATGACTTATGTTCTCTTGATGATGGGGGAAAATTTGGAAAATTGTAAAGTAGTATATACCCAAAGGATTTTGAATTAAAATTCGAACATAAAGGAATGCAAGCAACGTTCCTAGATTTGGATATTCGAATGGAATATTTATCTACAAATTATTTGATAAACAAAATCGTTAGTAAGTTCTGTTTCGAAAAATGAATTTGTAGTATAAAATAACATCAATATTCAATACATATAAAACCTTATATAAAAGGACAAACTTCATGTATGGCATAAACTATATTATAAGAAAGGGAGGTGACATTTGATCAGCATTGCTGGAGTGGTATGTCAATATAATTGTTTTGTTTTTAAAATCCTTGAAATAATTACATAGTAAATAACTGATGGTCACAACCAGAGAAAATTTATACATTGTACCATGATATGAAAGCGTAGGGGGAATCATGAAAAAGACGTGGAAGAAAATTACATAAATTGTATTAACAGATATTGGGAAATGGGTGACTGAAGAAACACAAAAAATTTTTGAAGAAGGTTTCTAATGCTTAATATTTAAAGCTATAAAGCTTTCTAGACTCTCTCTCTCACTCTCCATCTCTCTCTCTATATATATAAGTTAATGTGTGTGTATATATGTGTATATATGTATTTTTATAATTTTATATTTATAATATTTAGTGTTTAAAGCTGTAAAGCTTTCTAGACTCTCTCTCTCTCTCTCTCTCTCTCTCTCTCTCTCTCTCTCTCTATATATATATATATATATATATATATATATATATATATATATATATATAACATGAACTATAGAGAGTGAGACAGACTTGGGAGTAAAGTGTACGGGAGTTAGGTCTATTTATCCGTAAATGTTTTTATTAATGGTCTAGACATGTTTTGGGAGGTATTCCCATCTTCAGTAATGTGTGCTGTGTGTGTGTGTGTGTGTGAGATTATAGGTTTGATGTGAGTCCGCCATCAGGAGCTTTGCATTGTGAGCAAAAAATAGTATCCCATCTGCTGGGGGCATCCTGTTGTGTGAAAGAAAGTCCAGCCAGTAATGAAGTCTGCGGTGTTAGCAGCAGCAGTGGGTCTAGGAGAGGACATAAGGTGTCAAGGTAGGAGTGAAGTGATGTGGTGTTAGATTGTGTGGGTATGTTAGGGATAGTGTAAATGGAGGGGTGATGAGGTTAAGAAACTACATAGGTTTTAACCTTACAAGTCATCAAAAATATGTTGGCTATGATTTGTACAAGTCAGATGACTGACTAAGGTGGAGCCTCCTATGGGTCTGAGTGACTTTGAAGTTCCCAGTATTGGATGTATCTGGGGTGGGGAGATGTGGATATGAGGTTATTGCTAGTTGGTGGTTCATGAATTGGAGATCTGTATTATTAGGGTTGTTAAGTTTGGTGTCAAGTCCATTAGGGGAGAGAGTTTTGAGTTTGTTGATCCACATATCTTCATGTCTTTCTAGAATTTTAGTTATGTCCATGGGAGTAATTTATTGTATTTTTTCCAACGATAGTAAAGCTAGCATACGTGGCAAAATTGTGGCTGGGTGTACGAAAGCGTAGTTCTACGAGAAGTGGGCTGGGATTGTTTTGTGATTTAATTCTGTGTCTGTAATTGTTGAGTCTAATGTTGAATTGCCACTCAGACTTGCCTATGTAATGTAACTTGCATCTATTGCACTCTAGAAGTTATGTAATGTTTTTGCTACAACAGTTAGTGCTATGGTATATGTGGCAACTCTCTCTGGTGGTAGTGCTTGTGAAGGTGTATTTAAGGTGGTTGCATTATACACTATTTCTTTTGTTACATGGTTCTAGGGATATTGTTGCTGCTAATCATGGCTTTGATGTTTTGGGGTCTGTGGTGAGCGATGACACATGGGTCTGTGAATATTTCTCTTAGATCTGTTTTAAGAGTGAGGATGTTCCATCTCATATTGATAATGTGTGCTAAGGGTGGGAATGTGTTGTTGAGGGTGGTTATAAGTGGTATGCGGTCAGGTTTATTACTATTGGAGAGCTTAAGGGTTTCATCCCTGGGTATTCTAGTTGCTTTTTTTATTTGGCTTCTTGTATCATCTAGTGAATATCGTCGTTGGGTGAAATGTTATACTAGGTTATGTTTGTGTCTGTTGAGTTCACTATCTATAGAGCAAATTCTTCTAATTCGAAGGGCTTGTGAATATAGTAGGCTTCTTTTTAGGTGTTGGGGATGGGCTGACTTTGATTGGAGGTAATTGAGGGTGTCTGCGGGTTTAGTATAAAGGGTAGTTTGGAGGCTTCTGTTATTGTCTATCTATATGCAGGCGTCTAGGAAAGTTATGGAGTCAGTGGATGTCACAAAGCCAAACTTGATTGAATTGT
Organism: Thysanoteuthis rhombus; assembly: GCA_963457665.1. Lineage (NCBI taxonomy): Eukaryota > Metazoa > Mollusca > Cephalopoda > Oegopsida > Thysanoteuthidae > Thysanoteuthis > Thysanoteuthis major. Next base: position 37,399,637 of record OY735210.1, on the reverse strand, counting down.
GTGCAGAATTCATATGTGTAAAGAAATTCTCTAACTTGGCTTTCTCCTCTCTCTCTCTCTCTCTCTATTCTCTCTCTCTCTATATATATATATAAGTCAATGTTTGTGTGTACACACACACACACACATATATATATATATATATATATATATATATATATATATGTGTGTGTGTGTGTGTGTGTGTGTGTGTTAGTATGTATTTTTACAGCAAATTGTTACCTACATTGTATATAGTGCCATACAAGTTTTTTTTAAGGAAGATTCTCGAAGTCTATAATAATGAATGTGGTTTTATTGCACATTCTCAATAGAACAATGGCCATATCTCACTAAAAAAGAAGAAATCTCTGTGTTTGTGTGTGTGTACACCACAATTAAAGACAACTGGCCATTGTATAAAGTTGATATTCACCAGATACATTAGCCTGCATGCGAGGCAGTGCAGGGTATAGCCTGATGTCATTTGGATCTGCAGTTTTGGAGTCAATGGTTACACACGAATATCTCATTTGAATATATTTTAGCTGGCAATTATGGCAGGCTGCTTCACATACCATAGAGAAATCGAATGAGAAATCCACAGATGAGGAAACCTTTTGTTTTACTTGCATAGAATCTTATTCCAATTCAAGGCCACGTGAGAATCTTTTCAAATTGGGGAGGGTGCTGCTATAATCCCAGTTTAATCCATCCTTATCACACAGCTGAGGGTGTATTTAGAGAGATGCTGATTGTATAGGGAAATTTGTCACAATGAAGAGCTTTCCGCTCTCCTTGCCAATATCGGAAATCAAACCTGAATCCTCCTGTGTGAGTGGCAGGCGTGCTAGCCCTAACACAATCTGAGTAGACTTGAAGAAGGATATCAACAAAATTCTGTCTAGTGTTGTCATTCCTTTCTTATTGTTCTTTTCTCTTCTATCTTCAATCTTGTCACAATACATCACTGAGGTCCACTCTCGAATGATTCCAGTTATTCTACCAAGTGGTCATTATATTCCTGAAATCTCACTTTTTACTCAAGTACATTTTTTATGGCTATTGATACTTCAGTCTGGTTTAAAATTCTATGTTTCTTAATCATAACAATACAAGAACATACCCGTCAAAAATGACATTGTTATTTATGCATTGTTTGCAACTATAAATAGCTATTATGTGCCACTGCATTGATAATTCACGTCTATTTTCAAGATCTTGTAACATAACAAAGACAAAAATATAAAAATGCAGTAGCAGAATTACACTTTGTGAAATAAAAGAATTCAATTTTGCCATTACATTAATATTTTTTGGTTAAAAAATATTAATATTGTTTTTTCAAATGTTTTAAAAATCCAGCCTCAAAATGCTTCTATTGTAAATCAATGCTACAAAAATACAAAGAAGAAAAATTCATAAAATAAATTCCTATTTGGCTCATCTTATCCATTATACTGCATTAATGTCAGAAGAAAGTATCCAATTCAGGAATATTATAATTATAATTCCAAACATGTACAATTACTTCAATGAAGCAACATTTTCACAACAGATAGAGTCTCTGAGGAAACAAAAGGGTCTTATGGATTGGGAGCAGAAAAATTACTTGCAAAATTTTATAATCTATTTCTAAGTGACAGGACTTACTTATTGCCAATCTTAGAATTACATTACATGAATCGATTAGTAAATATGTGTGACTGATTGAATGCTTTTCAAAACTTACCTCAGCTTTAACTATTATTGTGTGAAAAAAAATAGTTGTTCCGCCACTGGATTTGAACTGCCACTCTATCGATTACAAAACAAACAAAATAGCCGACTCAGCCACATGTACGCTAACTTTCTAATTCACTTGCAATTATATACCCAATGTAGCAAAGCTGGAAAATCTTTCCTATTACCAGCAGTAAAGCCCTTGTGAAGTTTAATAAATTTGAGGATTTTTCTTTTTTTAGTACAGAAACATTGGCAATGTCAGGGATGAATGTGTCTGAAAAGTTATGTGTGATTTAGTTCAGTGGTTTAAAAATGTTTTGCTTTATACCAAATTTGAAGTAATAAAATTCCCTAAAATTCTATCTATTGAATTTCATAGCAATTTTCATGACTTGTTGTAATTGAAAAAGTTATTTACAATATAGGTTTCTAAAAGATGACTTAAATTTTATAGAAATTTGTTGAGTTTCACGGAAGTCCTCACAGAATTAAAGTTGTTGGCTTATGTAAAAAGTCAAGGTAGAGTGCCAAGTACAGGGATGCCAAATCAGCCATTTTTCGGCTAGATCTGGCCAGTTTTATTTCTAATTTTGCCAATAAAAATTCGAATCGTCAAACAGGATCCAAAAGTTAATAAAAACTACTAAGCAAGTGAATCAACCAACTTGCCCAATCAGAACGTACCAACTATCACCACTAGTGGGGTGAGTTGTTACATTTTTTTTCTGAATATTCAAATGATCATATGATTAACCTAACTGATGTTTCAGAGTTAAACAACCGATCAAAAGAAAGTAGGCTTTTCCTTAGTAACTATAGTCATTGTGTCATATGGGCACCTAATGTTTTTCACACAAGTGTCTTGGGCTAGATAGCATGATAAAACCCATTCCTTTCCAGGTTATCTTGATCTTACTCTTCATGCTGAGTGCTTAGCAAGGAGGTATTGAGTACCATTTTTGAAATCTTTGGTATGATTTGGCCATGGATTGAACCCAATCCATACCGAACTGGAAGGGAGCACTCTCCCACTGGGCCACGATGATCAGTTTTTACCAACCACAAATGGACACCAATTATTGAATCAGAATCTTGTAGCTATTTAGAAACTAAAGAGACCATTTCTCTTGATCTAAATGAGAAAAAGGAAAAAACATTTATTCAAAAGGGACCATATCAGCACGTTTTTTTTATGAGTCCCTTTGGCAATGTTGATTTTTGGTACATTAGTAACCAACCGTAATCAGGGCCATAAGTAAAAAAGAGCATTATTACACCAATAACTTGTAGACCAAAAAATTAGCCAATCCTTTTAAGAGCAGAATAAAATAAAAAAATTCAGTAAAAACCTCATCACTAGTCAATATGGAGCTTTTATGTCTTATGAAGCATTAAAACACATATTCTGCCACTTTTGCTAAAAAAATATTCATGTATTTATGTAAGTAGATGCTTTTTTCCAGCTGAACCATGTGTAAGCAAACATGTGTGTGTATGTGTATGTATGTCTGTGTTTGTATGCTGCTGTTGCATGTGCACAAATATATATGTACATATACACACATACCCTTATTAATGTGTTTGATATTTCTTCTTATGTTGAATTAACTTTTAGGTCATAAGACTAGCAATATTAAGAGGCTGAGTATACATTCTAAGAGACATCTAATCTATGTATATACATATGTTTTTCATTATAAAGATAATACACAAGGTCTGTCAGGAATGTCCAGAAAGTAACCATCAAAATAATGATAGCCTACCTAGGGCAATGAGTCTTAGTTCCTTTTAAAGAACTCCTCTTGGGATGTTGCAAACTTATCTAAATATCTGTTCCACTTTCAAAAAGTCTTCTTTAAAGGATTGACATCAGCTGTCTCATTGCACTCTCCTTAATCTCGTCCACAGTCTGAAATCTGAAAAACCAGAAGTTGCCAGGAGCCAAATCTAGCTTCTATGGGGTAATTACAGACCTGTGCATTGTAATATTTTGTGAAAAATCATGGATTAGACGTGAAAAAGAACTCACTCAATTAGTGATAATGCTATGATCTCACTGTATACAAATTCACTCAGTGGTGTTTCATTGCCGCCAAAGTAGCCCCACAAGAGAGAGTCTCTTCCCAAAAGTGCAGTAAGGTCCTCTCTTTCTGTCTGTTTCTCCAATCATGCTTTGATCAATATAAAGGGAGCAAGAATGCCCATATTTTATCCCTCCCAAACTGACACGCACCAAATACTGAGGCCAAGTGCTTTGTCCCTAACCTAGTGACACTCTGGATGGAAGCATTAGTGAGGAGCAATGATGATACATTCTTAAATTTTGGTAGTATACCTTGAATGGTTATTTGTCTATCAATTTTCTATTGACCACTGACAGTATGACTATTAGTACAGCTCTGAGCACTACTTCATTCTTGTTCCTTTACACTTGGACAAATAATGTTTTTACTTATCCATCTTTTTCTTCTTTGTATTGGCTATTAAACAGTTCATATCAGTTTTGCTGGGGGCTTCTTAAAAAAAAGCGGATTGTGATTCTTTGAGTTTATTGGAACTCAAAACATGTATTCTCTGTGGGTAAATTTCAATTTATCATATTTTCTGTACTGTAGTGACTCATTGTGACCTCATGATGTCATAAAATCTGGAAATTAATTCAGATCTTTTGTATTACAAATTGTTTGCACAAACATTGCCTCAAGCATGCCAAATTTATTCATTATTTGCTAGATAGTTGGAGACATTTCTGGCCAAGAGCTTAATTAGGGCCAAACCAAAAAGTTCCAAGCCAAATGCATTTCAAAAAAGCTAATTTCTCAAATTTGACCATAAAATGGCTAATAAATGAAAAAATGGCAACTCTTGTGTATCAGGGTTGCCAGTGCTGGAGTTTCTCCCCCAGATCTGGGGTTTTACCATCTGTCAGGGTTTCTGGGTTTTATATTTTGAAAAAAATAGAATTTTTCATATCTTGAATAAATTCTTTAAAAAATCCTCACATATTCATAAAAAGATGTTTAAAAGAAGACATTTTCAAATAAGTTGTTGATAGATAAGTCATCAATCAAACATGGTTGAATCTTATTATCGAAATCTTTTTGTCATTAATCGAAATGATTGACTCTTTCGAGAGGAATTGAAGAAAAGGAGGAATGATTATAAAAGAAAAGAATGAATAATCATTAAAGGAAAGGAGGAATAATTATTGAAGAAAAGAAGGAATGATTATTGAAGAAAAGGAGGAATAATTGTTAAAGAAAAGGTAGAGTAATTATTAAAGAAAAGGAGGAACAATTATTGAAGAAAAGGAAGATCAAATTTTTAAAGGAAAAGAGTTATTATTAAAGAAAAAGTGGAGTAATGATTAAAAGGAGGAGTAATTATGAAATAAAAGGAGGAGTAATCATTAAATGAAAGGAGGAGTAATTATTAAATAAAAAGAAAAGTAATTATTAAGTAAAAGGAGGAGTAATTATTGAATAAAAAGGATTATCTAATAAAGAAAAGGAAGAGTAATTGATAAAGAAAAGGAGGAGTCATTATCAAAGGAAAGGAGTTGTAATTATAAAAGAAAAGGAGGAATAATTATTAAAGAAGAGGTGTAATGATTGAAGAAGAGAAGTCTTTCTTAAAGGAAAGGAATAATAATTATTGAAGGAAGGGAGATGACCTAATCTTTTTGCATTCATCAGTTTCATTAGTATAGTTACTAGTTTTATTGCATTGGTACCAATAGGTTTGTCTTTCATAACAATATTTAGCTTTTGACCAAAGACTTTGAGATCATTGATAACTGGGAACGATGTTACTTCTTTCTTTAATGGTTTTTGCGTCATTGTTCTATTGACAGAAGATGTAATGTGTCTTTGGGGCCATGTTTTCTAATTCATAGAGGAAGGCTTTTATCAGTACACATCTTGAATAGCATCCAGGCTTCTTGTTCATAAGATGGCCATCTGTAAGTTTTTAAAAGCCATCAGACACGCATGTTGGTTAGAAAAAAATATTCTATAACATTCAAATACTTCTCTGTTAATTTGGGAAGGATTGGGAAGAGCAATGGTTGGAGAAGCTGAATTTGGAAAGGAAGTTGAGAGAGCGATATTACTTTTAATCAATTCTTATTTTTTAGCTTATTTCATTTTATATTTTTGAATAATTTATGTCCCCACAAAATAAAAGCATTGGTTAAACGTTTTAGATCTTGGAAGAAGAAAAAAGCTGGAATGAAA
>OY735210.1:37058698-37388698 GCA_963457665.1 Thysanoteuthis rhombus | reverse complement strand
AAGAAAGACTATTAGCTCTTTTTCCTTTTCCTCCTGCTACTAGTAACACAGATAGTGGACGCATCGTTGAACTTATGGTTCTTGTTATTCATAAATATTTTTTTTTTATTCCAATACTGTCAGCCAAACATGAACACAAATAAAGCACAAAAATAATCGTACAATTTCAACTCTGAAAATGCATTGATTTGAACAAAAATTCTCAGCTGCCAACAAAATGTATTTGTATATCATTTCAGTCTCATTAAAAATCAGATTTCAAAATCCCTCACAACAACAACAACATCAACAATTAATTCGTTTCTTTTCAAATATTTTCATAAATGATAGCAAATTCTATTCAAACATATCTGGTTAGTCGACCTCTAGAAACTACGACCAACGCTTTTAGGCAGTATGCCCTGTTGGAGGTGATTAATTAAAAATTGGAAAAAGTGATGAATAATCAATAAGCTACTTCTTTCATTTTTTGTTGGGTGGGGGTCACTAAAAAATCCAAATTTTCAGAAAAACAAGTGTGAATGCTGTCAGACACAATCTAAGGGACTACCTGAGCATAAGCTTACATTTCAAATTGAACCCTGTGTACGTACATACTTACCCAGTCAACTTGCCAGCCAGTCCAGCTTAAAAACTGAAGAAACCTATGTCGACAGTTTTGTTGATGGTTTCTAATTTGGCACAGATTAAAACACCAGAAATATAACTTTGATGTCTTTGCAATTATATTGTGAAAAAACATGGGATTATTTGTTGAATAAGCTATCCAGATTTGTTCAAAATGAAAAAGTCAAATCCTGAAGTTACACAAGATATTATTAAAATGTTTGGGAAATATCAGTTTCAAATAGAATACTAAAGAATCCTAGGAAAAAAAAAATGTTTTCTTTGAATTTTAGATACTTTCAATCGATTAGACCATGGCAAGACCTTTTTGGTTTATGGAGGAGGTGATAGGTACTCTATTTTATAGAGGAATGAGGTGTATCCACAATATATGATGGACTAGACATATTTCATTCGTGTGGCCTTGGTGGTAGGGGAGATGGGTAACCTACTTTATGGAGTTAGGAAGGTTTCCATAATTTAAAATTGGTTCAGGAAAATATATTATCAATTGCTGACTCCATGGTAATAAATAATTGGTATTTGCATCTGAAAGTTTATGCAGGCTTGGTAGATTTTCTGGCTCTCCAAACAAGCATGAGGTTTGGAGAGCCAGGGTCTTAAGATAGATCATGTCTTGTCCGTTAGACATAGTGTGAACAAGGAGACTAAATTCAAAGATGTGTTTGGTATGTAACAGGCTCCAGGGTTCCTCAGTGGATGGCTAGGCAATGTGGGGGTGTAGGAGGCTCTGATTGGATGAACTTTACTTTCACACTGGAGAGCTCCACTTCCAGTAAATGAATGTTGTCTCTGATTGATCATTATTTAGAAAAAAAAAAAAAAAAAAAAATTGTAAAACCTCTAAAATTTTTTTTTCCCTCAACTGACAAATTTCTGGAGATAAGTAAGATATGGATTAAGTGCACAAAAAAATTACTTTTGAAAACATTTTTTCTATTTTTTTTTTACTGAATATTGGACTTCATCAACTATTTGTTTTGGTAAAAAAAAGTTTTGCTGTAGTTATCGTTTTTTTAATGAAATTAAATTGAATTTTGTATTGATTTGAACTACTTTTAATTGATTTAAAAAATAGATTGAGCTTGAAAAAGTTGGTTGAAATAATAAGTGGAATTAGTTCACTTTTCAACTGATCTATGATGTGACGTCATTCGATGTAACTTAAAGATTTTATCTTTTCATTTTGATTAGATCTGGGGTGCTATTCTACACATGATCCAAATTATGGACAAAATAGCAACTTTATTATTGAATCATTGTAATGATTATCGCCGACCAACCAGCGAAGAGACAGAGTATTCTTCCCTTTTGCCGAGGTTATTTTTGTTTTGTTTACACAAATGGATACGTCAAGAACTGGCCCAGGATCTTACATATATGCATGAGTATTCCACAATTCTAAATATTTTTTAAATTCTTTCTTTTTTTTTTCCATTTTTGAGGTCTTTTTGGTCTCTTGTATTCTTGTGTCAGTGCTATTAGACACACCAGTTGGTCTTGAACTTTGCAAATACAAACTCCACTTGACATCTCCAAAAAATGTTTCTTCTTTCAGTAAAATGCTTTTTTCCTCTGATAAGAAGCATTTTTTGAGTCATTTTGTTTCTGCTAACCACCACATGTACAATCACTGCTATAAAGAAAAACAACACATCTAACTTTGAAAAAGATAATAATTTTGTCAAAAAAATTTGGAGGGTCATTTTGACTCTTCTATAGTTGTGTCAGCGCTACCGGACATTTTACTGTGATTCACTTGACGGCTGGTGTGGCATCTATAATAGTATTTTCATTTACACTTGATACTACAGCCGTGTATCTCTTGATTAAGAAAGTCTCTAGTGATAACCACAGCTTTTGCGTACTTGCCTGGAAACCTACCTCTGGCTTACAAGTTGCATCTGCTTGTGCAACAACCTTTGAGCAATCACTCTATTCAGAATCTTTTTGTCCTTTACATCCAGTTGAAAAACTCCCCAGCATATGAATAAAAAAAACAAATGCTGAACTTTTTTTTCCCCAACAAGAGGTTTTTTTCTCAAAAGGGACATCTACTCGAGGGGATGCATCCTCATCTAATACGCAGATTCCAATACAGTGAATAAGCAGAACACATAAAAAGAAGTAGAAATAATATCTATCTCGTTTCTTTTGCCTAGAGATTTTTGTAGATAAAAGATTATGCACCTGTTATAAGTAAGGTGAATGAACTTTCCAAGTGGCTGACTATTTGAGAACAGTTTTAACATCTTTGAATGATTATAAAACAGAAAAAAACTTTCAAGACTAACCTATCAGAGTGCTTAAGGCCTAAATTTTCAAAAAGGTATTAAGCCAAAATGTGTTCATTTTTTTAATGTTTTAAAAAAATATATATTTATATTAAATCAAAGATTTTCCTTATTTTGATTAACCAAAATCCTAGATGTTCTTCCGTAGGGTAGTGTCTCCAGATCAAACTCTTTTAGCTGAGTGAGACAAGGATAAAGAAAACTATTCTGATTATCTTACATTTTTTTTTCCATATTTTGATGAACTAAAATCATGATGGGATACATTTATCTCATTAGACATTCATGGCAGATGGAAACACACAGAATTAGTAGATTACTTTGCCTACACGTTTTCCCTGCTCAGTCATGTGATACAATCTAGTTTATGTGTAGGTTTCATACTCATTTACTTCACATCATATAAAAGAGATATACGGGACATATAAATCCCAGAGGTAATAGAAACCTCAGGAAACAAAGTTATCCCCCGACATTCATGGATTTTCGTATCAGCGACCCACTAGTGCCCCTAACTCTCCCAAATATCAAGGAATTACTGTATTCATCACAGGAATCCTGAAAGGATTAAAATATTTAGAAGAAATCAATTTGAGGATTCTGAGATAAAGTATTTTGATTGTTGCACAAGTTTTATTCTTAGTTTCCAAATCTTCTTCCTTTTCCGACCAACCCATTCTTTGTTTGAACTGAAGTGCAGATCATCAAAAGTCAATTAAGAGTATCAAAACAAAGTCCATCCACCAACAAAGATGTTGTTTCCATCACAAAATCAAAGAAATTATGTGTAAAACACCGAGTAATTATCTGTTAATTGATTCCAAATAAAAAAAATTTAATATTTTTGTCATATTGAATGAATCTTTTAATGAAGTTCAGTTTTGGGGGGGGGTCTGGAAGACAGGGTGGTAATATTGGCAAAAATGTTACGTTCTCACAATCCGCCTACCCACTGACCTATTGTGAATTACGCTATAGCAACAGATGTCTCTAATATTTTCCTGATTTATTCTGTATCATCAACCAAAAACATAAATTAACTCATTTCCCAAGTGTCTATTTTATTCATGTTTTCCAAACATTCTAGAAATATGTTCAAAAACCTAGAAATGATGAAAAAGTAATTCAGAAAAATTATTACAATTTTTCAAGATTACATTAAGTTAGCAAACAACAGTTTTAGAACTTAGAATTAGATTTTTAGAAATAATGTTCTCTTATTGCAGATCTTCATCACAAAAATCACTTTTTCAAGACTAGAAATATATGAATATCTAAGTAAATTAAATCATTTTCACTTGATGTTTTGTTTACCCTTTATTCTCTCCGGGTTCATTCACCCTTCATTCACCCCCAAACAATTTCATTCACCCTTGGGTGAATCATTCTCTAGTTTAAGAACCACTGCAATGAGGTATTGTTTTCCAATTCTTTTAAAATGTATCCAAATGAATTCCTTCGAGATTTCATTCCTTCCAGACGGAAAGAAATGAATCCAAGATGGCAGTTCTGTTTCTGCTACAGAAAACAAATAGGACATAAACTTTCTGGTAAAATAAGATTATTTCCTAAGGGTGTTCTGCTTGAAGACAATTTACTTAAAACACGGTCCCTCCTCCATGGATCCCCTGCACTATCTTATATAACAATCAGTCAGCTCTATCTAAGTTAATTAAAAACTTATTCTTTATGTACTATGCTTGTTATTTTGTGGTAGATAAATTTATCACTTTTAATCAAATATTTGTCTCAAAGTGAGCACTCATATAATTAGGTTTCTGTGAGTGCCTCGGGTTTCAATTTTGTTTTCTCTTACAAACAAACATGCAAGAAATGGTCAGAAGTTTTATGCGTTGTCTCTTTATTGAGTTGTCCATTTGTTTTTGGTTCCATGAAAATGAAATAAATTTAATCTTGGTGGTATCAAACATGGCCCAGTTCTGTATAAACAAAGTTTGTCTGGAAAGTTTCCAGCGACTTAATATTTGCCATTTGTTGTGAGGGAAATATAATATTCAAACAAAGAATTACAAATGATATTTGTTGGTAGCCATGCATAAAAGTACAGAGAACATTTGTAGATATCTGTAGTTACATTCATTTACTCTCCACATGAAATTCTTCATATTTGATGAAGAAAAGAATTGATTTGTTCCACCTTGATTTCTCAATTTCTTTTCAGCCATCCTCCAGAAGGATCTGATGGACTCTTCCATGAGGTTCCAATGGACTCTTCCAGAGGAATTCATTATACTATGCAAGGCTGGACTTATAAGTGGGCAAAAGGAGCATTTACATATCTATAAAATAGTATGATGATTAAAATACTGTTGAGTCAGCCATTATTATTTAGGAAAACTGAAGAGTACATAGCAGCATTAGTATGTTCTTCAACATCTGAAGTGTTCAAGTCAATGTACCCGCTAGTTTTTAGTAGTCAGTGTGCACAACAATCTTATGTTATGGAAATTTTTTTTTTCCTGCAACATAAGTATATATGCAGTGAATGCTAAACTTGTTGGCTCAACCTATATTTCATGAGTAATAAAACTGTATTGGCTTGTTTTAATACAATACACATATAATTGAATTCTATGAAGTAACCAACTAACTAATTAAAGGAAAGTTAGCAAAGAGGTTATTCTTAATAAGTATAATTACAATATATCATTTTTATGCTTATAATTATAAGAATAGACATGGGCCCCAATCTATATAAAAATATAATGATTAGAAAATTGTTGGGTCAGCCATTGTTATCCATGGAAACTAAAGAGTATATAGGTAGGTTCTTTGTAATTTGTCTTTTCTAAAAATCTACTTTGAGTTTTGTTGGCATATATTTACATGTATGTATGTATTTACTTCGAATATTTGACTCATTTAACTTTTCTATGAATGAATAACTTGTCAGTTCTAATTACATGCCATAAGTGGACTTCAATGGGTAAATTTTGTGATTTTTAGTATATTTTGATAGCTGCGTATGAGCGTTCCACCTGACCTGAAGTGCCCTTGATCCACAAGGTCCATATTGAGCCCTGGGACTGGATATACCTCTGCTTGTGACTGATAAAGTGCCATCACATCAAGCACAATAATTTCAGTGTCAGATTAACTAAGAAGCAAAAGTAGTATCTGCTACAAGCCCTGCATTTTCCTGGGCCCCGTGCTAAATGCTTGCAAACTATCAATTCAGATTCAGTGATTCCACACTTGCTCTTCTATTATATTTTACACATGATTGAGAATAATGTTAAAAGTGAAATATTGGATTAAGTAATTGCATTTTTTTGCATATTTAATAGATATAATTCATTATTATCAGAGATTTTTGAGCCCTTGACATGATGTCTACTCAAGAGATCAAACAGACTTTCAAATACAATCTCAAATTAGGACTTAATGCAACTCAGGATGCTGATATCATCATTTTATAACTGGAATGTTGAATATATTTGTTATATTATCCAGCTGCAAATCAAAAAGATTTATTGCTTCACATAGTAAGTAATATATATGTATTATGAATATTCTTTTAATTTGGGATCCTTGTATATCATATGCTAAAGACCTAGTACTAGCTTGATGTGGCACTTGATAATTTAGGACATTAATCTACCAGATTGGCAAATTGTTTTGATTTGGACCATTAAAGATTGGCTCTTGAACTAAAAACCATGCAACGTGCTCAAGAGACAATCATCCTCAAAATCACAAGGAGAGATCACAAGACAACACATTATATTAGAGATAAAAACAGGAGTCAGGTGAAGAATCCATTAGAAAACTCAAATGGCAATGAGCAAGCCATGAAGCAAGAATGTCAGACAATTGCTGGACATCAGGACTCACAACATGGATTCCCAGAGATCATATGTGGGAGAATGATTTAGACAGGTTCAGGAGAAATGGGAGCTGTGACACTTACGATAAAGAGGGCTGGGGAATCTTGGGGAAGCTCTAAGTCAAAAAGCAAATGATAATCTCTAGGATACCCGATAATTCCTCAAGTTGGAAATTGATACAAAATAAGAATGATTCAAAGAAATGAAAAAAAGGAAAATAACTTTGGAGAGATAAGTCAAATGAAGTGAAATGAAAAATTGATCTTTTTGGGTCAGAAGAAAATTGCAGGTGACTGGCTAGTAATACAGACAGTCAGAGAGGAACCTGAATCACTGATATGCTTTATTAACATGTCTGTCAGCAAATTCCTTCTCTTATTTGACCTGTATGCCCACTTTGCCAGCAAATTAGAGGCCTCCATCTCATTAAGAATCACTATCTATGCAACTGTGAGACAAACTGTCCATTTGCAGCTTAGTATATTGGTAGACATTGAGAGAACAAATGGTTCATGAATAGAGGTTTCCAAGAGAACAGTGGATTGGTAAAACTTTAGTCATTTTGAATATTGATTATTATCATCATAGCAATCCAACTTTTATTGATTTTTGTTCATGAAATTCAAAATCATAATGAGGCCTCTCTCTCTCTCATGGGAAACTGTGCATTTGAAGAATGCTTTACAATGGCAGTTGGCCCATCTTTTTCAAAATGTTTCCAGTAGATCTGTTGCTTCACAGAAAAGGAAGAAAGAAAGGAGAAGAAGAAGAAGAAAAAAAGAAGAAGAACAAGAAGAACAAGAACAAGAAGAACAAGAACAAGAACAAGAACAAGAAAAAGAAGAAGAAAAAGAAGAAGAAGAACAACAACAACAACAACAAGAACAAGAACAAGAAGAACAAAAAGAAGAAAAAGAAGAAGAAAAAGAAGAAGAAAAAGAAGAAGAAAAAGAAGAACAACAAGAACAAGAACAAGAACAAGATGAACAAGAAGAAGAAAAAGAAGAAGAAGAAGAAAAAGAAGAAAAAGAAGAAAAAGAAGAAAAAGAAGAAGAAGAAGAAGAAAAAGGAGAAGAAAAAGAAGAAGAACAACAAGAACAACAACAAAAAGAAGAAAAAGAAGAAGAAGAAACAACTGAATGACAAAGAACTAACCAACAGAAACCATCACATGACTAACGTCTTTTGGTTGCATGATTTGTTGGGGGTGATCAGTTAAAAAACTGGAAAAAAAGTTACTTCTCTCACCATGTGCTGAGCAGTGATCTCTAAAAATGTCCAAAGTTCTGAAAGACAACTGTGAATGTTGTTGGACACAAGCCAATGGACCAATTTAGAATTTTTCTAAAAACAAAAAGAAACTTTCTTTTTACACATAATTAGTTGTAAATGCTTATATTTTCAGCCCTCTTGCTCCATGTGCGTGATCTGTACTTGTGATACATACATAGGTACATACATAGCCAGCCAGTCAGACCAACTAGAAAACTAGAGAAACCTATGTTGATAATTTTGGTGACAGTTTAAGTTGAAGGTTTTTATAGATCACTAGCAAGGGACGATGAAAAAATTGAAAAATGAAGTCCCCAGACTAACGATGCTGTTGCAACCTTTTTTATAAACTTAAACCTCTGTGGACTTTATCTAAGTTAAAAACTTAATATATAAGGGAGAGGTATCCTCCAAGTTGTCCCCACTGGAATCTGCATCCAACTTTTTCTTTTTTTTTTTTTTTTTTTTAAACCTTGGTGCTCCGAACATCCACTCTTGTTTCACAAGAACAGTTTGGATGTGTATCAAGAGCCGGTGGAGCTCTTTTGCCACTGACCCGCAGTGGACAATCCACTAGACCCCCTGCCAACACGTCCTGGGCCAGCGTGGCAGGGCATGGCCCATTACTCCCCATGATTTGCACACCAAATATTATATGGGCCGTTCCTGCTGGGACCTCGGTACCAAAAGGCCCAGCCATATCACTTGCTTTGGGTGGGGGTGATATGCTCCAAGGGCGACTACCCAAAAACTACACCAAGAGTACGTCAGTTCCTGCTGGGTCATCGGCCCCATAAGACTCAGCCACATCACTTACTTTGGGTAGGGGTGATGTGCTCCGAAAGCGACTACCCAAATCCTTCACCAAGGGACCATCTGTCCCTACTGAGTCACCGCTTAAACAACGACCATTTCAACAGAACTCTAAGACTGTCAACAAGAAGACAAATTTATACATAGGCACATACAACGTCAGAACACTGTCAACTGACATGCACCTAACTGATTTAGAAAGTGAAATCAGAAATGTCAAATGGGACATCATAGGCATTAGTGAGGTAAGAAGACCCGGAGAAGAACTAATCGAACTGAGAAGCAAACATCTTCTTTACAGCTACAGTAAAGAGAAAGTAAAACAAAGTGGAGTTGGCTTTCTCATCAATAAGAACCTGAAAGACAATGTAACTGGCTTCAAAGCCGTCTCTGACCGGGTAGCTAGCGTCACCATACAACTTTCAAAACGATACAAACTCAATATAATCCAAGTCTACGCTCCCACTTTGCAATCAACCCAACAAGAAATAGACAACTTCTATGATGACTTGAACTCCCTACTCCAAGGCACCAGAAAACACTTCAATGTTATCATGGGAGACTTCAACGCACAAGTAGGACAAGGAAATGAAAATTGCGTCGGCAAATTTGGATACAAAATACGCAACGAGAGAGGAGAAGATCTTGTAAACTTTGCGACGGCTAATGGATTCAAAATCATGAACACCTTCTTCAAGAAGGGACCCAGTAGGAAATGGACTTGGAAGAGCCCCAATCACGAAACAAGAAACGAAATAGACTACATCCTAACGGACAAAAACGATATCGTCAAGGACATCCAAGTCCTAAATCAAGTCAATGTAGGCAGCGACCACAGAATGGTACAATGTAAAGTACAAATAAACACCAATAAAGAACTCAGGAAAATGTTCCATACAAAACCGCAGCCTCTAAACATACCAAAAGAGCACGTTCAATCTTTCAAGCTCGAATTGAAGAACAGATTCAGAATTCTTACTGAACAAGACAGCACCAACATCAACGAACTAAGCAGCAAAATGACAACGTCAATAATTGAAGTAGCCTCTACATTCAAGCCAATGAGCAAACAACCCATTAGCAAAATCTCGGATGAGACTAAAAATCTCATGGAAAAACGCAGAAACCTCAAGCCACCGACAACAATGAGGGAGAAAATTGAAGAGGCTGAACTTAACAAATTAATCAAGAAGAAACGAAGAGAAGACAGAAGGAGATACACAACGGCAGTCATTGAATCAACTCTTGAAAAAGGTTGGGGCTTCAAAGCTATAAACAAACTCCTCAACTCGGGACGAAGGCAAATAACTAGCATACTCGAGGAAAATGGAAACCTAACAACAGACAGAGACAGGATTGTCGAACGTGCCAAAGAATTGTACCAAAAACTTTATTCGTCCAAACAAGGTCTGCAAAACAATGAGCAAGATACGCAAGACACGGGCAAACAACTAGAGGACTTCCCAAAAGTAACCCCGTGGGAGGTGAAGGGAGCCATTAAACAGACAAAGAAAGGAACTGCCCCTGGACCAGACAACATCACCATCGACCTACTCCGAAAAGCAGGTAAAATCATCAATAGGAAACTGGCCGTCCTCTTCAACCTGTGTCTAAAACACAGTAAAGTCCCAGACAATTGGAATACTGCTATCATAATGCTTTTATATAAAAAAGGAAACCTGAAAGACCTCAACAACTATAGGCCTATAAGCCTACTCAACTGTGTATATAAACTTTTCACAAAGATCATCACCAACCGAATCACAAAAACACTCGATGAAAACCAGCCACGTAAACAGGCTGGCTTTAGAAGAAGCTACTCGACCATGGACCACCTGCACTCGATAAATCAACTGAAAGAAAAAGCAGCAGAGTATAGACTACCACTTGCCGTAGCATTTATCGACTTCAAAAAGGCGTTCGACTCAGTAGAAATCCCTAAGGTCATGGAGGCCATCAGTCGGCAAGGTGTAGATCCAGTATATGTTGAAGTGTTGAAACATATATACAATCACGGCAGCTCATTTATCAGACTACATAAAGACTCGGACCCCTTCCAGCTCCAGAAAGGAGTAAGACAAGGTGATACCAGCTCACCTAAACTCTTCACAGCCTGCCTCGAGATGATCTTCAGAAGGCTAGAAAGGAATTAAAATAGACGGCGAGTATCTGAGCAACCTCAGATTCGCAGACGACGTAGCCCTTTTCGCAGAGAACCTACACGACCTCCAACTAATGATAGATGAACTAAATGAGGAGAGCAAGAAAGTCAGCCTACACATGAACTTCAGCAAGACGAAGATCATGTGCAACAACCACATTGGAGATAAGAACACTAAGATTGAAATCGAGGACACACAACTCGAGAAAGTAGACCACTACATCTACCTAGGTCAACGAATCTCCATGAGACCCTCAAAAGAAGAAGAAATCAAGCGAAGAATCACACTAGGATGGCAAGCCTTTGGCAGAGCTAGCTCAACCTTCAAAAATAATAAGATCCCATTAATCCTAAAGAGAAGGGTGTATAACCAATGCATCCTCCCAATAGTCACTTATGGAGCTGAAACATGGAACTTAACCAAGAAACAGACCCGTAAGCTGAGAACCATGCAACGTGCACATGAAAGAATAATGCTGGGCCTCACATGGAGAGACCACAAAACAGCACAACACATCCGGGAAAAGACAAGAGTTAGAGACATCATAGAATCCATAAAAAATCTCAAATGGCGGTGGGCTGGCCATGTTGCAAGAATGGCAGACAATCGATGGACATCACGACTCACAACATGGATTCCCCGAGACCATATGCGCAACCGAGGCCGGCAAAATATTAGATGGAGAGATGAACTAGATAAGTTCAGGAAGTACTGGCTCCGTGACGCCCATGATAGAGAAGTGTGGCAAATCCTGGGGAAGGTCTATGTCCAACGATGGACGCTAAAAGACTGATGATGATGATGATGATGGACATCTACCTAGGACAACAAATCTCCATGAGACCCTCAAAAGAGGAGGAAATCAAGCGAAGAATTACTCTGGGATGGCAAGCCTTTGGCAGAGCAAGCTCAACTTTCAAGAACCAGATGATCCCAATAATCCTAAGAAGAAGAGTATACAACCAATGCATTCTCCCGATAGTCACTTATGGAGCTGAAACATGGAACTTCACCAAGAGACAGGCCTACAAACTGAGAAGTATGCAACGTGTGCATGAGAGAATCATGCTCAACCTTACATGGAGAGATCACAAGACAGCACAGTATATAAGGAAGAAAACAGGTGTTCATGACATCATAGAAACTATTAAAAAACTCAAATGGCAATGGGCAGGCCATGTTGCAAGAATGAAAGACAACCAATGGACATCACGTCTCACAACATGGATCACCAGAGATCACATGTGAAACCAAGGCTGATAGAACACGAGAAGGAGAGATGAACTTGACAGATTCAGGAAATACTGGCTCCGCCATGCCCATGATAGGGAATTGTGGCAAATCCTGGGGAAGGTCTATGTCCAACGATGGATGTTAAAAGACTGATGATGATGATGATAAGATTTGAATTCTTACCACATTTTATTCTTGGACTTTTTGTCTTTCTTTTTCCTTGTTTTCTTCACTGGACATTTTTTTGATTATCTGAACTCTTGAATTCTTATTGAAAATTTTAATCCATATATAATGAGCGTATACACAAAT
Organism: Thysanoteuthis rhombus; assembly: GCA_963457665.1. Lineage (NCBI taxonomy): Eukaryota > Metazoa > Mollusca > Cephalopoda > Oegopsida > Thysanoteuthidae > Thysanoteuthis > Thysanoteuthis major. The sequence goes on along the minus strand of OY735210.1, from coordinate 37,376,137 downwards.
TTCTTCTCTATTTGCATATTAATCTAATTGGTTGATTCAGCATCCTATTATAGCATAACATTGAAAAAAAAGCTCTTGAGACTTCTTTTTTGAGCACATATCAAAACAGCTTTAGTTGAGTTGAGACTTTTAAAGAAAACTTAAAATTTAGATACTTGAATTATTAAAAATAAATAACCAATTGAAATAGCTTAAGGCTCCTTCGTATTGATCCATTGATAAATATCACAGTCATTTTTCATTGGTGTATGTTAGTGAAACTCTTTTGCGAATAGAATTCTCTAAATTCACTTTGAGGAAATGTGAGTAAGTAAATGAATTTTGATGTAACAAAATAGAATTTTAAAAAAATGATCTATTTGTTATCTGGGTTTGATTAAGAAAGTGTTCAATATGATCTAAATTTAGTCATGTGTTGAGTGTGTTATTTTTACCATGTGATTTGTATTCAATGTTTATTTCTAAACTAATTTTCTATGGGTGGAATTTACTAAGTGAATATGTCATGGATGGAATTATTATTTTAGAAAAAAATTAAAGATGTCTCTGTTTTATTCACCGTCTTGTATCTTCTTGATTGGCCTTCTTCGCATTTCAGTTTGATAATGTGTCAGTTGTAAATTGATAAATTTAGAGTGAAATCCACATTTCAAGTCTAAAAACTCAATCAAACTTGTTAATGCATACGATTTTTGTAAATGTCATCTTGTCAGCCAATTTGAATCTTTCAGTCTTGTTTTTTTCTTATTACCAACCACCATTTTTCTGTCCAGAAACATGCTGTAATCATCCATTTACTGAAAATAAATTGATTGCAAATGGCATCCACAAATGGATTTGCAAAAAATAACCTATCTCTTTTTTCATTTTCTACAATTATAATGACTTTAATGATAATAACAACTTGATATAAATACTAACAATAATAACTGGTAAATAACAAATACAGTCAAACAGCTATACATTACAAATGTTACAATTATATAATACAAGGTAATACCCAAATGTTTTGGAATCTGACTGTGAAATAAAAATTACTAAAAATTTACAGTAGAGTTTTGTCTACCCTTCAATATATTTGAGAAATATTGATATCATACAGGACACCAAGTGACCTGGTAAAATTTTTCTCCTGAAAGTTCTCTCTCTCTCTCTGATTTGCCTTCCCTCCTCCCCTTCCTAGTAATGCATTCTCCACATTTCATTTCGAACTATACACATGGAAGTTGTCTCAGGGTTGCCATCACAAATGCAACATAGACACTCCCAAAGATTCTAGACACATTCCAGTCACATCTAGGCCATAGTTACAAATCATATATCCCACAATATGAGGCACATATTTGGAAAAGAAAAAACCCTCCAAAAATCTCCATATCTGAATGGAACACCTAAACCTCCTTGTTTGACTCACATCCCCCATTGAACCCAGAATTAAGTATATAGGACTTATAATGATTAAATAATGATTACTAACCGAAATAATGCTGAAATCACAAAATGGCAATATCCAGAAATCAGAAACACATTTTTACATTTCAGTTTTTCCTGAATATTCTTTTGTGCACATTATTCACTGGTATGTGTTATATGATCGGAAATACAAAATGATGCTACAAAAAGAAATATATACGGCTCTTCTCATCTTAGCAGACAGTCTTAGTACCTTAAGGACTTGATTTGCTATGCCCTGACGCTTAGTATGGAGGAAGAATTGTGCCCAAGTTCAACTTACCTCCTCTCCACCATGCTGGAAGCATCCAAAAGAAAATAGTGTTCAATAATTTTGTAAATCAGCATGGCTGCAGGAAAGGCCCTCCCATCTGATTATACATCTGGTATTCTCAGATGGTCACCCATCTAGATCCTGACCAGGCTTGACATTGCCTAACTTCAGAAATCAGAAGAGAACCGCTGTATCTAAAGTGATTAGCAGAGATATGTATGTTGACAAGAGAGAAAGTGCTGTCAACACAAGAAGAAAAGAACGATAGGTACTTGAAGTGAAAAATAATGGGAGGCCCTTCTTTATTTGTGTTTGTCTCTGTAACCTCTTCCCTCCCAGAGCCATCCAAAATAGTAACCACTTTCTTACATCCAAATCATGTTATACACACCAGTTCTCATATGATCACCAAAGTTGAGGAATGTAGAACCTAGTCAATACGTAGGTGGGTAACCAACTGAGAATACCAGATGCCATAAGCAGCTAGGGATCATGTAGAGAAAAATCACATCAATCCTCATAGGAGGTGTCAGATCACTGCACAATACTCAATAATACCAGCCAAAGGCCCAACCTTCCTACCTGACTGCCTTGGCTGCGAGCGACAAGAATTGAATGAATGAATTTGTTTATCCAAATGATGGGAGACCCTTCTTTGCTTGAATCTTCCCCCACAACCTCCACCCCAAGACCTATCCAAAGTAATCACCACCCTTCTCGAAGGTGCCAAAGATCATCGTCGTTTATGATAGACAGATAACACTTGAGGACATTTCTCTAACTTTTATTCAATTATATCATCTTGTCAGACGAAGCCTTGTGGCTTGAGAAATCATGATATAAACTTCTTTTTTGTTTGAAAATTGATTTAATCTACAAAAATTTGTCTCTGAGCAACAGAAGTTTGAATATCTGGTAGACATTATTGTGGCCTGAGAGAATAAGACCTAAGACTTTATTCTTTGTAACGGATGAAAAAAGATACTTCTTGGAATCAACAAAATGTGAACAGAGGGCAAGGTTTTCATTTGGACTTGACCAAGACTCTTATGTTCTATAATTACCTGAAACAATTCATTCAGGCATGAATCCAATGAACCCACAATATATAATAAGGCAATTTCTTGATCTCTCTGTGTAAAGTGGGGAAAAAAAAGATTTTTTTCCTTCATTACTTGAGGCTAATTTCAACCTTCAGCTAATTTCCCAGTTTTCATCATTGTTGCTTATATTTAGGGTTGTATGAAAATCTTGGTTTGTAACTGATTTGATCAACAAAATTTTCCAATGTCCTTTGAGCACCATAGCTTTGAATATTTTTGAGAGAATTGAACTTATTCAAGAGTTTATTCTTTCTACTGAATGAAAATACACATATTCCTTGGACTTGGAGTAGTTTCTCCATATTCTCCTACTTACTTTAAGACTTGATAGTTCACTTCTTGAAAGCTATTAATAGTGTAAATAAATGATTATGACATCAACCTCTAGGGGTTGATGGGACTATCCAAAGGGTCGATAAATGTCTAGAGTCAAAAGGGGTTGATAAACGCAGGGAGGAGTTGATCGAACTTTTTGCCAACAATATACATAGCTTCATGGAGACTGTGAAGTTTAGTGGGTTTGATGATTATGCATTGGTGCTCAGGATCAGTGTTGAAGTCATGACAACAAATGCTGATTTCAAGGCAGGTAGGCCTTGTTCTCTTGAAAAATGAATGCAACAATTTCTGATACCTCTCTTATATTCAACCTTGTCTGATACTTTAGGTCTTATGAGGGGGGAGGGCATAGGGAGTTCATCCTACACTCAGGTCAAAATGTGATGTGAAAGCTGATAGGGGCCCGTGAATTGCCAGGGATTTTTGGAAAATATTTCCGTACATTGAAACGAATAAAAACAGGATGAATTGAGGAGAAGAGAAACAGGCCCTGAAAGAAAGTCTGTGCCCCTCCCCCCTCCCGTTTGGGGACCACTGAACTAAAATATTATGTCATAAACAGATGAGAAGATTTCTAACTTTCCACTTTAAACAAAGATATAAAGATGGTCATTGAAATAAACATTGGAAATTTATTTTCTTCTACACAGAAAGCACTTGAGAATATCAAGACTTTAAAGTATCTTCTTGAGACAAATAGCTTTTAAAGTTCAAAGTGATTTCTTTATGATTAGTATTACTTATTGGCAAACAAAGATTTAAAAGCTTTTTCTGATGGAATAGAGTTTATATTCAACTCTCTTGATGCATCTAATAAATATATACAATTTTTCTTTTTTTTGTACTGAGATGAGGATGACAACCTCTATTATTTGAAAGTATTAACCCTTTGATCATTGACATGACGCCTCCACTCTGACCACCCCTGGCCCCAAGGCCTCCAGCACTTAAGATACCACCCGTATACATTTAGAAACATGAATATAGTCTTGTAATGCTATCATATTATTTGGTAATACATATATGACTGATCAAAATTGTTAGGTCAGTGGTCACGATTCCAGGACTGTTGGAACATAACCAATGTTTGTAAAGGAAATGCACATATCAGCATCTTGTATGCTGACCTTTTGTGTACATAGACTTCCAAATAGCAGCCATAAGATTTTAGACACATTTCAAAATTTAAGTTAATCTTGTAATCAGGGACCCCAAGAAGAATATCATAAGGTTGTACAAAAGCGTTTTCACACACACACCTCCACAAGCAACCTCATCTTTTAGCTAACCTGTTTTCATAGCACCCTATAACATATCCGTTTGCTAGTAAATGAGTAAATGATACAACATTAACAGACATAACAAATTGATTTAGAAATGTCGGTACTCAGCTCAACTCTCGGCCCTCTGTGCAATGCTCTGGTTGCAAATGTTTTCTCGGAAGCCCTGATCATAATAAAACTTTTTTTTTTCCCTTACGCTGAATGTTTTTCTCTGGAAGAAGCCTGCATGTTTATTCTTGATGGAATCTAAGAGTTGGGACAAAAGCGCATGTGGTTTTCCTGGTTTTTCTTGACATTAATGCAAACTGTGCACACCATGTGAGCTGTGTACACCATGTGAGCTGTGCACAAACATAAATATTTACTCCATTTTGTGGAGTTTGTTGGCTTAAAAGGTGAACAAAACATCTTTTCCTCTTTTAAAACTGGACTGGATTCCATAAAGGTTTCTGGTGTGAAATCAATCAGCGGATTTGTTGCGACCCCATGCGGCACATGAAGGCAACAAAGAAAAAACAAAATTCCCTTCAAAATAATCTAAAATTAATTTTTTCTGAACAATTTTTAAAAACCAATCATTGTGAAGTGACTTGAATAACAAAACATTGAATAAAATATTTGTTTCATCTATCACACTAAAAAGATGATCACAGATCCAGGAGAAATGGTAAACAGGATTGGTTAGTGTCCAAGTAGAAACCTTTTGGTAGGTGCCATGTTGAGGCTGATCAATTGAAAAAATTGGAAAAAGGGGAGATCAGTGAGTGATTTATTTCACTAGCCTATTGTTGAATGGCAATCTCTAAAAAAGTCTGACAAACTAAAAGACCAATTTAGCATAGAATATCATTATAAGCTGGAGCCAACTTGAAAATTTATGAAATTTTGAATTTTCAGAAAAAACAAAAAAAAACTGTTTGAAAGCCCACTTTTTTTCACTTGATACAAATATAAGAAAGGTTATTTTCTTTTTAGTTGAATACGATATGAACTCAAAATGCATACCAATTAAAGGAACCAATTTTGTTTTGCTAAAAAAGAAAGAAATGTTGGGTTTCTTCAATTGAATACAGTGTGCACACAAAATGCCTCAAAATCAAATGATCCAATCTCGATGGTTAAAAAGAATCTCAGCAAACAAAGAGAGATCAAAATAGAAATTACTGTTCAAAATTCTTTAACAAAAAAAAATATAAATTTGTTTTATCGAAAGACAACAATTATAAACAATGCAAGGGGTGAAATTGGTTAAACTAAGTTGGCTTGGAGCCATTCTTTCCCAGGAAATATTGAAATTAATGTATGCAAGATAGGCGGAAATTGTGTTTCAGCCATATTAGCTCCTGAAATTGATGTATAAGAATCTATTTGAAACATGTCTCAAAAGTTTTGTATGTGATCTTTCAAAATAATCTGATAATTAATAATTTAATAAATAATACACTTTTTATACTGGTGTATAAGAATTTTCCTTTCATGCATTAGAACGTAAGTATGTATCAAAATGTCTGAGACTTGGAGAGTCTGCAAATAGTTCAGCTGGGTTTAATTTCATCAAACACTGCACCAAGAGAGCATCCGTTCCTGCTGGGTCATTGGACCCAAGAGACACAGCCACATCACTTACTTTGGGTAGGGGTGTTGTGCTCCAAAAGTGACTACCCAAATCCTTCACCAATGAAACACCTGTTCCAACAGCGACCATTTAAACATAGCCCTAAGGCTGTCACCAAAAAGACAACATTATACATAGGTACCTACAACGTCAGAACACTGTCAACTTACACGCACCTAACCGCTCTTGGAAATGAAATCAAAAAAGTGAAATGGGACATCATGGGCATTAGCAAGGTAAGACGATCCAGAAAAGAACTAATCAAACTGAGGAGCAGACATCTTCTTTACAGCCACGGAAAAGAGAAAATAAAACAAAGTGGAGTAGGCTTTTTCATCAACAAGGACCTCAAAGATAATGTAACCGGCTTCAAAGCCATCTCTGACCGAGTAGCTAGCGTCACAATACAACTTTCAAAGCGATACAAACTCAATATAATCCAAGTCTACGTTCCCACTTTGCCATCAACCCAACATGAAACAGACAACTTCTATGATGACTTGAACTCCCTACTCCAAGACAACAGAAAACACTTTGATGTCATCATGGGAGACGCACAGGTAGGACAAGGGAATGAAGATTGCGTCGGCAAATTCAGATACAAAGTACGGAATGAGAGAAGAGAAGATTTTGTAAACTTTGCAATGGCTAATGGATTCAAAATCATGAACACCTTCTTCAAGAAGGGACCCAATAGGAAATGGACTTGGAAGAGCCCCAATCACAAAACAAAGAATGAAATAGACTACAACCTAATGGACCAGGACGATATCATCAAGGACATCCAAGTTCTGAATCAAGTCAATGTAGGCAGCAACCACAGAATGGTAAGATGTAAAATGCAAGTAAACACCAACAAAGAACGCTGGAAAATGTTCCACACAAAACCGCAACCTCTAAACATACCAAAAGAGTATGCTCGATCTTTCAAGCTCAAACTGAAAAACAGATTCAGAATTCTTATTGAACAAGATGACACCAACATCAACAAACTAAGCAACAAAATGACAGCATCTATAATTGAAGTCACCGCTATCTTCAAACCAATGAGCACACAATCCATTAGTAAACTCTGTAAGTCTCAGATGAAACCAGAAATCTCATGGAAAAATGCAGAAACCCCAAGCCACCGACAACACCAAACGAGAGAATTGAAGAGACCGAACTTAACAAATTAATCAAGAAAAACAAAGGGAAGACAGAAGAAAATACATGACAGCAGTTATCGAATCAACTCTTGAAAGAGGTCGGGGCTTCAAAGCAATAAACATAGGCCTCAACTCAGGACGAAAGCAAATGACCAGCATACTTGAGGAAAATGGAAACCTGACCATAGACAGGATTGTCGAATGTGCCAAAGAATTCTACCAAAAACTTTTTTTGTCTAAACAAGGACTACAAAACAATGAGCAGGATATGCAAGATGTGAGCAATCAACTCGAGGACTTCCTAAAAGTAACCCTGTGGAAGGTGAAACAAGCCATCAAACAGATGAAGAAAGGAACAGCCCCTGGACCGGACAACAACATCATCGACCTACTCCAAAGAGCGGGTAAAATCATCACAGGGAAACTGACCACTCTTTTCAACTTGTGTCTAAAACACAGTAAAGTCCCAGACAATTGGAAAACTGCTATCATAATACTTTTATATAAAAAAAGAAACCCGAACGACCTCCACAACTCAAGATGATCTTCAAAAGACTAGACTGGGAGAATAAAGGAATTAGAATAGATGGCGAGTATTTGAGCAACCTCAGATTTGCAGACGACAATGCCCTTTTTGCAGGAATCTATATGCCCTCCAACTAATGATAGATGGATTGAATTAAGAGAGCAAGAAAGTTAGCCTATGCATGAACTTGAGCGAGACAAAGATCGTGTGCAACAACCACATCAGAGATAAAAACACCAAGATCAAAATCGAGGACTAAGAACTGGATAAAGTAGACCACTATATCTACTGAGGACAACGAATCTCCATGAGACCCTCAAAAGAAGAAGAAATCAAGCAAAGAATCACACTAGGATGGCAAGCCTTTGGCAGAGCAAGCTCAACCTTCAAAAATAAGATGATCCCATTAATAAAAGAAGGGTGTGTAACCAATGCATCCTCCCAACAATCACTTATGGAGCTGAAACATGGAACTTAACCAAGAGACACATCTGCAAATTGAGAACTATGCAACGTGCATATGAAAGATTTATGCTGGGCCTCACATGGAGAGACCAGTACATTCGGGAAAAGACAAGAGTCAGGGACATTGTAGAATCCATTAAGAATCTCAAATGGCAGTGGGCTGGCCATGTTGCAAGAATGGCGGACAACTGATGGACATCATGACTCACGACATGGATCGCCCGAGATCACATGCGCAACCGAGGCTGGCAGAATATTAGATGGAGACATGAGCTAGACAAATTCAGAAAGGACTGGCTCTGTGATGCCCATGACAGAAATGTGTGGCAAATCCTGGGGAAGGTGTATGTCCAATGATGGACATTAAAAGACTGATGATGATGATGATGAATTTCATCAATTCGAAAATACCACTAAAAGACTTGAAAGTATCTCTTGTTCTTGTCAGCACTGTATGTTTTTACTTCCCATGTGTCTTCGCTATTCCTACAAAGAATTTTTTTCTAACAACTTTCTTTTGTTCAGATCATTATCTTTATCCTTAGGCTTAACCCCCCCCACACACACACACACATTTAGAAAGATAAAATTATGAAGCAACCAAACTACATTTGGATTTTCCAAATGATGTTAGGATAAGATCAAAAATAGAATGATTGGATATATTGAATGATGCTTATTAAATGTGACAAACCATCAAACTCCTTTCTTATTTATCTAATGATGGTCAACCATTGGGTATAGCAACATTCGGCTTTAATGACCACCCATGACCCCAATTTGTTTGGTATTGCAAGGGTTTACTGTATCATGATTATCTTTTGCTCACATTGTCAAAACTTTGTACATGGCATATTTTTAGTACATTTTTTAGGTTTTATATGTTTCAAAATTTGTAATGATATGTCGCTTTCTTAATGATATTAATAGCTATGGCTATTCTCGGGAGTTGCATTACATCAGGGGATGAAATATATTTCTGACTTTTTAGCAATAAAAAGTCGGAGTCATATTTAATTTGAGATCAGATTTGATTTGAGATCATATTGTTCTTGAGTAAATATGGTGACTCTGCAACCATTAACTCTGGCTTTAATTCTGTTGTCTAATTTTCCGAAAATTCCCAAAACAATTTCATAAAAACAAAACTTGGAAAATTGCCCCAAATATTAATTATTTTTTTGATTTGGCAATTATTTTGTTTGCATAATTGTACATGATTAAAAATAATGATGTATGAGTCTTTAACAATTGTGATGGAAGATAAACAAGTAATTAATCGAAAAGCAAAGTATAAGTCATGGGGAAGAGGTACACTAATTTTTATACCACATGTCCAATAAGGAGAATCACCAATTGAGGCCTAAACAATTGTTATGTTCGCTTTATAGTAGGGAAAGAAAATTTAAACGTTATTATGGAGGGGAATAACTACTGATCAAGTTATCTCTGTTGCACTCTCAGGTAAATTTAAAAAAATTCTCCTTATTCTAATCATGGGAGCATTTGATTTCTTTTTTAATTTTCTTCAGAGAAGAGTTTCACTTTTAATCAGGAGAGTTATTGAGTGGTTCATGAGATTAGGAATTAATCTTTATGGAATGGTTGAATTTTGTATCAAATAACAATTTGCATAAAACTTCCCAAGAAATACAAAATTATACGGCAGATTTTCATGGTCATTGACTAAGTATAGTCCTTTCTTTAAAATCCATACTTTATTTTTACAGAAGCCAATCTCACTTAATCATGTTTACTTTCAACAGTTTTTGAGTCACCCTACATTTCAAGTCAAATCTGTGCAGTAATCAGGAAATTCTACAGGTTTAATTTAACTCTGGAAATTGTACAAGTTTGTACATAACTCTAAAAAATTTCACAACTTTTTCAAGTCTGTACTTTAAATCTGAATATCATATCAATATGTACTGTAATCTAGAAATCATACAAGTGTATACTTCAACTCTAGAAATCATTCAGGTCAAATCTCTAAAACCGGAGGTTGTACAAGTTTCTACTTTAAATCTAAAAATTGTATGAGTCTATGATTCAAGTTGATGAATTGTACAAGTCTATGTTGTAACACCGGGAATTGCTCACATCTGTTGCTCTGGAAATTATACAAGTCCGAACTTTTATTTAGTGAAGTGTAAAAAGGTGAATTTTAAATAAGGAAATCCTACAAATCTCTATTCTAGATCTGGAAATTAAACCTGTCTGAACTTATATCTATAAATTCTACAAATCTATACTCCAACTCAGGAAATTATACAAGTCTCTGATTCAAATTTGGAAATTAGAAATCAATCTGTAATTCAAAACTGAAAACCTTACTTTGGATCTGGAATTTATAAAATTCTGTTATCTAAATAAGGAAATTGCATGAGTCTATATTTAAAATTCTGGAATCATTCAAGTTTGTACTTCAAGTGTGGAAATTGTTCCAGTCTATATTTTCATCCTGGGAATCATAGAGGCTGTAATTTACTTTTGAAAATTGTACAAATCTGGAAATCATACAAGTCTGTACTGTAAGTCCGAAAATCATACAAGTCTGTAATTTAACATTGGATATCAAACAAGGAACCTAACTAAGATACAGACCTGCAAACTGAGATACATGCAATGCACACATGTGAGAATCATACTCAATCTCATGTGGAGAGATCACAAGACAGCACAGTATATCATGGAGAAAACAGGAGTCCGATACGTCATAAAATCTACTGGAAAACTTGAATGGCAATGGGCTAGTCATGTTGCAAGAATGGCAGACAACCGATGGACACCACAACTCACAACATGGATCCCCAGAGATCACATGCAAAACTGAGGCAAGCAGAATATAAGAGGGAGAGACGAACTAGACGAATTCAGTAAGTACTCTGGCTCTGTGACACCCACAATAGAGAGATATGGCGAAGGTCATTGGGGAAGGTCTACGTCAAACAATTAAAGACTGATGATGATCATACAAGCCTGTACTTAAAATCTTGAAATATCACAAGTCTGTACTTTGACTCTGGAAATTGTACAAGTCTGTACTTCAACTCTGCAAATCGTACAAGTCAGCGCTTTTAATATGGAAATTAACCTTGAATTCATAAAATCAAATGTTAATATCGAGGGGAATAACAAATGATTTTTTTTTTGGGTGATTTCATTTTTAGGTGAATTTTCAATTTATTTTATCATTCTGTAATTATATACCGAAAAAACTTCATTCTACCCCAAGAGACTTCCATGGTCAATTAGGAGTGGTTTATGACATTAAGAGTTTACAACTACAAGTAACCAGATAATATAACCTTTAAAGCTATTGCATTTCAATGTTGTGTTGTTCTCAGTGGATTTCTTCACTTGACCTGTAGCTCTCAAGCAGGAATTCTATGAATGGGATCCCAAACAAGTCTTCCATGTGAAAAAAAATGCCTTCTGGAGGATGATCCAATCAAATGGGATTGCAAAACCAAACATCCTAAAATTGGCTTCTGATTCTCTCTCTCTCTCTCTCTCTATCTCTCTGGCTTCTGTTTGGTCAGATAACTGCTTTTAATTGTAGATTATGACTCTCGTGAGAAATTGATATTTTCTTAAAAAACACTTGACACACAGCGTGAACAAATCACACTTAAAACACAAATATACACACATACATATAGAAATATACATATATCAAAGTGAAAAAAATAGCTTCATTCCAAAATAATTGGAAGTAATTACAAAAATTACAAAAAGTATTCAATACATTTCAAAAAGTTCATTTTAACATCCTCACTTCCAATACTGATAAATTTTATTAAAGATTATGAAATAAAAACATCAAAAAATATTGAGTCAAGATAGAACATGGAAAGTTATGTCTTAAACTCAGAAATCTGGGGTTCAATTTATTCCAATTTTGAAGGTGTTGAAATAACCATTTTGAAATGTGTAGGATACTTTTTGCATCCACTGTAACATCAGGCGGAATAAAACAAGATGTGTTTATGACACGTTCTCTCTTCATTATCTGATTCTAGAGAGACTGGATTCCAGAAACCCGAGTAATTCACCACTTTGCATTTTCACAAAGCTGGCAGAACAGGAATTTACAACAACTTTCCTTTCTTCCTCTTCTTGAAAACCCGTCAACCAAAATTGCCAACATAGATTTCTCTTGTTTTCAAGTAGGTCTGGCTGGCTATGTATATGCATAGGCCAAACCATTAGAGCTAGAGAGATGAGAATTTTAACATTCACTCTTTTTTATGTCCAGAAAAAACGTTTTTTTTTTGTTTTTCAACATTAGCCCTCAAAATAGGTTTTCAGAGAGTGGTTCAATTTGTAATATAAGTTTATGCTAAATTGGATCCTTAGCTTAGGAAAGGAGAAAGGGAAGGGAGGGGGAGGAAGGACAGAATGAAGGAAGAGAAAGAGAGCGAGGGAGGGAGGAAGGGAGAAGGGAAAGAGGAATGGAGGAAGGACAAAATGGAGGGAGGGAAGGGGAAAGGAGGGAGAGAGGAAGGAAAGAATAACGGAAGGAAGATGATTTAGGAAGGAAGGACAATTGAGAGAGGTGGGAATAAGGAGAGGAGGGTGGAGGGAAGGAGGTTAGACAAGGGATTTTGATCATTGTATATGGTTTGTTCAGACTAACTCTCTCATCTTCTTGTTTCCATAACGTTTCAGCTGAGTACCCTTCAGCCTTCCTTCAATGTCAGCTGTGTTAGAGATTGTCATTGAGTTTTGTTCATGGGGGAGCATGGTCATCCCCTCTCATTAAGTTATCCGAGCATCGTAAACGTGTATAGTTCTTCGACTTTATGTTTTCCATTGATCTTCCCTTTCTATAATTTTGTCTTCATTTCATAAAGATCTATGAATGAGAGGGGGTGTGCTCTCAGGAACAAAATTCAACATTTTGGAGCAGAACAAAACATTTGAGGAAGGCCTGAAGGTACACAGCCGAAACGTTGTGTAGAAAACAAACAATGAAGAAGGGATTAGACTAAACGAATCATTTTAATGAAAGTGAACAATAATGAACAGATTACAGCCTTCAATATTCATGCCAGATTTTTACCTATTAAGACTGGCATAATTGAGCTTTGACTTTAAACCATCTGAAAGAGTAAATTCTTCTAAAAGACTGACAAAATCAAGCCTTGACTTTGAACCTCCTGAAAAAGTAAGTTCTTTCAAAAGCACTTAACACAAGGATTAGGATTGAAGAACCTCTCCCCAAGGCTTAGGGCTTTTAATATCCTTATAAAATTTCAAATTGACAGAAGTTGGACCAAACATTAAAACCTCTCCCTGAGGTTAATAGGTTACGGCCACATCACGTTGAATAGACCGGCTCTTGTAAGATCACCAAAGTTAAGTAATGTTGAGCCAAGTCAGTACCTAGATTGGGAATACCCGGTAGTGTGAGCAGAACAAAGATTCAGAAGTGGGTCTTATTAACAACTGTCCATGTGTATCTAACCCCAGAACCCTCTCCCCACCAATGAGGGTATGAGTGAAGAAGGATTACAGTTGATTTTGAGGAATTCAAAAAATAATCTTCAACTCTACTTGTACAACTCAAGTCCATGAAGTGTTCATCTGACCATGGGCATCATCCTTCCGCTTAGAATTTCTCCTCAAAATCTCAGACCAATGCCAGGAATTAATGTATTTACCAAAATAGCTCTGCTAATTGTACCATAATTTTTTCCAAATGAAGACAACAATGGTCAACAAACACGAAAAACAAGTCCACTTTGTTACTCAATAGAAATTGTTGTGCTCGTTTTTCTATTTCTTTTTGTCCCCAGTTGGTGCCTTCAATTACAGTGTCATTCACAGTCTGATTTCTCTATGAAAATTGTTGTATTTCTGTATTTTGTTTTCTTTATTGATGTAATTGTTTTTGATGTGTTTATTCTGAACTCTGTAACTCTTGCCATGTCTTTTCATCTGGAGAAGCCTCTACCTATTATCATTATTATTTGTAGTTTCACACCAGTTGCCTGATGGTCACTGCTGGGGACTGAGTGACAGCAAGTCTCCTCAAGTGTCTAGTCCTTCCCCCTTCACACTCTCTCAATCATGGATTATGGTTTCATACCAGTTGAATGGTGATTATTACTGTAGGCTGAGTGACTGTATGTCTCCTCAGATCTCTAACCCTCATCTCATATTATCATTGTCTGTGACTGTAGCCCTGTGATTTATGCAGCCTTCACTATGTTAGGCCATTGCTACCCGGTAGGGGTCACAGATCTAATATTTCCAGTACTCTCCTCAGTGTCTCTATGGTCAACAGTAATGCTGTGATCTATATAGTCTTCCTCTCATACCCACTTCCTTCAATCTTGTTTTCAGTGTCTTTGGTATGGTTCCGAGTGCACCCACTATTACTGGTACTACCCTGTCTTTCATGTTTCCCACCGTCTTCAGTTCCCAGGTTCTAGTATTTTCTTAATTTTTCACTCTCTTTATCTATTATCTATTATTTACTCTGTGATCCACAGATATGGCCATGTTTATTATTTGGTAGGTTCTCCTTTTCTTATTATCATTATTATCATTATAAAGGGTCTGGTTAGTCACTCAATAGAAACTGTCACAAGACCATTATCTTTTAGCCACTTGCTGTGCTGGGGGTGATCAATTAAATTTTTCCCCAAAAAAAACAAGTGTGAATGCTGCTGGACACAAACTTGTGACCAATTTAATAGAAACATACATAGCTAATAGAATCACAGCTCTAATACCTTATTTAGGGGATAATTGAAAAAACAAAAAAATAATGCACATTGCGAGCTTCTCAGTTTGAGGGTTTGTCTCTTGGTTAGCTTCCATGTTTCAACTCTAGAGGTGACTATTGAAAGGATGCATTGGTTGCATACTCTTCTTTTTAGGACTGATGGGATCTTCTTGTTCTTGAAAATCAAGCTTGCCATTCTAGAATGATTCTTTGCTTAATTTCTTCTTTTAAGGTTTTCATGGAGATTTGTCGTTCTACGTAGATGTAGTGGTCTACTTTCTCCAGTTTTATCTTTTCATTTCTGATTGTTGTGTGTTTATTTTTGACGTGTTTGTAGCACATGACCTTTATTTTCTGAACTTCATGTGTAGGTCAACTTTCTTGCTTCCTTCATTCAGTTCATCCCGCATTAGTTGGAGATAATAAGGAGTTGATGCTTGAATTTTCATCTCTCTAGCTCCTTTGGTGCAGAATGTATGCATGAAACATACATACATAGCCAGCCAGGCCAATGATAGTTTTTTTTCAAAGTATGGTTGACAGTTTGTACCAAAAAAACAAATCTCAAAAACTAAGAAACACAAGTCGAAAGAAATTTTTTTTTGCTTCTACAATGTGGAATTTTTTATGGCCCTCGTATAATAGCCCAAATCCTGTGTCTGCTAAAAGCCAAGAGACCTGACGTGTATCAGATCGATATCATGACAACAATCCTAACCCTGTAGACTTATACCTGTTCTATATTTAAAACAGCTCTTAAAAAATTAAACCTTCAAGAAGAATTGTCTATTTTTGTCCATCTGAGACAGGTTGACACTTCTTACTGAAATCTTTCTTGAAGGTATTCGGAGAAAAAAATTGCTTGGAAAGATAAATGACTTTGGTAATTATCTCTCTCTCTATATATATATATGTATATGTATATGTATGTAGATAAATATGTATTATTTTTAAGAAATGAATATATAATCCAACACTCTATTTGAAACGACTGAAATTGGTTATTATATTGATGAAACGTATTCAAAAATATTGTCAGATTATACATCCATTTTCTAATAATGTAAGTTTCTGAGTGGAGAAATAATTGTGCAGACATGGACAGTGAATGAACAATATAAGAACGTAAGGATAAAGCAATTATTTGGGCCTCCACCTATCTGTTTAGTTGGCTGGCTCAATGGGAAGAGCAACACTATGTTAAAGTGGCTACCTTATTAATCGCATGTTCAATTCCTGCAGCTGCCCATTTTTTTTAATTGTTTATTCTATTCGTGCTGTCTTGACCAAGTGACATACTTTCTGTGTAATAATGGGAGTTTCAAATAATGTAACACATTCATAATTATATATACATATTTTTCGTGGTTTAAATAGATATTTATATTCTTTTTTAAAAATAATTTTTCAAAATCTATCGTTTATTTCAGAGATCTTATCTGTGCTTTTAAAAAAAAAATATTTGTAAGAATAACTGATTCAAATTTACTGAATTCCAGGAAAAAACACCCATGTTGGCAGACTCTAACGATTCGTCTGTTCTACAGAAGTTAAATGTCATTTGATATTTGATTTGATTTTTGCATTGAGAAAAGAAGAAGGAATGATAGCTTTTAATAGTTTCTCAATGGGTGCCAACTATGAAAAGGTTGTTTGAGGATCCAACCCAAGAAAAAAACAAAATAGAGCTGAATCAACATTAGCAATCTTGAAAGATTGTCCTTGTGCCATGTTATGATATTGAGAACATTTCTACAAACAAAATAGAAAATAAAATTTTTTTAACCCTTAAACTTCTTTTGTTATACTGAAAAAACTCATTTTCGTCCGAAATTGACTTGTACCAGCCTCTAATGAGCTTCGAGGTCTGTGTTACTCATCCTATCATCTTTTTCTCCCCAAGTTAAAAGCAGATTTCAATTAAAATTTGACTGAAATATGGCTAGAAAAAGCTTTCTTAACCTAGAATTGACCTCTGTTGACCTTCAATAACCTTAGAAGAGAGCATCACCTATCCAACTGAATCTGCTCCAACATTTTTGAGTTCAAAACATTTTTGTGCTTCATAGCAAAACTTTTGCATTGCATATGACATCTGCCATGGAAACACATACTTCTATGCCAAATTTCAGTTTCATTGTTAAAAATCTGTGACCCAAAACTTGGAAAATTGATTACAAATGAACAGAAATTTCCTCTTGTGACTTTCAATGATCTCTGGAGTCAACCATACATGGACTGTGACCTTTGCTATGAGAAGACATATGTTCATGTTAAATCTCAGCATCTTCAGTAGAGAATTGTGACCAAAAACTTTAAAAATTGGCTAGAAGTAACCAGAAATAATCTCAGGTGGCCTCAAATGACCCCAGCCTTTCTTGATTTTTAGTAAGTCTTCCTACCAAATATAAGGTCAATGGACTTTGTATTTTTAGCTTAAGAGAAGCACAGGTAAAAAAACAAATAACCAGAAGGTTTAATCGTTCTCATACACATTGCTCATAAATGGAGACCTATTTCCTGTCATCTTATCAAATTTTATAACTCATGTGAATGTAACCATTGGGCCTATGGCAGTATAAGCCCATGAGTGGGTATCTACACTTTGGGAGAGACTTTATTGGTCCACAACTTCTACAGTCAATCTTCTTTTGTTCTTATGATATCTATAACAACCTTAACTTCAATTTGATATTCATGTACATAGTTTATACATACCTTATTACATTCTATACCAGTGGTTCTTAATCTTCTTTATCCTTTACCCCAGCTCCACTTTTAAAAAATTGTTGTTCCCCTTACAATAAAAAATGATTTAATTATATATTATGGGCACTTATCCCCAAATATATGGATGCAAAATATATAGCTTACAGTCGTGAAAACTCATGTTAAGGATTCAATGCTTTAGTACCGAGGACTCCATAGAACTGGTAAATTAAAGGCAGCCTTTTTTTTCAAGTGTCAATTAAGAAATGGTTTCAACTTTTTTGGTTTCTGTCATTTCTGTAATTCCTGGCATCTGAATCTCCGAATAGCAAATAAGTATTTATTTGCTTCATGGAGGGAAAGAGAAGCTGAAATTGATTGGTTCTGGCACTTGCAGTGCATGGTGCCCACAGACTGATATCTGAAATCAGTAATCTTATTTGCTTCAAGAAGGTAAATAGAAATTGAAATTAATAGAATTGGTTCGGGTCAAGAATTGTTTTACTTTACGTACATTGCAGTTTTCTCCAAAAAGCATTTTTTTAATCTTCTATGTAATACATTATGTCAGATTATATTGTGCAAGTCAAAGTTTAAAATCCAAATTGATATCAATCAACAGGATATATACATATATATAAGCAATATATTCTGGGAGTTTCAGCTTAAAATATCAATCAGTATTGAAAATATTGATAATAACTTGTACTATAACCGCTAGACAACAAGGGTTACATGTTCTATATTTTTGAATCAACCCCCTGCTTGTCTAGATGAGTTGACCCAATGATACATTCGCCTGTTGGTACTCACCAAATTGCTAAAAGGCCTTCTAGCTATACCCACGTGTAAAGAGAAAGTCCACCATTCACTATGACTACTAAAACCTATTTCACTTCTATTCTATTTTTTCTCCTGTCTTCTCACTATCTAATAGTACTAAAACTACTAAGCTAATGCTATTACTAACAACAGAAATAAACAACAGAAAAGGAACACATAAACCTCTAGACGTTTACCTGCAAGACGAACAGGTAGGTCTGTTTCCCAAATAACGTCCATTCTAGACTTGGTTTCTTTACTTTTCAAAGTCCAAGCCATAACGTTTATCGGCGACTTAACTATAATATAATTGACGGACTAAGTTATAGCAACTTATTTTGTGGGTGTCAGGTTTTATAATGCAAACAATCCAATAGTAACAATTTTTTATCCATAAATGAATTCAAAACATATAGGCCACAGAAATATATAATTAATTATCACAATATCCTATATGGGTGCCTTCACAGTCTTTAACCTTTATCAGTCATTCATCCATTGATTTTCGTTAACGATCCCACTGTTTCGGTCTTAAGATTACTTACAGCAGTTCTTATGGTTCCCCAGAGATTACCTATGCTTGGATATTGTTTTCCATTCTCATATACATCCCTTTCAGTTATGGACCACAAGATTTCTATTGGATTAAGACAGACGCCGGGGACCATTCCATCGATTTAGTATCTTGGAACCCTTTTTTGGCAGAGTAGGTAATAGTCATCTTTGCAGAATGTGAAGGGGCATTGTCACGGATGAATATAATCTTTATCTTAAAGCTTTTTAGTTGTGACCTGTATCATTAAAAAAACTAAAACCTTACAATAATTCTATGCATTTACCTTGACACCATCATCCACTATGAAGGAACTTATAGTTTTACTGCCTATAATACTAGCACAAACCATTACTCTACTCTCTTATTGTCTTCTAAATTTTATTAGTTGACTATTTCCACTAAGGATCTAACTTCTAACTCGACTATCAGGTCCATCAAATGTAGCTTTACGTTCATTACTATAATTACTTTTGAGAAATCAGTTTTTATTTATTTCTTTGCTTAACTCACACGTTTCTCTTTGTGGTCTTTACTTATTAGAAGTATTTATGTCTTTAGCCATTGTTCTTAATATTCTGCATCTTTTCCTTCTATTTACATTTACAACAGCTTGTTCAAATATCTTCTGGCAGTTTAATCCATTTTATTGACTTTTAATCTTTCTCAAATATCTTTTGCTGACTTTCTTAAACCCAGTTTCTTTTTCTTGTTTATATCTTGTCAATGTGTTCAATTTCGTTTTTGATTGTTCTGGGATCTTCTTTCAACCTTTTGGTAATTCCCAAAGTTGTGTTACCATCTTTCAATAACTTCACAATATTTTTTTGGGGGGGGGAGTTACATCTTCCTCACGGTTCATGACGATCTTTATTTATCTGAAATTGGAAAGAAAAAGATATATCAATAATTATACGATTATATATATATATATATATATATATATATATATATATTGAATATAATAAGCTGATATTCCTGTGGTATATCCATCGTGTAGACATGAATATATCTTTAAAATATTACGGATATCGGTTGGTTGATACCAATTTTATTATGAAAATATCGATTAGCATAATAAAATCTGACACAGCGTATTATCTGAACATAAAGGACGAAATTGAACTCCCAACTCGCTTAGTTTTAGTTATGAAAATGAAAAGACTGACGATAGGAAAATAATGGCCATTTTAAACATCTGTACTTTAAAATTCTGAACGTTACTTTGTACTCTTAAAATGCGTTTTGTGCTCCCAGAATCACAGAATTATTTGAAAATTATTGCCTATCTATAATGAAATATATAAAGCCTACAACCATTTGTTTATGGGTAAAATGCAATTGTTAGGGATAAACGTTGTGATATAGGCGTTGAAAAAATGTTCATTGGAATATGACAAAGTCTTTGAAAAGTATGAAAAACATTTTGCTGAATTGCCTGAATAAGTGGCATTCAAGGACATCACTGGAGGAGGTTATGACGTTGTAGTCACCTGATCAAACACACTTCCTTCCCCATGTTTAACTGCATGCTAGTTTTTTGCATAGAGATGACATATTATCATTTGAAATTCGTTAGAAAGAAGTTATCGTCTAAAATGATTCATAATTTGATCATTACGTATGATGTGGTCTGACTATGAGTTAATTTTTTTCATAACGTTTCTCTTTCGTACTCTCCCGTCTTCATCACATTCTCGATACATCATATCAGTTTTTTTTTTGTGCATCTGGGTTGTGTTACCGGGGTACCTCCGAGTTTCCTCCCTTGCATTGGGTAATCTAGTTTGCTTTTTCTGAGAAGTCCCTTTTGATAAGAGGCTCCCAGATGCTATTGATATCAATGTTCAGTCGGCTAATTGGTTTGATTGAAGAAAGTGTGTTTGCCACTTCCTTCAGTTGTCGTATTCGCTAATTGCTCTCCCTGTCAATAAACTGTGCTTCATTCCATAAGGGCTTGTACCCAGTCCGCTCCCTGCAAATGTAGTCCGCCATGCCAGATTTATACGTGTCATCGCATGTTAAGGCTTTCCTGTGCTCTTCAATTCTTATTTTCACCGGACAGCATGTTTTGCCTTCGTCTCATCTATACAGAATGGAATATATACAATTTCTGGTCATGTTTTTTTTTTTCTTTTTTTTTTTTTTTGCTGACGTCTGCTTCTCTGTGTTTACTATCTGTTTTTGGTTGATTGACCAGGTAATTGTTTTACAAGATAATGTATTTATTCTAAACATATCCTTTTTGGATCTGTTCCAAAAAAAGACCAATCTTGCTGACCCTATTGCCCAGCGTTCGACAAAATTCAATGCAATTCATTAAGAACTTCTGGAAATATCGTGTGGACAGTCATGAGTACATATATGTAAGAAAATAAAAGACAAAATGAACTTTGAGATATGTTTTGTGGCAATCTTGTGGACATAACCACGCCGTATGAGATGTTATTGTCCACATATCTGCTCTTCCGTAACCTATGGTTGGGTGTTATCGTAAGGACATAGACATACACCAAAATTACGGTATTCTGTGGGTTGACATAAAACTACGATGTAGGTGAGGTAATTGAGTATGAATCTGCTCAAAAGTTTGATCCCTTCTTTCGTAGTCTATTGTCCGCTCTTCCACAAAATTTCATAGAAATTCTTAAAGACTTTCATTTATGGTCAAATCCAGCCCAAACCTGAAGTTGATTTTCTTTTTCTATCCAACAACAAGAATAACCCTCGTAAAAAATTAACATTCCTCTATTTGAAATCTCGCCCAACTGATTTGTAGGCATATTGTTTACCAACTGAGCTAAATTGAAAAGGTCGTACATATCTATCAATGTTTGAAATACACATGTATTTAGTTCATTCAATTAGATAAATACATCGATGAAATCAATGTTTTCCTACTGTGCCTCTTACCGACTGAGCCAAACTAACAAGTCTTACATATCTACAAAATTTATCTTATAGATACTTATTTCATTTTAACAAATAAAAACATTTATACAAAAAAAATATCTTTATATTTTTTTATTCATTCTATATACAATACAAAAGTTGCAGTAATCATCTTCTGTCAGAATAGAAGTAGATGTGGAGTTAAGCCCTGCAGCAGCCAAGCTTGTTAATTGCATTAAGCGAAATATAAAGAATGTTATTTATACAGGGTGGAGCAAAAACATCTGAGAGTTCTTAAATCTAATAATGAAGCACTGTATTGGTCAAACAATATTTCTCCATAGGGAAATACATAAATGTATTCTGGTGACTCCATTTTGGCCAAGACAGTTAGGAGTATGCAAGTCTCGCATGGGGCCATCTTCGTGCAATTTGCTTACCCACGGTAACACAGTGGTCCGAGGTGGTAAGGTTTGTGTGTTTAAATGTTTCTTAAATGTCCGCTAGGTAGTTATGAGAGAGATCGTTTCGTTTCTACTTAATAAAAAAAAACAAAAACAAAAAAAAAACACTGCTGTACCAGCCAACAACCCATGCTGGCTAAACTTCATTGTCCTGTTAGATCTTCGAGAAGCCACCAGTGAACTCGACCTATAACGAAAAGAACGACATTTTTAAAAAAAAGAGTCACGTGTATTCTGTAAAAGTAAAAACAAAAAATGAAGAGAAGGAAACATTAAAGCGTGACGGTGACGGATGGGTCCAACAGGTAAAGAGTTTGTTGTTTTTTCTTTACGTATAGAAATATGAAAAAGAAAATAAATCACAGTTTGGTAGAATGTCTTCTTGAACGAATCGAGAATGGAATAGTCATAACGACGATTGGAGAAATTATGTTGAGCGACAGAAACTTTTTATTTTTATTTTCAAGGAAGTAAATGACGGCAGGAAGTAGCGAGCAATAATATTGTCGGGGATTGAGTCCATATTTTATGCCGTTTGTCGAAGTCTTGCTGATAATAAACTGAGTGAAAGAACGTTGGAAGAACTATGTCAGCTCATGGCCGAAGAGGTTCCTTCGAAATTGAAGGAGCTGTTGGCAAAGTTTGATTTAATGTTTAATGAGAAGCTAGACTGTTGAAAGGATTTTAAATGAAAATACCTGTTGATAAGACAGCAACAACACACGGTTTTGTGGAGGTCAGCCAGTATCTTATCCAATAGGGGACGGAATTGAGAGAGACATAGACTATGGAGACAAGGTATTCTAAAATAAAATATGTTGAATATTCTCGTTGGACTGCACCTGTTGTACCAGTGCCTAAATACAATGTGGGAACTGTTCGAATATGTCGGGATTTTAAACAAGCCTTAAATATATCTGCACCGTGTGACACATATCCGATAGTTTTAATGAAGACATTCTAATACGCTGTATGTCAGATTCCCGCCTAAAAGAACGTCTTTTACGGGAGCCCCAGCTTACTCTAGACAAAGTCATACAGGCTGGACAAACTACCGAAGAAATAAGGCATCAATGTAAGATCTTAGCTGCCTCAGCAGAAGTTCAAAACACGAATATAGCTGCTATATTTCATCGACATAGGCAGACAGGCGCACAAAATCATGAAAAAATGTCAATCCGGAGCTGATAATAGGAAGCCCACCAAAACTACATTCACTCTCATGAATTTTCTGTTGGCGGTCACTTAAGGAATAATTGTCCATATTATTGAATATGTAGTAAATGCAGACTCGAAGTCAATCATATCTAACTTCAATGGTCCTCACCTAAAGATAAAACTTCAATCACACCAAATCCATGCAATAAGATCATTTTGTTAGAATGGACAGTAAATCTGAAACTCTGACAATCTGCAATAGAATTGAAAATAGACTCGAATGCGTGAATAAACGCGTTTCTCCCAAAATACAACAAAAATCTGTCTCTCCAACTCAAACATGAAGAATATGTCAGTGAAGTTGACAACATATAATAACATTTAAATGCCTCTACTACGAAAGTGTACAGCCACTCAAACTCATAAAAGTTTTTAAAGTCTTGCTCTCTTCACCGTTGGAAATACAAAATCTCAACCAGTACTTGACGCAAATCCATGCAAAAAACTGAATTTAATCCAAAGGATTTCATAAATCGATCACTCAAATTTACCAGATCTTCTACAAAAGTATGTTGATTATTTCGGTGAAATGAGAACTTTATCTTCCCCCACAGCATCACCATAGACCCTAAAGTAACTGCGATTTGCCGACGAAGTCCACGAGCCATGAAAAGCAAATTAAGATTAGGAAAAATGCAATTTAATAGGAATAATTGTTTCTGTCAGGGAACCCACTGGATGGGTTGACTCCCTTGTTAGCATTGAAAAATGTGATTTAAACGAGGCAATTAAACGAGAGCATTACAAATTCACCGCAGCCGAAATATTCACCGAAATGCATGGTCCAAAATACTTTTCTGAACTGAATGCCTCTGATCGATTTTGGCAAATCCCATTTGATGAAGAAAGTTTTTGTCCACCAACCCACAATACAACCTTTGGGAAATATCGATTCATCGGACTGCCCGACTGAATACATATCGCCAGCAAAATGTTCCGAATCAAAGTAGCACAAAATATTGAAGAGATCGAAAGAACAAAAAAACAAAAAAACAAAAAAAAAACAAACCCTAAGACAACGTTATGATATAGTATAAATACTTTGGGAGCATCTAAAAGATAGAATCTCATTTTTGACTGATTTCGTAAATACGGTCTACAATCAAACAAATCCAAATGTATTTTACTCAAATCATATACCTTGGTCATTCCATCACCAGCGAAGGATTCAAACCCAATACAACCGAAGTTGAAGTTATCATCTACATGCCACTACCTGAGTGCAAACGAAGCAGTTACAAAATTCGAAAAGATGATCGCTAAGTATCCGGTACAACAATCTTACAAACCAAACATTCCAGAAACAACCGAGTTTGTTACAGCCCCTATTTCAAAATATTCCCTGCAGGACAGATTTCAACTCCAGGAATGTTAATCTTTGGGTCCTAATTCCAAAAGGAGTTTACCAAAAGATTATCATGACAAGACTATTTACAAATCTCCTAATGCTATAAAAAAGGAGTCAAATCACAAAAGAAGATGAAAATATTGTTGATATCTACCACCTTGTAAATGCCAAACCCTAGAAATTCTCTCAGTCAGTAACAAAACTAAAATCTTGAAAGACTCTTATCTGGATAAAAAAATTTTGACATTAGTTGGGTGTTGTTCATAGTTCAGTGAAATTTGCATATCCTGAGCACAATTCAACCATATTATCACACTAAATTGTATGAAAGAAGGCAAACATTGGCTTGCTTCGAAAATAAAAAGCTCATAGTTTGATTGTCAATTACAGATATCTTCAACCCAGAAATGGCCTGAAAGGCTTGAATTCTGATAAGAGGAATACAAAAACAATCACAAATGTGAAAACACTCTCCAATCCACCGCACAAATTGACAAAAGAGAAAAAACTACCTTAGTAAAGAACGTATAATCAAAAACCTTTCCAAACAATTGAGGGAAGTTGAGAAAAGATGTTTATACAACAAATATAAGCAAAAAAACTATAAACAATACGCAACAAAAGTGAATAAGAAAATTTAAAAAAAAGTATCTCCCCTACACCGTTCAAAAACAAATATGGAAATATAAGATTTCTCATTTCATACAAAAACGCAATCACTCCCGCATTCACACTTTTTCGCCCTATCTTCTCAAATCAAAGACAAAATATCCCCCACCCCCCGAAAAGTTGTTATATGATCATACCAAAACTGATATTGACGAATAAAACTGTTACTGCTACCAATAACAACTAATAATTCCAATGCCAAAAAGACAATTACGTCCCTTTGCTGTGACGTCACTTACCTATACAATATACAGTATTACACATGTCTTTTATCTAAACACACGCTCCTTCCTTGTCTTATTTATCTTCCCTTCAATCACAATTCATGAATACATCGTCGATCGACACACAAACAGAAAGATGGAAAGAGGCGACCGAATTCATATCTCTCCAATTTCGTTGGAAGAGGTACTTAAACTTAAAAAATCAAATAATTGGTGACAGTATCACATTTTTTAACTTCCTTACCATTGTTACTTATCTGGCCTCGTATTTTAATCACACGTTTTAAAAGCTTAACTTATTTTTTTAGATATGGGTTTAGGGCTGGGGTTATTGTTTACAAACTACAAATAAGAATCCAAATTATTATTGAAGAATTCTCAGCATTATTTTCTCAGAGAATTCATGATCCAGGAATCCCATTGATTTTAAGGTTAGCAGAAGACCTTTTTTCAATAAGAAATAAAATTCCATCCGGCGAAAATCGGAGAAAAATTTCCGTTTAAAATCGGGGAAACTAGAGTCGTTTTGTTGTTTCTTTAGAAAATAAGATTGAACAAACAAGCCCACGTTGTGTTTCGTTTTTTGTTAAACAACCACATTTTTTAAAATTATCTTTTTTGCGTCGTGCTTGAATTCTTATTTCACAGACTTTTCGTAAATTACAATTCAAAAGTCAGCAGCAAATAGATTCTCCGATTTTTAGAGATTGACAAGTTGGCAAAGTTGATTTCTTTCCTCTCAGATCATTTCGTCATAATGAGATTATGATTACAGACATCAGTTTACTGGTTTTTGGTTTCTTCTAAATGGATCTTTTAAAAATAGAAAACCTCCACAACGTGTATTCGTATGTTTGTTTTTTGTCTGTAACATCCCAAAGGAAAAAGAGAGAGGGTTGATGAGTACGTGTATCAGTGATGCTATTGAAAAAAAGTTTCTTTCATTGTCTACTGAAAGGTTTTTGACAAATTCATTTCATTTTTATTATTGGTATAGTCAGGATTGATGACTTAACAGACAGACTCGCGAAAATCTTTTGAAATTTAACCAATTTTAGAGACATTTTAAGCCCATGTGAGATAAGTAATTGAACGAGATTTTAAGAAAGAGATAAATTGAATAAAAATAATTGATAAAAACAAGAAAAGAAGAAACTCAGAGAATATTTGCTTTTTCTTGTTTTGATGGTGCAAGCACCTGCCGTTCTAGGTCATGATTAATAAAAGAAGAAGAAACGAAAAAAAGGAGAAGGAAATCCCGTCAGGAAAAAAAAAATGAAATAAAAACAATGAAAGGTCGAGGAATAACGACCGGCAGCGAAAGTTGCAAAGATTATTTTAATCCAAAGGAAAAGAAAAAAAAAATGTGAGGAACAGAGTTTTTAGAATACGGCTAGAGCACCAAGGAGCTTAAAGTCTGGAACAGAGAGAAAAGGGAAAAGGAAAAATGCAAATAAATTGGCACTGTCTGACAATGTCACGAAAAAATTCCCAGACAGTATCAAATGTAAAATTCATTGGAATGGAAAGTCTGGTAGTTCTTTGGTGTTGTCAGTTTCCTTCAATAGTTTTTATGGCGATGAACAAGAATTGGTTCATAGAGTCATTACAATTGCAAATATTTATTCTAACAAGAATGTCATTTTAGGAACAAGAAGACATACAGGCAGATTTTTCTTAGAAGAATAGATTTGTTAACTCAGGGGCGGATCCATGGTTTTTGAGCTGGGTGTTAAGAATATTTAAGCCCCCCCCCCTCGGTCAGAAGTCATCAGTCAAAATGCAAGTCGTTTAGTCAGGACTACTGTAAGTTACAATGTAGATTGGTCAAAAGGCATCAGTCGAGAATGGCTACTCTTTCAGTACGAATATCTTGACATATTTTTGTACTAATTAAAGTAATTCAGTTTAATACATTTTTTGTAAATTTGAATGAATAAAGGTTTTATCATGATCTTATTCTATTTTAATTTGTACTGTACGTCACTGGAGGAAGAAAAAGTTGCTCATCCAAATAAGTGATAATTTAGATTTTATTTATAATAATTGGAATCAATAGAGGTTTTATTGTGATTTACTTCTTTCATTTCGTACCACATGTCATAGAAATTAAGGCAATAATGAAATTAAAACCTGTCTTGATATTAAAAGTATACAAACGATCTGAACAAATCCTACCTTGAAGCAAAGATGATAAAATGAGTCATATTCCTTATCAGATAAGTAATATTTTATCAATTTATTCCGTTCGTACTAATAGAATAATTTTTGAATAGAATAAGTAACATTTTAATAGAGTAAGTAGGATGAGTAAAAGGAATTGTAGTTGTATCTGACTCCATAGAAAATTCTCAAAGCAAAAGTTTGGGTCAAAATTCGGTTTATCGATCTTTCAAAATGAAATTAAATTATCTTATTTATTTTCAAGCAAATAATTGACTAACTTGATTTTATCGTTGGAATCAGACACTACTACACAATTCTTTTGCATAACTCACTTCCTATTATGTAATTATTGACCCTTTTAATTTTATTGTCCCACCCAAGACTTTATTTAAGAAAAAAGACATTTTTAAGATACAAAGACTTTGGAGATATGTTGAAATTTAAACTTTCCTATAAAAACACATTCGACAAGAAGTAAATCAGTGACGTCACTTACACCCCCCCTTTTAAAACCATGTATATTTTCTCTTCCGACAACAACGAGAGATGGGTGATTACTTACATTTCACAACTCGATTATTACTTTTTGTCAATATGTTTTGTAGTAGATTTTTCTAAGTATAATATCAGTTTGCAACAGAGCAAAAACACACAGAAAAAGGAAGAGAAAAAAAATTATTGAAAAATCAGCCAATTGATATTTTCCGAATCTTAACCCTTCTAAAAGCAAAAAGCATTTTTTACGGATGAATGGGAGAAAGAAGGAAAAAAAAAGAATTGGCAAATGATTGATAGATAGATAGACAGATAGATAGATGAGTGATCAGACTCGTTCAGGCATGCAACAAAGCGACTGGCGGTAAAGTGGTATTTTGGAAAATGGTAGAAAAGTATAATGAAATTTAAAAAAAAATGAGATTTTGAAAGACTGATCCAAGGAGAGAAGGGGTCTGGGGGCACAGAGCCACCCCACACCACGCAAGTGCAACACACATTTTTCTTATATGTACATAAAGAATTCTAAAATAAAACAAACAAATAATTCCAAGTAATCGAAAGTAATCACATTGAAAACAAAAATGTATAACATCTATATTATCTGCCTAACTCGAGACCCCCCCTTAAGATGAAAGGAAAATTGACAAATGATTGATAGATGGACTAATACTAAATCATGTGTGATCAGGGATCAATACACTAAGCAACATGCAAGGAAACGAAGGATAAAAAGATAATGAAGGTGAAAGTGAAAGTGAAAGTACATCACATTTTTTTTCTTCTTTACCTAAATTGTGATTTTGAGAGAGAGAAAATAGAAAGTATATATTAATAGTATAACCAAAATAAAACCGGCTTTTTCTTACCTCTACAGTAATAAGAACACATTTTTGACCCCTTTAGGTAGACTTTTTATGGCTCCTGTCACAGGTTCGGTGGTGAATAATAATATCAAAGGAATACAACATACCATGTTCCACCAAGTAGCTTACATGCTTGGAGACATCGATCCATAGATTAAAAAAAAAACTTTTACTTAATTTTGTAGATTTCTACTTACTAAATTTTTCTCGCCAGGATTCACACTGCGTTTTTTTTCTTCCTACAATAAAATAATATTTCTTCCTCAGTCCACTTTTTTCAGCTTTTGAAATCGATATTAATTTTGTTAGATTATTATTTTCCAATTAAGTTGGATTCAACTCGAAGTTTTTTCTTCTTCTAGGATTAAAACTTTTTTCCTTGAATAAAATATTTCCTCAGTTTTCGTTTCTTTGTGAGGTCGGGGACTTTCAATAAAATGATGTATGATATTTCCTTGGGTTCCGTTTTTTCCTTAAAAAAAATACAGGTATTTTCCAGGTGGTAAATATCAAACTGGAAAATAAATCAGTTGATTGATGTGCAGTGGTGTTGTTATTGTTATGTATGTACACAGCATGGTTTGCAATGTGGTGTACTTGCTCTTACTCCCCAAGACAAGAATTAGTGTGCGTAAATATTTTACCTGAACTGACAGAAACCAGACATTTAGCTCAGTCAAACAATAGGTAAGTACTTAACATTGAACAGTAGTAAGTAGTTACATTTACGTAGAGTACTTTCCGTATACCCAGGATAGTATTCCCAGTATGGTGTATGAACTGATCGTGACAGTAGTACTACTATAACAAGAATTAATAACAATAATCTTTCGTTTCTGTCGACGTAACATACCTAACTAAACAATGACGTTTTCTCGTTTCATGTTGTCCACATTTACGTACACACTGGAGAGATTAATTGTAAATAAACTGAACTCAATAAAGTACAGAAGACGTCATTACGACGAGAGAAAACAGTTGTTTTGTTTCAATGCTAATATCAAAACTGATAACTGGGGAGGAGAGAACCTGTTCTCTTTTAAAGAAAAGGAAAAAGCATGCTTTAAAGAAATGGCACTGAGAAATCACTACCCCCCCTCTCTCTCTCTCTCTCTCTCTCTCTCTCACTCTCTTAGTGTTAATCACCCCCTCACGATGTTTAACGTTTCTGTTTGTGACGGGTATGTGTTGCCAGATACTTGGAGATCTTTCCGGCCAAAATCTCACAAAAACGGTCAACTGACAAAATTGTTTATACAAGCCATTATTTCATTATTTATTTTTATTTTTTGATTTATTGTAAATCTTCATTTTGTTTTTATATTACTATTTATCTTCATCTCAGTTTCCTTTCGTAACTTTACGATGACCGTCTGAGTAAAGTCAAGATAAAAATCAACTGAATAATTGAAGGTAAATAGAAGTATGAAAATATTTAATAATGATTGTTTATAAAACCTTGCAATATTGCAAAATGCATAGAAAAATGAGAATTTATCAAAAATAAGAATTCATCAAAAATACTGTTGCTAAATGGCTAAATATTCAAATATGATAAAACCAAAATGTTCAAGGCAAAATACTTTTTTTCAAAAAAAGGCAGATTTCTCAAATTTGGCCATAAAATGGCCAAAATAGCAATTTCGGTATAGAGTAAGAGATGCTGAACACAACTTGTGTAGGAAGCCACGTAAATTTCCACTATCATTATTATTATTCGTCGCTTTGCTGTGAGTGTGTCTGTGTGCGGCTTGCAGAAGGAAAAGACAACGACCAATCACTGACTGGCAATGTTGGGGGTGTTAGCTCAAAGAGAAAGTGAAAGTTACACCGCAGGATTTAACAGTTCCTGGTTCAACCCCGGCTATAATACTTCATAAACACTTTGTATCGACTTCTCTTCAATTCTTTGACTCTACCAATGATCACAGATTCGTCTCAAAATTGACACCCATCGACAAAAAAGGATTCAATCACATATAACGGTTTGATCAATTTTCAGAAAATTTATATATTACTACCGCAAATCCGTCCATCTGTGTTCACAAAACTGAAGAACGGCCAATACAATGCCACCAAATCTTCTACAGTTACTAATTGAAACCGGAGCATGGTTTTAGCATATGAGTTTTTAAAAATACTCAATAGAAATAATTAATGAACAGATGTCTCTCTGTCCGTCTGTGTTAACAAAACTCAAGAATGACCAGAGCTATAGCCACCAAATTTTCTGTGGTTATTGATGGGACTCGGGAGCTTGTTTTGGGATATTTGTTTTTCAGCTTCACTGAAGAAAAAAAAGATTAGCCATGAAAGAATAATTAGAAAATGATTTGATAAGAATAAAACAACTATTATTTAGAAACGGAATTATCTGTTTTTGCTTTTATTGTTTTGAAACTTGGAAATCAATGGAAAAATTTTCAGTGCCAAATAAAACATCCATATTTTAAATATGTAAAACATTTGATAAATTTTTCAGTATCTATTCATTGATTACAAAATTTCTCTGTTGAAAAGCTGAAGAAACTCCTCCCCTATCCCTCAGTGCAGGATTAACTATGTGACAAAAGTAGTATACGCTACATATCTCCAAGTGCCCCGATTCAGGGATTCTGCAATTGTTCAATTGATATAGTCCTTTATTGTCTTTAATATCGATGAATGACTGAGTGTTTATGGTCAGAGTGGTTAACCAGTTATCACTTTTAGTTAGGGTTATTACTTTAACGGAGTAATCAATGGGAATTTGGTATCTATGTAATACATAAACAATGCATTATTACGAAGATATTTGAGACTGGAGTTGCTACGACTGTACAAAAATCAAAACAAAAACAAACAATTTCTGAAATCTCGAATATATTTGCCGTATCATCTCTGTATAGCAAATAGAAAACGTCATTTACTTTTCTGTGCAAGTAAAATATATATGTGTTTTAATAATTCACATGTACGCATTTTTCACCGGGAAATCGACACCTGAGAAATTAAAAAATCTGGCAAAAATCAGCGTATAATACGATTTTAATAAATTTTTCGATATTTATTTATTAACGGACGAATTTAAAAAAGAATCAAATCAAAATATCGGAAAAGAAGAATTTTCTTCGTATGATTCCTAACTTTTATTATTCTGATGATTTATTTTATTTATACACAGCTGTTTTCATCGATTTCTATACATCTAACAGATAAATCCCTCGAGATATCAATTATTTACAACTTTTTCAGAATGCACTCAGGATCTGCTCAGACCGGGAGTAATCGATAGAAATTATGAAAAATATTTCTTTTTTTGTTTTTTAATATTTAGTGATTTTTTTTCAAATCAAAAACCTAAATTGTAATTAAACGAATAAAACAGGGAAAATGTCAGGAAAAAATATTTTTCTTAATCATCCTGTATTTTAATTCCCAAGGAAGGACTCCTAGTTCAAGCAGGCCGGAGCGCTTTTCTAAAAAAGCTGAACATCTTCAAATATCAAGAGATTTATGAGTTAAATGCGTGAAAATCAATGGAAACAGCAGTTAATAAATAAAATAAATCATCAAAATGGTGAGAATCATATGAGAAAAAATCCTTTCTTCCAGTATTTGGAATGACAATTCTCAAAAATTTGTCCCTTAATAAATAAGTATCGGAAATTTCATAAAAATCGAATATTATGTTGATTTTTGACAGAATTTCAAGATTTCTCAGGTGTCAATTTTCTGGTGAAATTGCATCCATAATGTTCGTTCCTACAAAAGTAAACATTGAATTTGAAAATTGCTGATAAATAGTTATGTATCAGAATAAATTATCGTTTGATTTGTAGTTTTTGTTATAAAATCATTGTGCGGTTAGTATATCTAAGATATTGTTTGATGAATGGGTACGGTGGGAGGAAAAGGTTTTGTTTAATAAAAAAAAAATGATTTTACAAGGGAGTAAATGCAATATCATGGATTGAAAGTATCGAAAATTATCTGTAAAAAGTGTTTCTACCTGTTTTCAAAATCAAACTTTCTCAACCACTTTTTTTGTATGAATAAATTTATGGTGTAGTTATCTTTGTTTTGAACATCAAATGAAATGAAAGTTCGATTAAAACATAAATATCTTTTCATCCATTTTTTTTATTCATATGTTATGGTCGTGTGATGCAAGACTTTTCTGAAGCCACTGAGAATCGAGTCGTAACGACATGATTATAAAGCTTCTTTATCTGCAAGTAAAAATACAAATCAGTGACATTCTGCGGAAACTTCCTCGAGTTAAACCGACGGTTCAATCCAGAGATGTATCGACTTGGGACAAATACAGAAATAGACGAGAGAAAAACGCTAAAATATCTCTCAATCGAAAGCAAATTCTTGGATCAATCCCAATATTTAACCACTTCTTTCTTGCGATGCAGCTCGTCCTTCCACAAAAATTCATTGAAATTTATTTCGTTTTTGTTGATATTGTATAACTAGACAAGAGTGAATACAGAAATGAAGTAGGGAAGAAACAGAAAAAAATCTCTCAATCAAAAACCGCTTTCCTGGATCTTCCTCACTAAATCTGATAGCATCTTATATAATGCGTGCCGTACTTGTCCACTAAATTTGATAGAAATTCATTGAGAACGATTTGAGATATCGTGTGTACAGACTGAAGCGAATATAGAAAATTATAGTAAAATTACAAAAATATCTCTCGATTAAAAACAAATTCAATAACTTTTCACTTACAATATGGCTGACTTTTTCACAAAATTTCATTGATATTCATGGAAGACTTCTGGATATACCCTGTAGACAGACAGGATCGAATACAGACGTGTATGAAATGAGAAAATGTAAAAATATCTCTAAATCAAAAATTAATCCCTGGATCTGCTCTAAAATTCAGTTTCTCCTTCCATACTCAATGCATTACCGTTCCACAAAATTCCATCGAAATTAATTCAGAACTTTTGGAGGCATTGTGAGGACAGACAGGGGCGGATACAGAAATGCACAGAAAAAACGCAAACATATTTTTCAATAAAAAACGTATTCCTGGATCCACCCCCGAATCTAATCCTTTTTTTTCTTCAATGTGGCTCACCCTTCCACAAAATTTCGTTGAAATTCATTGAGAAATTTCGGAAGTATTCACAGACGTCCATTTTTGGATTTCTTATATGATTTCATTATTCGCGTCAACTGTCCTTCTAGCGTGTCCACCAAGCATTCTTGAACATAGTTTGGGCCCAGCTAAACATTTCTAACAATTATTTTCAGTACCACATTCTGTAGCAATACTTTCCCCTGGTTTTCCCTATTTGTGTCCAAGAAAATGTTCTTGGTTTTCACGAACTGACAGATCTAAAAAGTGACACAATAGTCTCTGCAATAAGATATAAGCCAATTCGAATGCAATTATCTTAAATATATATTACGATGCTAGCAATATGCAGTGGGAAAAAATCGGCTTTTGCTTCCCAAAATCCGACAATTCATCCAAGAGAATTGGTTGACCATTGCCGTATTTCTTCTGTTTATTTGCGAGAAACATAACTCGCTTCTGCTTGTCATCCTGCGAGTGTTGAAGATCACAACGAAATGATTTACTTTGAAGCTATGGACATAATGGTTCGTTCTCAATGCCTTTCATAGCAAGCGAGGATTCAACTAACCACTGCGAATCACCTTAAAGAGATCTATGGAAGCGATATCGATATCCATGTCATGGAAACAGAAAACAATATTTCAAAGCGTCAAGGCAGTTTGTTTCAATAACATCTATGAGCAATTGAAAGAGCTACAAAAAGAAAGGATGTTATTCATCCCAAACACCATTTCTGATGTGTAAATTGTTATTCGTCAATCCTACCACGACTATGTCACTAAAGCGATCATTCTCACTGGGACGTCAGATTAAAACATGGTTACGATCGAGTATGTCACAGAAGATTTCAATTCTCTGTCTATATTGAACAGCTATAAGGAATTAACGGACGATCTTGACCTTTTAAATGTTAGAGATGATTTTGTTGTTCTTCGCGAGGACAGGTTCTCCACGTTTGGTAAATTCAATAAATTTAACTTCCAAAACTGATGACCGAGGTTCATACTGTAGTTTCTTTTTAGTCTTGTTAAGGAGCTATTTATGATGGAAAAATGCAGTCATAAACCGAACGGTATTTTAAACATGATGCAATTCACCGCGTTAGAAATACCTCTGATTTCTGATGTCAAAATAATACTAAATCATTGTCATTATCAGTCTTTTCTCGCCTGTCGTTGGACGTAGACCTTCCCCTGGATTTGCTAGACTTCTCTATCATGGGCAAAGTGGAGCCAGTACTTTCTGAACATGTCTAGTTCGTCTCTCCGTCTTGTATTCTATCGGCTTCGGTTTTGCATGCAATCTCTGGGGATTCATATTGTGAGTCGTGATGCCTATCTCTTGGCTGCCATTCTTGCAACATGACCTACCCATTGCCTTTTGAGTTTTCTGAAGGACTGTTTTTTTCCTAATATATTGTGCTATTTTGTGATCTCTCCATGTGAGTTGAGTATGATTCTTTTATGTACTCGGTGCAATCTTAGTTTGAGATTCCATATTTCAGCTCCATAAGTGACTATCAGAAAGATGCATTGGTTTTATACTCTTCTTTTCAGGACTGATTGGATTTTTTTTGTTTTCATGAAGCTTCCATGGAGATTCGTCGTCCTTGGTTAATGTAGTGGTCTACTTTCTCCAGTTTTGCGTTTTTGTTTCTGATCGGCGAGCGTTTATTTTTGACGTGCTTGTTGCACATGATCTTCGTCTTGCTAAAGTTCATGTGTAAGCCGACTTTCTTGCTCTCTTCGTTTAGTTCATCTATCATTAGTTGGAGGTCGTGTAGGTTCTCTGCAAAAAGGGCAGGGTCATCTGCAATTCTGAGGATGCCTAAAACAAAGTTAAGCTTCGGGAGATTGGAACACTGCAACAATAATGCTGTTATATAAAACAAGGAAACCCTGGAGACCTCAACAACTACAGACCAATAAGTCTATTCAACTGCATATACAATGTTTTCACAAAGAGCATCATCGCCTGAATCACCAATACACTAGATGAAAAACAACAATGGGAACAAACTGGTTAGAGAAGCTCTCCGAATATGGACTATCTCAATTCGATAAATCAATTAAAAAAGAAAACAACAGAATACAAAATGCCACTCGCTGTAGCATTCATTGACTTCAAGAAGGCCTTTGATTCGGGGAAAATTCCTAAGGTCATCAGGGCTATCGCTTTACAAAGTGTAAACCCCGTAAAATATAAGAGTACTGCAACATATTTTCAGTCACAACAGCTTCGTTATTAGGCTTCATAGATCCCCAGAGCCCTTCCAGCTTCAAAAATGGATGGGAAAGTGATACCAGCTCAACCAAACTCATAAGAGCCCGCTTTGAGATCATCTTCAAAAACGTAGACTGGGAAAATTGAGAAATCAGAGTAGAGGGCGAATGCCATTACTAAATGATGTTACCTGAAAACATTTTCCAGTAATCCAGAGTCATTTTTTAAAATTTCCTCTATAGCACCAACCATGGAACGCGCCTCTGGTAAGCACTAACTTTGTGCCCTTCCACTTTTAAAACCGCGTAGTGGGTTCTGTTAAATGAACATCGTCCAGTACATCCAACTGTAGCTCGGTTGCGCCTCGTTCTATAATCGACCTTACCTTACATTATTCAGTAAATGATAAGGGTTCTAGGCACTTGTTCCACAGCATTTAGTTCATGGTCAAAGTGTAATATCTGTTCGCAGTACACTGTTCTAAGCTTTATGCCTGTGATGTGTGGTCGTTGATGGCTTACTGAGGCTCGGTATTGCGAGGCACAAAAGGCCAAGGATTCGTCCTATGACCTCAAAAAATAACTTGGCCCAGTCTCCGGGGAGCAGTAGGCCCCACGGTAGTTTCTTCCATTCGTGTTAAAAGGCAAGGATCAGGCTTGCCCTGACGCCTTTGCAACTCAACTTACAGCGAATGGAGCAATTATTTTTTTGTACGGATCCCCGCATTAAAAAACGTCTGGCTCTTGTGAGGAAGTGAATAAATAGGAAAGTGTAGTAACTGTTCTGATCACGTCAATGGAATAAAACTTTCTTCCCGTTTTCAACTTTAAATGTTATGACGTATGGATTTTCATTGTTTTCTTCATAAATTTTAATTTGATTTAATTTGATTTTTTTCAGTAGACGAAAATAAAGTTATATCATTACCGCATCATAATTGTTGAATGTTTTCCTTGAATAGAATGAGATTATTAAAATAATAACTTGCATACGAATACCGGATGAATTACTGAAGGCAACAGATTCTCACTGAAGGTCATGAGATTTGGGATATTGCTGTAGACACCAAATTCTTATTGTCTAATCTCTCACACGGACACTGAATGTTTTTTCTACTGGATTTATGTTGCCCAGGAAAATGAATGAATTACTGAAGGCAACCGATTCTCACAAAAGTTCATGGGGTCATGGCTGATTAGGAATATTGGGGAGGACACTCACCTAATTCTCATTGAGATGGGAATGAAAAAGATTCTTGACAATCAGTAAAAATATGTTGCAGTTCATAGGGACAATGGAAAAGTGCATGTATATATATATATATATATATATATATATATATATATATATATATATATATATATATAAGGGAAGTAACTAAGAACTACATAACGAAAATGAAACTAGTAAGTTCTGAATAATCATTTCATCACGATACTATATGAAAATCGAATTCGTGACAATTTTTTGTGTGGCAGCCATTAGTATAATAATCATATCGGCTCTATTTTGTACAAAAATATCGAGCACTATGCCTGTAAAGCCAACACCAAACTCACAATATATATATATATATATATATATATATATATATATATATATATATATATATATATATATATACTAGCATAGTAAAAATGTCGGATTCATTTCTGTTACGTATGAATAAATTATACAAATCTATATTTTAGTATAAGTGTATTTATTTATTAGGATACAATTAACTAACGAATGCCACGTTAGGATTTTGTTTTTGTTCTAAATTCAGTTAAATACCAAATGTCCATAGGTTATAAAAATTATTTTTCCTATGTAAATTTAGGTATTTCCAGTCAATAAGATCACCATTCTAGGATTCAGTCAGTTTTTTAAAAAATTCATGGTTTTACTTAGGGTTTTTATTTACATGCAAATATAAAACTAAGAAGCACTGGAAATTACTTTAAAATTTCGTCTATAATTATTTAGCCATTCGGTATTATCCAATTCTCAACCGTTTTAGTTTTTGTGTTGTTTCGTATGAATCTCTCTCTCTCTCTCCCCCCTCTCTCTCTCTCTAGCTATCAATCTATCTATCTATCTGTCTGTCTGTCTGTCTGTCTCTCTCTCTCTCTCTCTCTCTCTCTCTCTCTCTATATATATATATATATATATATATATATATATATATATGTATATACTATATATTTATATACTGATAAAAAACAGTCTCCATAGAATCTCCTGCTAATTCATAATTTATAACGATCAGCGTGTAAAGTATCTCCACCATGTAAAACAGAGAAAAACATGACAAGCGAATAAATAGGACGAGAGGAAGGTTCTCTACCCAGAAAACTAGAGCCGCCCACCAAAAAGAAAAAAACGTTTCAAATAGGGATCCAAAAATAAATCGAATCAATCACGTAAAGAAGCCCAAACAAAGCAGAAATATGAGCATGTTTGTCAAACGAATCCTTTATTTTGTCATCTTTTAAGCTCTAATCTAACTCATCTTAATCTTTAATGTTGAATGTATAGAGCACTTTATGAAATAAACCCATCGGATATTGCAGTATATACTATCATATTGTATTGTATTCCTGATCTGTATCATTAACACACACACACACACACACACACATATAT
Organism: Thysanoteuthis rhombus; assembly: GCA_963457665.1. NCBI lineage: Eukaryota > Metazoa > Mollusca > Cephalopoda > Oegopsida > Thysanoteuthidae > Thysanoteuthis > Thysanoteuthis major. The sequence continues at coordinate 37,336,836 of OY735210.1, read as the reverse complement.
AATGCTCTTCCATAGAAATAGAGCATTCTGGTGGATGGGGAATTTCGGCGTAAATAAATATATCACCTAAATTCAGCCTCACTGACCGTCCAGTTCCGCAGCCCAGAGGTAGGATATCGGTCACCGGATCTGAAGCGAAGGTTTCTATCTTGCCTTGCAGTACTGGATGGGATAATTGAAAGTCTACAGCCACACTGAAGAGATGTAATACATCGAAATAGCAATTATACATACATATATATATATATATATATATATATATATATATATATATATATATATATATATATATATATAACCGTTTGGATAACTTGTTTTTCTCCTTTTTTTAACTTCAAATTATATAGTATCGCTTTATTGAAATCGTTTGGAACAGCCAGAGCTAAATTTACCATTAGAAAATGCCTTTGTATGTAAATCCAGTCCAGCAATGTAACAATATATTCCAACATTTATCGTATTTAAAAAAGAAGACATTGCATTTTACTGTTCAAGCTTGGCGCTCTGATGTCTAAGGACGGACGCTGATAATGATGATGATTGTTTGAGAAGCGGTATTAAGGAAATATTGGTGGATCTTTCTCACTGATAACGTCCTAACAATTAGGATGATATTTGACGCTCTTAGTCACCATCCGCTTGGTGTACTGGTTATGTTACTGCTCTCCTAACCGCTCAGATGTCGGTTTGGGTTACACCAGTTCGTAAATTCTATAAATCAGTTTGGTTCAGTGTGTATCACTGAATAAACTAACAAATTTTGTGACTCATCTTTATATATATATATATATACATAATGTGAGGTAATCCACAGAGAGCTGTTTCATTGTATTACAACGCTTCAGTGCGGCTATAGACTATCCAATATATATATTGGATTGTCATTGCTATAATTGCTGTAATTGCCATAGACTATCCAATATATACATATATATATATATATATATGTATACATATATACATTGGATAGTCTATAGCCACACTGAAGCGTTGTAATACAATGAAACAGCTCTCTGTGGATTACTCAATTATTAATCATATATATATTGCGCCTCTTATCCGCTAAAACTCCCAGGCCTCTCGACCTAATATTCTGCATGTAAATTGAGGAGATGTCAACTTACTATTCATAGTGAGGTTAACCTCAGAGGTCATTCCAAGGTTTGGGCTACAATTTAGTACCCATAAAACTGATATTGAGCATAAAGGAACATCTTTTCATGACTAAGGTCACATGCAATTAGGAGTTGACCTCTGAGGTAATTTCTGGGCATTTCTTGCCAATTTCCGCCGTTGTAGCCTTAATTTTGCCCCAAGAATGTATATGGGCACATCTTTCCCCATGAAAGATACGAGGCTAGATAAGGTTGACCTTAGAGGTCTTACAAGGTTACCAGAGGTAATTTAAAGTCACGCTTACATAATTTTCCAAGATTTTTGCAATAATCTCACACAAATGTTATTGAAATTTGAGACAGAAGTAAATCCTTTCTTGGCAAAAATTAGAAGCAATACGATATTGACCCCAGAGGTCATTTGAGGTCACCTGAGGTCTCCTTTTGTGAATGGTCATCCAAAGTTTCGCATCCATGAAATTGAACTTGGGCATAGAGTTAAATTTCACGGCTGAATTACTTCGAAATGTGATCTTGATATCGGGGTCATTCGAGGTCACCATGTGTCATTTCTTATAATTTCCAGCAATTCTCCTCAATTGTTGGCCACAATATTACACTTGGGATTCAGAAATTTAAAGGAAATGCATTGGAGCACATCTTTACACGGCGAGAGTTATACTCAAAGTGAGGTTGATGTTGAAGGTCTGTAGAGGTCATTAGGAAATTTCTGGTAATTTATAACAAGGCCCAAAGAAAATCTCTCAAGATTGCTGGCCTTTACCTGACTTCTTCATGCTCTCTTCTACATCGGTTGTTCTAGGGTTAGATCACCAATCAACTTTTTCATACGGGAAATGGGGGTGTGAGCGGCGTAATGGTTAACAGGATGATGAAAAGAATCGTTGAGCCAGGTTCAAACTTAAGCTAATAATGTTCACTTTATCTAGCACCCTTGGGAAAGGCATGAATCCATCTCTTCTCCTCTCAGTTACTGGTGAAATAGTTGGGCAGACTTGTATCTCAAGCAACCAGTCTAGGAGAATTCAAAATCAACTTGCCAGAAAATAGCAGCAATGGGTGAGCTCAGAAACGTGTTGGTTCAGCAGAGGACCTGATATGGCAGATGAAGATGATGATGATGATGATGATGATGTAACAATTATCATGAGTACTTTGCATGTTTGTATATTTTTGGTTTTGGTGAATAAATATCCTTATAGTAATAATTCTGAGGTAATTATACATAACTAAAACTGCAGCTGATATTTGATGTTTGCTGCTGATATGTGATTGCTGCTGCTGATATAGGATGAAACTGTTTCCGGGCACTTAACTGATGAATGTTTCATAGAAAATTTTCTCAGTCAAATTTGAACTTTTTTTTTAATTACCAATTAGCCGACAGATGTTATGTTGAAATGAGATTCAGGTTTTACTTATCATCTGTAGATTTATTTTCTCAAAATATTGATGTTTCAAAGAGTAAAAAACTGAATTTAATCATATCTTGATTTAGAGTAAATGTTAATTTTTTACTTTCACTTTCACTTTTGGATCTGTATATTTATTCTCACAAAATCTTTTTGCCGAAAAATAAAACTCAATTACTTTCTGATTTGTTGGAATAAAAAAGGAATAAAATTTAAATTTTATTTCTAACCCTCCAAATAACCCATCTGAATGTTCGGTATTTAGCTAAATCATCCAACAAATACATTCACATACTGCACTGGGTTGTGTGCATATATTTCAAGCCATTAACAGTGAATTCATTCTTACCTGTAGGTTTAATAAACATGGCCTTGTGTTAGTGTTGGCTGAATCCAGCTAATATCAAGATAATTTAAAAAAACTCATTCGACAATAAATTTTTTTTGTTCTCCTTCAATCCTCTGACTGGCCTATCAACAAGACATGAATGAATGACTTGCTACCAAATCTCTCTCCTTGACTCTCTCTCTCTCTCTACAGAGCTTCCTATCTTCTTTTCAGTAGACTTCATTCATTTTCATTATCTTTCCCAATCTTCCTCTACCTTCTTATCTCTGTTTCTTTCATATCTCCCTCTCTCTCTCTCTCTCTTTCATACGTTCTTCATCTCTAGATCCTCCTTCCCATTCTATATCTCTCACTAACTTCTTCACAGTTTTCTTTACTTCTTTCTTTCTTTCTTTCTTTCTTTCTTCCTTTCTTTCTTTCCTTTCCCTCTTTTGCATTATTTTCGCTCACAGACATGATCATTTTTCATTCTCATTTCTTTCTTTTCTCTCACTTTCTTCCTCCTTCCCTCCCAAAAATCTCTCATTCTTTCACCCTTTAGTTTCTCTCTTCCTCCCTTCCTAGAATACATCATTGTTGGGTGTCACTCTCTGACAATAATTTCAACCAAATAAATAAAAATTCATTTTTTCCTTCGAACTTTAAGCTTTATTCAATATTTTATCTTCAAGTCAGAAATTCATTTCTCCCCTCTTTAAAACTGCTGATTATCACTAAAAATCATTTTTTTCTTCTTCGTCTGTGAAAGGAAGAATCTTTAATTTCAATTAATGCTGGAAGCCATAAAAAAAAGGATGAAAAATTTAAATCTCCATCTTTTGTGTTTGGACGATTGCAGTCTGCAATTCACAATGGAAAAAAAATTGATTTTTCTTTTTTGTTTTTTAGGCTTTCTGCCAATTCAAGTAAGCAAGTCTGTTACTTTTCATTCACAAACTCTACGTGTTATTTTTAGGGACAAAAAATTGTCTTTATTTTTAAATTTTTCCAGATTACATTTTCATAATTAGGGTTTTGAAGGAATGATATATGAACATTTTATCTGGGGTTGCTGAATGTGCAATTTTCTAGCTAGATCTAGCTGATTAACTTCTATTTAGCTGATGAAAATCTATGATAGCCAAGGATTGAGCCATTTTGAAAAAAATAATTAGTAACTTTAATAGAAGTAAATGTAAAAGTTCTATCAATAATCTGCTCTAGAGTGAAGTCATTCTAGAATGAATTGTCATTTTATCCGATAGGTTGGCTATTTATATATCATTTTCAGCTCCTAAGTTGGCTGGAAATGGAAAAATCAGTCAATTTTAGCCATTTCAAAGACAATTTTAACTATAAATAACAAATCATACTTGGCAACACGGATTTTATCTTCTGATATGAAGCAGAGGAATTGTTCACAAGGCTAGAGAGCCCAGTAGGTTCTCTTTGTAAGTCATACTGCAAGGGACACAGTTGTGCCAGTAGTTTAGGGGGTACCACACCTCATTAGGAATCAGTGGTTTGTCACCTAGGTAGTGGTATTGTAAATGTGACATGACATGGGTCATTCCATATAAACCATTCTTACATCCTAAAAGATGATTTTGACTCTGAAACATCTTTCTGGAAGCAGAAAAGTTTTAACCCCAGAGTAAAAGATTTTTGTAACTCTACCCGTTCATAATGATGGTATTAGGGTCCAAGTAAGCCAACAAGATTATACCCGATTTATCTTGCTAATTCTAGTTATTTTTGATTTAGATTAATATTTCAGAGTCTATTTTCCATCTATCCATCCATCTTATAAACTTCGAATTTCACCATGACAAACTGGGTTATAATGGGGTGGGGTGGGGGGGCTGTATTACAACTTTTTTGGCTTTTCAATGAGTCTGTCTTTGAATCTTGTTTTAAACACATTATTCCGAGACACAAAATGTAAAAAAATCATTTCAAGATACAAAAGGAGAAAAAATAAAAAATCGTTTCATTTCTCTTCTTCAAGAAAAGTACCTGTTATCAGAGAGCGTTGGTACATCTCCGCCAATCTTGAGGAAACTAACGTTACCCCCAGGCAAAGGAAAGAAATACGTCTACATCAGCAGATTAAAAAAAAAAAAGGATCTTCACCATAGTTTTAGAAAGTGGAATTGCCACACCTTTAACGAATGGATGTCTGAGAGTATTCTGGGAATCATGCCATTTGGTAAATTTCTGTAGGCAAGTCTTTGGATATATTGACTTATACACTATGGCAAAATACGTACACACACACATACACACACACTCACACACACACATATGTAAATCTCTCTACACAATACAGATCAGGAATACAATATTGTACAATATAGTACATCTGATGTATGATGGCTTTATTTCATAAATTGCTTGATAGATTCTATATTAAATATTAAGTTGATTTGAGTAGAGCTTATATTATAATAAAGTAAGAATTTGCTACACAAACACGTTCATCTTTCTCTCTCTCTCTCTCTCTCTCTCTCTCTCTCACTATATATACTTGTATATCCATATATATGAATTTATATAAGCATTTATATAATATATACATAGTCTTTTATATGCCAACATGTACATATTCATATCAGGTGACAAAGTTCAAACATGTACAGAAGTAGGTGAGTGAAATTATCTCTCTCTCTCTCTCTCTCTCTCTCTCTCTCTCTCTCTCTATATATATATATATATATATATATATGTGTGTGTGTATACACACACGTATATATATAGAGTTCAGGGGATAGTTCAGATTCCAAAGAGCAAACAAGGTATTATGATGATTTGGAAGGTATGTGAGTGATTTCTTTTGGTGTAAGGAACAATGTACCCCTGGGTCATGGAAGAATCTAGCTAAGAGTAGAATGGTCAACATGTGACCAACCTCATCCCTATACCTGACATCAGACATTGTGCCACATTTTGAGGAATTTTAATTTAATTCCCTCATCATTGGATCAATGTTTAATTTCTGAGTTCATGAACATTGATTGTAAAGTTATAAATACAAGAATATATGACAAGGATGCATTTTGATTCAGCATTCTTACTCAGTGACGGAAAAGTCTCATGTAAAGTACTGCTGGAAAAACAATCTGATCCCAGAGTCATCATCTGGTGAAAACTTTGTTCATTATATATATATATATATATATATATATATATATATATATATATATACATATATGTATATATATATATATATATATATATATATATATACACATATATGTATATATATATATTGTACGTTATAAATATTTGAACAAATAGCCATTTTGCTTCAATTGGTTTGGTTAGATTGTTAAACACAGGAATGTTATGCAACAAAAACCAGATTTTATTGCAATCAACATTACAAGGCATGCATTCAGTTATGTCTTGTGGTTCTGAATGCTAAATTTCTGGGAAATGTTCTTTCGATAGAATTAAATTCACACAATCCCTTGCAATCCTCTCATGGTCTCTGTGAGGGGTTTTCCGACCTGATGCGGATTTCCAAGTTTTAATACGGATCATTCAAGTATTTGGCATAATCATTGCTATTTCTTTATTATGAACATTGTAACCGGCAAGTTTTCATGTCAATGTACTCAGTTAAAACCCAACTGTGACCATCATACTTGTTTTACATGTCGGGCATGACAAAAATTGGAACCAACCTATTCTTGAGGGAAATCTTTTTTTAAAAAAGAGAGTTTTATCTTGACATAATAAGGAGTGCATGTATAAATTTTGAACCATATATATATATATATATATATATATGTATGAATGGTGATTGAAAGAGGAATGAATTAGAAATAACCGTAAATAAAAGTGTTGTATTAGTATGTGACCATCTATTCCCATCTATTATGTATTAGGTACTATATTTTGGTACTTTTTTGGAAACGTCGACCAAAACTATCTCCAAAACACTCTATATAGGTTTCTCCAGTTTTCAATTTGATCCAGCTGGCTGGCTTTGTATATATGTATTACACACACATAAGGCAGATCAATGGAGCTAGAGGGCTGAAAATTTATACATGCACTCCTTATTATGTCAAGACAAAATTTTCTTTTTTCAAAAAAATTTCCCCCAAGAATAAGAGGTTTCCAATTTTCAGTGTAAGTTTACGCTAAACTGATCCCTTAGTTTATGTCTGCCAGCATTAATGGTAGTTTCTTTGAAAATGCAAACTTCTTTAATGATCACTGGCCAGAAAAAGGAGGGAAGTAACTTCATCACCTTTTTTTTCCAATCTTTTGATTGATCACCCGCCAACACAGCATGCAGTCAAAAGATGTTGGTCCAGTGATGTTTTCCATTGGAAGACTAACCAGACCATTTTTCTTTATCATTAATGATGATGTTCTTGGTGTTGGTGATGGTGTTGTTGACAGTGGAGATCCATTTCTGTCTAAGTTCGATTATAATTAAATTTGAATATCTCTGAGGGTAAAAACAAAAATCAGGAAAGGCTGGACTTAATGAGTTACAAACAAACAACTAATGAGTTTACAAGTCTGGTTGGTCATTCAATAGAAACAGTCACATGGCCAAGGTGATTTGGCGGCAGGCCATGTTGTGGGTGATCAATTGAAAATTTGATCTTAATTAGTTACAATTAACAATAGATAATTTAACAGGTTCGGTTTGTCACTCAATAGAAAGAGTCACATGACAAAGATCATTTGGCAGCAGGCCATGTTGGGGGTGATCAATTGAAAACTGGAATAAACAGCTAATAATTTTTGCGGGTCTGGTTGGTAAGTCAATAGAAACAATCACGTAACTAATGTCATTCTGCAGTAGGCCATGTTGGGGGTGATCAATTAATATTTGGCATGAGGGATGATCAATGAATAAGTTACTCTTGGCATTTGTAGGTGATGATCTCTGAAAAAATCTGAATTTTCAACAAAAAAAACAAGCGTGAATGCTGCTGGAAACGAACTAGTATGAACTTACATTGTAAATAGAACCCCCTCAGAAAATCTACATTTGGGGGAATTTTCAAAAAACAAAATAACATTTTTTTTGTAGACATAATAAGGAATAAATGTTGAAACATTCAGCCTTCTAACTTGATCAAGGTGTACTGTATATATGATACATATATACATAGCCAGAAACTGAAGACACCTATGTTGACAGTTTTGGTTGATGGTTTCTAGTACATGAATTATGACCTGGAGTGAAACTTCCATATGAAAGATGATACGCGACCATTAACACTGACAAGATTCATAATTCATGTGTACACGTCTCCGTCTCGGTTGTGACACCTCGTTCAATATTTACCATCTGTGAACTTTAATTAATTCTGACAGAAGAAGAAATCAAAACTAGTTTCAATTTTGCAGGCGATTCGCCAAAAGCAAGTCTGAATAATATTAGACAGTTACACACGAAATGTTTTTTTTATATGATAGTGAATGAGGTTAAATGTGGAAGATTTACTATTGTTATTAGAAATTGTCAACCCAAACTGCCGAATGAGCTTTCTTCAGTTTTGAAGTGATTCTGCTTTGTACTCTATGTATATATGTATGGGTCATGTGTACAGGCTGCACTAATATTGCTAGAGGGCTGATAACTTTACACCTTATTATGTGTAGGAAACACATTTGATTTTTTTTTTAAAAACTAGTATGGCTGAATCCGTACTGCAAATAGTTCAAATCTCTAACGGTGACCAAAAATGCTAAGATGTTTTTCTGCAAATATTAAATGACAGATCATTGGTAATCATCAAACTAAACTGTTGACACGACAGATTTCTGCACAGTTTGGGTGTGGCTCTGAGCCAGGGTTGTCATGCTGATCCAGAGATGAGGCCAAACCTGTAATGGGGTTGATCTACCAGAATGATTCATCATAGAATAATCACAATAGTTCATCTCACAAGGCAGCAGTTCAAGGAATAAACAGCATTACTAATGAGCTAGATCAAGCCTCTTAAAAAATTGAAAAAAAATGTTTTGCAAAAAGTTTTCTGATCTTTCATTAAGGTTTTAGGTGAAGACTTTACAGGCCCACCCAAGGTTACATCAGGTTTGCCCAGAAGTGTTTACAGGCCTGCCTATGTAGCCTATCTCAAAACCTTAATGAAAGCACAAAAAATTACTTAGCAAAAAAATTTGCGATCTTCCCTGGGGAAGTTAGTGAATACATCTAGGCTGTACTTCCATACAAATGGCGCAAAGTGAGGGTCTAGTTTAGCATGATAGTATAATTGTAAATAGAGACTCACATCTAAAATCTCAAAAAATTACATTTTTTTCATAACTGAAAAATTCCTGAAGGAACTCTAATGTTGTCTAGGAATTGTTTTCCTTTACATGATGAGTTTTTATTCCTATGTATTTATTTTTCCCCACTGTCAAACATCCTTACATATTATAATTAGCTATGTGCATTCATTGCCTGTCATTCTTGTGTCATAAGTGACGCTTGGTGACGTAACATAGAAGAAATAGAATTTCATGCAACTTTGAACATGATAAAAGATGTCTTTACAAGATTTCACCTTTAGATTCATTTAATATTTTGGAGATATTGACCATAAACAAGAAAATACTTCATAACAAAATGTTTTTGATATTTTAGAAGTACGATTGCAAAATTGCCTTATCATTTTTTGATTGAAAGAGTATATGTTGTGCTATTGATGAATGCAGATGAGTTTAAAAAGAATTATGATCTTTATTACACTACTGTAAAAGCAAATGTCTCCGACTGGGATATTAGTGTAAATATGAGTATTTGGTAAGTGCTTTTATATACTAATTGTATAAATTTTTTTTGCACTATAATAAATATTTCAAATATACTTTAAAAGGCTCCAAAGTCCATCTTTCCTGTGGCACCGAGAACCCAAGAACCAAGAATGATAGCAATAAACATAGAAATATTTAGTAATCATCCATATTTATTTTTATATATTCAATCAAATATTGATTAGTTGCAAGCGTGTTTGTCGGAATTTTTTGGTATCGATCAATATTTGATTAACAAAAAAAAGATTTTAATTTTTTCATGTTTAAACTTTATTGGTACTTTGTATAAAAACAAGATTTTTTTTTCGAAAGAAACCAACTTCACTCCCTTATTTGTGGATCAAATATTGATTACCTACAAATATGTTCTTTGGAATTCAATTGGGTTTGGCTTTTCAAATATCATTGTCATTTCATCACTTATAGAATTGATTCATATGAGATGCAAATATTGGAAGATGTTATGTTTTGACTGACTCAGAGCCTGCCCAGAGGCATAAGGAGACTAAGCTGCGGCTTAGGGCTCCATTACCACCAGAGGACCTCATAGAGATGGTCTAGAAAAAACGTTTTCTTTTTCATTTCGTTTCCCCAACCACCAAAAGATGTTTAGTGGTTGATTCAATATAAGTTTAGGCTTGATTGGTCCCTTAGTATATGTGTTGCAGTATTCATCTTCTGTAGAGATCACAGCCCAACTAAAGGTGTGAGCAATAATTTATTCATCGATCACCCCTTTTGCATCTTTTAATTGATCACCCTCAACAATGGATGCTTTCCAAAGAACTTGGTCACATGTCAATTTCTATTGAGTGACTAATAATGTCAACTGGCATCTGTCTTTGATTTGACCTCTCATAGTCCTCAGAGGTCAAATCTGAGTTTCCTCCACATCTGAATACTAATGCTTTTGTACATATGTTAGCAATTTCATGCTTTCCACTCTTGAGAAGTTTGTTCCACAGAACAGTATTTGAGGAGGAAGAAACTGGCTGAATGGAAATTTTGACAGGTATGTGGAATGGTATTCTCTACAAACAGCAAATCGTGTTCTGACTGGAAAATCTTGAATTGGTGGAACCTGTTGATGGATCTCCTCAAAACACTTTCCATGGAAATAGCGATAAAGAAGTGCCAGGCTTGCTACATCACATGGGAGAGTGGTTGGATAGATGGGAATAGCTCTTTACTAACTCATCCACACACTTGTTTTTGCACCTCATCAATGCTTCATAACACCTAATGGGTGAAGCCTGTCCAGATGTGTGAGCACTATTCTATTTTGGGGTGTATCAAACTCCTGTAGAGATACAAGATAGCAGGGCTGGTCAGATATTTTCTTGAATGGTGTCCAAGGTAGCAGATGAGACATAAGAGTTCCACTTTAACTTTGGTCTGAACTTAAGGCCTAGAATATTTTCACACTTTTATTCATTAAAAAGGAACCAAAAGAAAGAAGATGTTATTTATCTTATGAATAATAATTATTTATTGAGTTTTATTTCTGTTGTTTGTCAAAGAGCAAAATTTTGGTTTCAAAGTTTTTTTCCTTTCTTGCACAAATTGTGGAAAAATTCAATTATCTAAAAAAACGTTACACACCTTTGTTGCGTCGAATCAAAGTGATTAAATGAAAAGTTTTGTATTGTCATTTTTACACCTAGATTGTAGTTGAGACTGTGAAATGAGAAAAGTTGTGTAAAAGATATAAAATAAGAATAACAATTGTATGTTATTGGTGCAAAATGAATTAAACTTTACACGACTTTAGACTATGACATTTCATAATTGCTTAAAATAATGGTGATCACTACACTTTATGGGAAAACTGCAAACCAATTTCATACCCTGGCTGAGCAACGGAAACAAAGAATTACTCACCAAAAAACCACTCTTAGTGAACACCATAGCTGCTGGCACACTTAACGTAGAGCACATTGAATAGAAAATAAACATCTCATAGAGTATAGTATGGCCGACTGCCAATGTATTGGCGCAAAAATTGAACTTTTGTGACCAACTGCAAAGGCATTTGCAGTGGTACACTTGCAAGACCCCAGGAAAGCTATTGAGATTTGGACAGCTTTGTTGAGGTCACAAGAGCAGCTTCCAAAATCCAAAGATTAAAATAACATACTAATAATGGAGATGTGAACGCTCACAATGTCTTTAACTGGCTGACTACTACAACTCAAATCTCCTTCCTGCTGATGCTGTCATCATGGAATCTTTGTTTGAGGAGCCAACCAATGAGATGAGAGATCTATGTTTAAACTGTCTTCAGCTTGGCTAGGCAGACCGTACTATTTTGTAAAGGACCCTGTCATTGGCTAACAGATCTCACAGTTGAAATGAACAATCCATGTTTGAACATCCAAACAGGCACATATGTGCACAGATCAAATTGCTGGCTTTTCTTACGAATGTTTCAAAACTCACATATGTATTTCACTAGAGAAAGAGAAAAAAATCATTATTTAAGTAAATATCAAGTCTTATAGACAGAGAAATGCTTCTATGAGGAAAAAAGAAATTTGTTGAAATTATTATGACAGATGGAATAAAAAATTAATTGGGAGGTAACTTTGATCAATAGTCATTACTTTTTATATTACCCTTTAAATTTTCTAATAAGAATTTAAAAGTTAAATTTTTTTGTGCTCAATCGTAGGTGAAATAAAAGATTTCTCAATTAATTTTTTGATATTTTTATTTATCAAAAAATCCGAAAGGGTGTGGACATTATTTATCTTATGAATAACAATTATTCATTGCATTTCAATTCTATTGTTTGTCAGCAAAATATTAATTCAAAATTTTTTTTCTCCTCCAACTTGTGATAAATGGAAGGACAAAGATAAAATTACCTGAAAAGTTTTACGCTCCTTCCTAGCTTTGAGTCAAAGTGATTAAATGAAAAATGATGTGTCGTCATTGTTACTCCTGAGGATGCAGGTGTAGCTGTGGAAAGAGAATGACTGTGCAAATAGAAACATATATTAATGGAAACACACACACTGTGAAAGCCATGGCTGCTGGAACTAACAAGGCTGAGCTTACTGCATTCCTTATGTCAACTGGTGGGAGATGGCACTACAGCTATTTCAAGATTATTTGATCTCCCCTGGTAAAGTAATATACTGAGGCCCCTAATGCCCATTTGTTCCTAACATCTTTAATAAGTTTTTATTTTTAAACTGGGAATTCAGACCCCTAAAATCACTTTGCCCACAGAAAACTGCGCAGAATGAGATGACATGATCCTGGACAGCCTTGAAGTGAAAACAAAATTGCAAAAATGTGTGGATCATGGATCATGGCTTAGTCCCAGGATTGATCTTCCATCTACCGTCTTCTGATGCTCATCTCTCAGCCTATCTGGCTCCTTTTGCTCATTTGGGCTTGGCAGCCTTATCATATAGTCATTTCTTCCTTCATCTTGTGAGACCCAATTGAGATTCAATTTCCCATTTTCACTTGGGCCACGCTAAATTTCAACCTTCTTGAAGGCCACTTAAAATTCCCGTCTTATTCAATGCCACCTATACAGGCTACTCAAATAAATTGGTTTATGGATGAACAGAGCAGCTTATGAGTAATCATACCAAATAGACCTGAAGTCTTAATAACGTTTTTTTGTTTCACACTTTTATGCATCATTTTTTAAACTGTGAACAGATAAAATGCTTCAAGGAAACGGATATCACTGCCTCACAAACTTCCAGGTTACCTTTAGGCAGGTTCTCACTTCCAAACTATTCCATCTTTTAAACTTTGAATTGGTGTAGAAAAGTCAACAAGTTGCAAATTCTAAATAAAATGATAGGATTGATGGTTTTGTCTTTGAATTTACATTTGCTTTGTCAACAAACAAAAATAAATGCAACTTAACTCTCTTATTCAATCAAAAAAATTATTTAAATGGGGAGGAATTTCTGGTCAATATTACTTTCATGCACTTCTAAGAAATATTTAAATTTTTAATAAATTCAATAAAAAATTAATTCCTCTTTTTAGATTTCTATTCATTGAAGAGTTCCACTCTGTTCAGATTATGAAGGGTTTGTAAAAAAAGGATTAATTTTTGCCATAGAATCAAGATCATTCAATGTACGCTAACATTCTTTGTTGATGGTAGAATTGTAAAAGTTTGAAACCCTTAAGAGAAAATAGAAATGACTTATAAGAGTTAGAAATACTAAAATGAAGAGAAATTAGAGACTTTGAAAGGGCTAACATGGGGCAAGTCACTTATTCACCCTGGATTTTAAAGAGATTGTCCGCATCGGGAAAATACATATTATCTTTATAATAATGATCCACTCTCCGTAAGTTTGCTTTGATTTTTACCACCACCACCACCATCATCATCATCATCATCATCATCATCATCACAGTCTGTTGGCATCTGTCTTTGGACAAAGACCTTCCCCAAGATTTGCCAGAACTCTCTATCATGGGCATCGTAGAGTGAGTACTTCCTGAATTTATCTAGCTTGTCACACCATTGTACTTTCTGTTGGTCCCAATCTAGCACCTGATCTCTGGAGATCCAGGTTATGAGACGTGATGTCAAGGGGTTGCCTGACATATTTGTAACATGTCCAGCCCATTGCCATATCATTATTGCACGTGTGATTCCTAAGTAATAACTAGAAATTCTTATGTATAAAACATTGCCAGAAAATATTTGCAAGACTGTGTAACTTGTACCATAACATTATTTGAAATATTTGAAAAAAGTGGTCATCGGATGTTTGAGTCAAGAAGTTTCATATCAGAGGGGTGACATTATCATATTTTGGCTGAGCGGGAAATTGAACATTTACCTCTACTTTTAGCTCTATCTTCAGCTACTTTCAGGATATATGAGATGAATCCAGCAATTTTCAATGATTAAAATTGCTAAAAAAGGCTGTCAGTGTGTTTCAGAGCATTTTGGCATTTTTTTGATGTTCATTTTAGGTTGATTTAATGCAAAAAATTTTCGAGTTGGCAACATCCTGAGTTAACATCGGAATCCTGTTTAAGAGCTGGACATTAGCTCAAGTGTTGGATTGGAATCTGCACGCTAAGAGAAGAGTTGAGAGACCAAAGCAAAAGATCTGTCATGTGTGATGCAAAAGAGGTTGGACTGACATGGGCTCAGCGCTAAATGCTGGCAATCTATTAATTCAGATTTGGTCAAACTACACTTCATCCATTACTATAGTACTATACTGCCTTAAACTTTATCACTAATTAGACTTATTGTTTTAATACAGTAATTAATGGTAGTGTTGTGTCTAAGTGAAACATACATGACATTCAAAAGGTATTTGAAACTGAAGCCATAGCTACAGTACAAAAATCAGGACTAAAAAGTAATACTATTACTGAAATATCTGACATATTTGTTTGTATTATCTGATTGTATAGCAAGTGAGGAAATTCCTAATGTATAATCCACTACCATAGATAATCAGCCCCCCATTGGATTAAGTTTCAATTTGAATGAAGAATGCATGTATGCCTCACAACCCATTCCTTGATCTGATCGACATCTCTGAAATGTCGTAAGTTTGTGGAGAGTCAGAAAATATGATTCGTTATGAATGACTGAGTGTAGCAAAATAGTGTTACAATAGAAACAACATGAATGGCCATTCTCAGTAGTGTACCTGGCTATAAATAAAGAGTAGGCAAGGTTGAAGTCAACAAGTTAGTTGAATAAATGAATGGAAATTTGTTTTAACATTAAAAAAAAGCCTTGGACATGCTTTGCTCTAAGTTGGTGGGTTATGTATATATGTCTGGTGATTGTATGTATATTCATGTGCATTTTAAAAAAATCATCATGCCTCATTATTATTGAGCCAATTGTCTGCAGATTTTCATTCCTGTATTTGCATAGAATATTTAAAAACTAAAATATATTGAAAAGGATGATTCCAACCAAACCTAAGTTTTTATAATCTTATTATTATTTCAGACACTTGAAAAACATATGATTATTATATTGTAATTTGCCAAAAGTCAGTCTGTCTATCTGTACTTACCAAACACAAAAACTACTTGATATCATCATCATCAGTCTTTTAACGTCCGTTGTTGGACCTGGACCTTCCCCAGGATTCACCACAATTCCTTGTCATGGGCATTGCGGAGCCAGTATTTCCTGAATCTGTCAAGTTCATCTCTCCTTCTCATGTTCTGTTGGCCCTGGTTTCTCATATGATCTCTGGGGATTCATATTGTGAGACGTGATGTCCATTGGTTGGCTTTCATTCTTGCAACATGGCCTGCCCATTGCCATTTGAGTTTTTTAATAGTTTCTATGATGTCACAAACACCTGTTTTCTTCCTTATATACTGTGCTGTCTCATGATATCTCGATGTAAGGTTGAGCATGATTCTCTTATGCACACGTTGCATACTTCTCAGTTTGCAGGTCTGTCTCTTGGTTAGGTGGCCTGTCTCTTGGTAAGGTACTTGATATAAATCCATAAAATTTCCTGTGGGCATAGATTTAATCTGGGGAAGTGTTATCAGCGAATTACTTTTTGAACCCCCCCCCCAACAATATATTCGGGGGGGGGGGAATATCAAGTCAGGAGGAGTCTATTTTTATGATTATTCATCGATGGTAAAAAAAATTTTCAATGACGTAATGGAAGAATATTCTTTAATCCCTCTTCTCAACCCGATTCTCGGAGATAAAAATGTATTCTTTATTTGAGAATGAAGCAAAAACATGTTTTTAACATACTTCATATTGCAATGTTTTTTTTTTTTGGTTGTACATGGATATCTTGAGTAGTGGTGTTTTCATTAATGCATGTTTTGATATTGTATGGTTAAAGTTCATTTTTCTAAGATACTAATTTTGAGGATCAGAGGTTATATTGATCACATGGAGGGAACTTCCATTTTTTACAAAGGGACAAAATCTAGGAGAAATTTCTCTTTCCCTTTCTTTTCTTTTCTAAAGATGGAAATTGGAGAAGGAGATTTTTTCTCTTTTTCAATGGGATTTTTATTCATTTTTATTCATTGGGGAGGAAGAGAAAGAAAGTGAAAGAAAGAGGATGGGAGTGAGAGAAAGAAAGAGAGCAAAAGAAAGAAAACAAAAGAAATAAGAAATGAGAAAGAAAGCGAGAGAGAGAGAGAGAGAGACAGACAGACAGACAGACAGACAGATTATATTTCTCACATCATCAATAATTCCACGTACACTCAATAATAATTGATTTTTTTCTCATTTGTGGGGGTCCAAATTGAAAGAGAATGTTTACTCTCATTTTATGAGCCCAGAATAAAGTGGGAACTTTTTTTAACATTAATTCCCTCTTTCCAACATCTACTCCAAACACCTTTTTTTACTATTTGCCCAATTTTCAAACATTAGCCCCCTCTTTTAGTATTACCATCTTTTTAGAATTATATCTCTACTTTTGAACTTTTAAATTCTAACTGTATAAAAAGTTGTATTAAATTGATTTTAAAAACATATCAAATTAGATGCTATCTGATTTCCATTTATCTATCTTTCTATTCCTTTTTTGAATAGCTATTATTCTGCCTGTTTTGGTGGATATTTAGTCTAATAAGAATGATTTTGTTGTAAATTACTTCCAGGTCTTCCATCTGGTGAATAAGTTTTCTGTTTTTTTATGATATTGATCAAAATCATGGCAATAATGACAATTGAACAAACCATCAACACCCAACAAACAGTGCTGGGAAAATGTTCCCCAATTATATTCCTCTAGATAATATGCAACTGGATATTTTAGCTCGAAATCTTTCAAAAAAAAGTGTGGATTATACATGGGAAATTATGATATTTTCTTAATTTTGGGCTGATGTACAACATATGCTACCAGCTCTGCACTGTCTGACCTGACTAACCTAAAGGACAGAAATTGTAAGCTTATATAGAAATGGTAAATAAAGACGAGCACTCTACCAGTGGGCCACAGTGATTGGACAAGCTTCAATAGAAATGGTAAATAATGACAGGAGAACAAGGAGTTGTCATAGACTCTTGGGAGAAACTTCAAAGTCTTTGCAGAGAATTCGTGTGAAATGGTAAATTATATGTTTACGATGACTGTGAGAGATGTCATAATTCAAATAAAAGTCCTCGTCAAACAATAGTTGGAAACAAGCAATAGATGCTGAATTAACCCCAGAACATCAACAAAGCCGACAGAAGTCATTTTATAAGTTATACACCACTA
This sequence comes from Thysanoteuthis rhombus, assembly GCA_963457665.1. Lineage (NCBI taxonomy): Eukaryota > Metazoa > Mollusca > Cephalopoda > Oegopsida > Thysanoteuthidae > Thysanoteuthis > Thysanoteuthis major. The sequence goes on along the minus strand of OY735210.1, from coordinate 37,318,946 downwards.
CTCAGGTGTTTATTCATGATGGGGTGGATGTCAAGGGTGTTAGGGGTGGAATATAACAATACATAATTTTGTTGCATTCATCTTAATTCGGAAACTTGTGTTCACCAAACCCTGAGGACTTGGAACCCATCTTTTTCTGAAAATGTTATCCTGGTCTCCTGGGGTAAATGATTCAGTATATATCTCACAAAACATTGAGAGAAAAGGAAATGATGATAAAAAAACCCTGAAGCAAATATTGTCTGGATATTTCTATGATATTTAGTACAAATATTCTCACTTAATATCATCAAAGAAATTATATCAACTGATTGTGTGTGTGTGTGTGTGTGTGTGTGTGTGTGTGTGTGTGTGTGTGTGTGTGTGTGTGTGTGTGTGTGTGTTAGTGTATATGCTTGTGAGTATTAGTGTATGTGCTTGTGAGTGTTAGTATGTGTATTAGTAAAGTTTTGGGGGCCTGAGAGTTTTTTTCTGAATGTGTGTACATTTGTGTGCGTGTGTGTATGTGCGTGCGAGTATGCATGCACGTGTGTGTGCAAGTGCTTCTGTGAGCGTATGTGCCTGTGTATTTTTGTGTATGTATGCATGTATGTGGATGTATATGTGTGTGCGAGTTTGTATGCATGTGTTTGTGTTTTTATTTGTTTCTGTTTGTTTCTGTTTGCATGTAAGAAAGAGAGAGAGAGAGAGGGAGAGAGAGAGAGAGAGGACCCCATTTTCATTTCTTTGGTAGATTAGGAGATTGACACCTGAGCGGCCTCACTTTCTATGCCAGGTGCCGGACTGGTGAGGTTCACCATGCCATCATAAAGAAGCATGAGAATTGTTTTCTAATAACATGGTCGTAAAATCCACAGAATTTCCAGAGTCAAAAATCAAATACAATATCAATTATCAGAACTTCTTAGCACATGTCTTTCTAGTTTTGATGTTGGCTATATATATATTTTGCTTATGTCTTATCATTTTTATACATGTATGTTATGCTGAATTTATGTAATTGCCTATTTGGTAAAATTCACTGTTTTATTCTCAAAGGTTTGATTTGACTTTGATACCATAAACTTTTGATTGTAAAAATTTGTTGTTTTGTATCCTTGTTTTGATTAAATAAACTTTTGATCAGATGAAAACTACTAATTTATTCATTTTTTGGAAAAAATGTTACAACCATATATCTAATTTCTTTTACTAAAAAGTATAAATTTTGCCTATTTGGCAATTTCGCTGATTAGGCATAACATATACGCTTTTGAATTGCACATTCCTGGTTATAGCATGTAAAAAGCTGACTGATTTAACATTTCTCCAAAACATGGATAGTTCAACTCTGCCTGTTGAACAAACATGTCATATTTAAGTTCAAGGTGAGATTTTATTTCAACCCCAATGTACCAAAGTTGCAAGAGCAATAATTTCCAATTTATTTGATTCTTTTAAATGCTTTCAATCTGCGAGTCTACATATTTCTGCCTTTAACCTTATTGGATGTTCTTCTTGTATCTTGCATGTCTTGATAAATCAATAAGCTTGGTTGACACTGATAGTAGGTTTATTGAAACATGCTCACGGCCTATAAATTGAGATAGGTGAGGTTCCTTTTGGAAATAACGATTCCAATCTTGTTAGATGCATGGATCGGTAACGGAGCAAGATTGGAAGGGGGGGGAAGGTTGGTTGTAAGATCCAGATTTATAAAGGTTCAGAGGTTTTGTTTTATAGATTAGATAGACAATATCTGCTTATTCAAAGAGATTCGGGGGAAATAAAAACAAAAAAACACATGATTGATTCATGGGTTTGGATTTAAAAAATGCGAGGGGGGGGTCAAAAGGAATACCTGGTCGAGGCAAATCAATACAAGACAAAACGGTTTTGATCTAATTTCCTCAGCTGAACATCACTGTAAATAAATTGATACAACTGATGTCGCAAAAACAGCTGCAGTGCCAACAACAAAGACTTCGAACATGATAATTCTGGTGTCAGGCATGGTCTCAGGGCAAAAGCATCATTACCATTAACCTAGGGTGCCCAAACAGTACCTCACAATACTATCAAGCTTTGTTGGTTATCTGTCACAATATGGGAGTGCAAGATCTATATAGATGCAGTCTCTGCCTGATCTTTGAGCCTCTTGATAAATTTCTTTTTCTCTCAGGATTATTATGCTAGTCTAATCAAGGATGTTGATGTTGAGTTTGCATCGGACAATATATTTGTAGTAAGGACATTTTTCATACATTGATCTTGCAGATTTTCATTTTCATCCGGTATACATATAAATATGTATGTATGTATATGTATATGTATATTATTGTGTCATCCACAGACTGCTGTTTTGATGTATTACATCTCTTGAGTGTGGCTATAGACTTTCCATTATCCCGTCCAGTACCGCGAGGCAGAATTGAAACCTTCACATAGGCCGATATCCAACCTCTGGACTACGGAACTGGACAGTTAGTAAGGCTGAATTTAAGCAATATATCTATTTACACAGAAATCCCTCATCCACCAGAATTCTCCATTCCTATGGAAGAGCATTGCATAAGCTTACGATGGATATATATGTATATATATATATATATATATATATATATATATATATATATATATATGTATATATATATATATGTATATATGTGCATATATATGTATGTATGTATATATATATATATATGTATATAGGAGTGCTCAATGCTTTTATACAGAGCAAATGAAAATTCATTTAGAATGTGGTTTAGTGTCCCATTTACAGTAAGATCTCTCTCTGATTCATCTCGTAGAATCTTCAGACCTTCACTTCTCTTTTCATAGTAAAGTTCCACTTTATTCTGGGTTCAAAGATTTGTTAATTAGAATTATCTCCCTTGCATAGCTGGAAAGAGTAGAAAAATAGAACAAGAGAATGTGATTCGGTTTCACTTTTCATCTATGTTATCTTCTCATATATATAGTTTTAAACTCTGACCCCTCTTTTGTAAATCTAAATTAGAATTAATTTGTTCATTGTTTTGTTAGATTTTTTGATAGGGGTGTTGAATCGGGGCTTACTGTATAGTTTTTCTTTTTTTTTTTTATAGTTATGTTCCAATTACTAGAGTTGTGTTTTGCTTTTTTTTAGTTTTTGTGTATTGCTATTTCATGTGTCTTATCTTGTATATTCAAGATTTTTTATTATTAATATTTCTTATGTTGTTGATATTTGTCTATATCATTTAATTTCCTGTTTTTTTTCTATTTCAGATTTATTCCACTTTATATTTCCCTTAAGTTTTTCTGAACACAATGTAACTATTTTGAAGCAAAAAGATTGTCTTTTTTCCAACAAGTTCCTTCAATGAAGAATAAAAAAGTACGAATGACCAAAATGGAAGCAATGTCTTCTTACATGACGTTAACCAAATCAAATGGGGATATTTTCGGAAACATTCTGGATTTACCAAGACTGGACTTACATCAAAGATAACAGAATGTACCCTTTGACAAGAGCTGATTCAGAATTTTTAGCTTGTGGAGTATGGGTTCCCAGAGGAAAAATCAAAATTTACAAAAAAATGCATGAAAAAATTGAACCGTATTCAAATCTGAAAGACAAGATAGTAATCTGTGATCTGGAATTTTTCATTTACATTTGACTCATAGCTCTTACAATTGACAATCGAGTAAAGTAAAAAAACATTAATCAAGGAAATTGAGCATAGAAGCAATAGATAAAAATAAATTATAAAGAATACAATTATATAATACATGAGAAAAAATATTAATATTAATTCTTTCATGTGCACATTGCATGGTTCTCAATTTGCAGATCTGTCTCTTGGTTGGGTTCCATATTTCAGCTCCATAAGTGACTATTGGGAGGATGCATTGGTTATACACATTCCTTTTTAGGATTAATGGTATCTTCTAAGCTTACAAAGTTATCGAGTGAACAAAATTGTGGTGCCTTTGAAAAAGATTTTAAAGTTCAAAAGGTTAAAGTTTGTCCTACTACGTTTTTCTTTTGCAGTGCCTAGAATAGTCAAAATAGAAATATTGCCATTGCTATTTGATCAACCTGACATTCTTTTCAGGTCAAATGCCTTGTCAGAAATGTTGCATTTGATGTATCCCATGATGCTCTTGGGCTGTGTTTATCCATGAAAGACAATTTATATTCCCCAAATCACTCAATGGATTGCCTCTTTGAATCACCAAAAAGTAGTCAGTATTGGAAAGTGAAGGAGCTTACATGTTGTGTAGTAGTTAACACAATGAATAGAAAAAGTGAACCTAGTTTGAGTTTCTATCAAGGCTGCTCACATTCACTTCACTCTAATGTCCTTGAGGAAGGCATAAATCCACTTCTCTTCAGAGCTATCGATGAATAGTAGGGCAGTTGGAGCCGTCTAGCCTTGTAAGGCAGTCCATCTTGTGCTTAGGGTGAGCAGGTCCAACCCCTAAAATCTACTTGCTATGGAAACTGCAATGCAGCTCTATGCTTCACAAGAAATCCTACAGGAAAAAACAAGTCTTTTAAGTCAGACCATAGATGCGCAAGTTTTTTGTGTGAAAATCTAGCAAGGACAGTATTGTCAACTTACATCTAAGACTGAATAAAAGAAATATTTTATCACACATAGAAACATGTAGATTCTTCAGATATATATTCAAAATCTGGGAAATATATTACTTATTATTAATGAATTAGATAAGACTTTAATTTTCAATATTTAGTTTATCAAAATATTTCTTGATTTTTTAAGAATATTGATTACTTTATTACAATGATTTAGATGAAAATATTATTTATTTGATTAAGAATCATCCCAATAGAAATTTCCAACATCAAGATGTAACCAAAAAAAAATCTAGATTCGAAATGCCAACGCTGAGCAAAGGACATAATTAACATTTTGGTATGTCAATCAGTGACGGCAATCAATGCTATAAATGCTAGCAATTTCTGACATCTAGATGCAACTAAAAACATCTAAATTTAGATTTGGAAAAAAACCATCTAAATCATCAGCACTGAACAAGGGATGTAACTTACATTTTAGTATGTCAGTCAAGGATGATAATCAATGCTATAGATGCTAGCAATTTCTGACATCTAGACGCAACTAAAAACATTTCCAAAAATAGAAAAGAGAAATACATATGTCTTCTCCATGTCCTTCCATAGAATGTATCGAATCATTGTTCAATCAAAAAGCAATTTTCCAAGCTTTGATCATAAGACAAAATCTTTGTCAAATTCAACAAATTAACTTTCTGTTGTTGCTGTCTGTATTTGATAGATTTATGTGCTTTGATAAACAGGAAGTGAGCGCCATTTGCAATTACTTTCTATTATCTTCGAAAAATAATCTGTCATCGGTGATGTGTGAAATTGTCAATGGTTCTTTGTCGTTTTTCATTGGAATAGAAAGTTTGTTTTTTTGTTCTTCACAAGTCTATCCTTTGTTGTAGCAGACAAAAACAGTTATAGTTACCCAATCAGATTTGTGTTAGGGACTTTATGACCACTGATGGAAATTGGTTTTGGGAATTAAGTATACAGAATGGCTGAGTTTGGGAACTAGTTATATGGTAATGTCTCCATTACTAGATATTGAGCATAAAAAAAATGGAAATTGACAAGTAAATACACACAGTAACCTCACATACCTCTCACCCCCATTTCAACCACTGACAATACAATTTTTTTTCATTTTTTTAAAGAATATTTTTGTTGCAGACAGAAACAATGATATCCAATCAGACTTTATAACATATCGAGTTAAACAGAAGAAGTAAAACTGCAATAAAAATGGACCTTATGGAATTTTTTATGGGAAATTTGGGTATTGTGTTTACTAAACATAAGAAATGGTTGAAATATGTCCAGAGAAAGCATGCATACACATATATTCAAAACTAAAAAGCACTCAGAGAGCACATACCGGTATCAATGCCATAAACTAACTAAAAGTGAATGTAAAAAAAAAATCTGAATTTTCAAAAAACATGCATCAATGCTATCAGATACAAAGTAAGGGACCAATTAAGCAGAAACTCACGTTGTAAATTGAAGCTCTAATCAAAAACATACTTTTAGAGGAGTTTTCAAAAGACAAAAAAAAACTATTTTCTAGACATGATAAAGAGTAAATATCAAAATTTTCAGCCGTCTAGCTCCACTGGTGTGACCTGTACATGCGACAAAAACAGCCAGCTGGCCAGAACCACTTGAAAACCCAAGAAACCTATGATGACAAATTTGGTTGACAGTTTCTAAAATATTTTTCAGTGAATTGTCTTTATTTCTTTGCTTAAATCTATTAAAAAAAAATCTTGATTTGAAAAAATGTTTTACTCTAGTTGTCTGCTTGTGTACATTCTTGGCAAAAATAAAAATGGGTTGAATGTAAATGTAAAGTCAAATTCCAGTCCAAGTCTGGAGTTGACTTTGTTTTTCAACTTTAACAAGAACAATCCTCATCAAATCTAGGTGAAGAAAAATCAACATCCTTATACAGTGATTTGAAATCATGATCAAATGATTGGTTGGTCTCTCACTGACTGAGCTAAATTGACAAATTTTACATATCTAAAAAATCTATCTTACAGATATGCAAGGGCCTATCTTATACTAAATGAATATATATACTAAAATTTATAATCTATAAAATACAAAACTTTCTGTTTCATCTTCAGTCAGAAAAGAAGTAGGAGTGGAGATTGACCTGGCAGCACTCAAGCTTTTATGAACATTGTTTTGGCCCATTTTTTGCCAAGAAGTTTTCATTCAGTCACGTTTTTTGAGATGCAGAAGTTAAATGATTTATCCATCAAGTTGATATTGAAGAATGAAGTTGAAAAAAGTTTAAATAAATTATTACCCTTCCTCTAACAACAATTTGGTTACTTGTTTCTTTCATATGTTTTTTTCATGCCTCAAGTCTTTGAAACATTATGGCTTAAATTTCATCCCACTTCTGATTTATGGCTTATTTTTAATACCACATTTTATCTTCACTTTTCTATAAACAGAGACAATTTTGTCCCTCCATTTTGTTTGATACCCAGTGAGTATATGTAAAGTGCTGAAATCTAATCGTATTAATTTATGATGGATAGTGTTTTTAGGGGAAATTGAAAGGCGCTGAATGAATCTGCAGTATGCCCAGTACAGAAATAACCGATAATGTATCAAAATTGAGAAATCCAAGATGGCCGCAGCCACAGAACTAAAATGTATTTATGTACATGGAGTGAATGTCATCCAATGATATGAACTCAGCTTCAGCCAATGATTGTGAAATGGTTCTTTCTTGGAATAAATATCAATTCCACAAAGGAGATTTTATTTGGCTGATGAATTATTCATTACTAAAGAGAGCAATTTTCACAATATATATAAAATTCATGCAATTTCTGAAAACAGAACATGGTAATGGATTCCCCATGAATGAAAACCTGGAAAAACACATTACATTCAAGTTTCTACCTTGTTCACACAAAAATATGTGTATAAATATATTTTAGCTCTGTGGTGGTTGACATCTTGAATTTCTCAATTCATTGGCATTATTGACAATTTTTGAGCTGAATATAGTGTGAATTTTAAACCCTTAAAATCATTGTCTTTTATAAATTAACACAATTTGCCTTCAGGGTTAAGATTTCTTCAAAATTGACTAAGTCTATTGATAAAACTTTTCAACCTAATATTTTCTTAACTTTTTAGAGTAATCCCTTGCTTAAAGCGAATCTAATCATTTTTTCTGAAGGTACAATTTTGAGTAAGATTAATTTTATGGTTGTAGTGGTCCATGACCTGTTCTCTGATGTATACAGGGTCTACATCTCAAGTGAGAGCATTAGAAAATTTATACTGAGTCAAAGGCCTCCTTGAAGTCTATAAATGTTACCGCAAGTGACATTTTATACTCACTGATTTCTCTTTTAGTTGACTTATCAAATAGAGATGGTCCCTGATTGAGAATCTTCTTCTAAAGTCAGCTTGTTGCCTTGGTTGGTTTTTTGTCTTTTCATGATTTGGTTGGTTATAAGTTTGGTGAAAAGTTTGTAGATGCATTTTAATGGACTTATTGGTCAGTACTTGTGGGAGTCTTTTTTTAGGCATAAGTTGAATAAAATGGCTGTTTTCCAAGTGATGACCATACCAGCTTTTTCAAATAAGTCGATGTTGATGTTATCTGGACCAGGGGCCCTTTCTCTTTTTTTCCCCCTCCAACCCATGCAGTAAGACCACATGATTTTATTTATGCTATCCCCATCTCCTGTTATAACTTCCAACAATCTTATAGTTTTCAAAATAAGCAAAGAAAAGAGTGAAGTGAAAGGAAAGTTATATTATTTATTTTTATTACAAGCAATAATACATGGTGTTCCTGAGGGAAATATAACTGCAACTATAGCAATACTGTTTAGACCAATAAATAAAAAAAGGAATAAAAGTTCCTTCTTGATTCTGACCTCTAAAAAACAAAGAAAAAGTTTTCTTTCGATGTTTACCCCTTACAAAAAAAGTTCCACCAACCTGATTTTAATCACTGAAAGTGAATTGAGTTTCCTCTCAATTTTGATTCCAAAAAATAGGTTCTCCCTTGATTTTGTCTCCTAAAACAGAAATAAAAAGGTTCCCTGTCAACTTTGACCCTTTACAAAAAAGTTTTACCATTTCAAAAAGAGATTAAAAAGGACCCTCTCAATTTTGAGTCTGAAAAGATGAAAAAAATAATGCCTGTTTGATGTTGACCATTGAAATTGAAAAATAATCCCATCAATATTATAAACCGTAAAAATTGAAAAAAAATTCCCCTTGATTTTAGGGCCTTCAAGAGAGAAAAAAATATCTTTCCCAATTTTACCTCCAAAAAGTGAGAAGAATTTTTTTTCCATTCCAGCTTGATTTTAATGCCTACAAATGAAAGAAAAATTCTTTCTCGGTTATGACAAAAAAATCCCCTTGATTTTGGCCCATAAAAACAGAAAAAAAGTACTCCTTGATTTTGACTCTAAAAACTTTTTAAAAGTTCCCTCTGGATTTTGATCCATAAAAATGATTCATCAAATAATTAAAGGGAAGTACCTGAAATGTACCTGTGGTTTCATATGACGGACAGAAAGTAAGGTCTAATTCAGCAGTATAGTAACTCTGTAAATAGAACCTTCTACCCCAAATAGTGCTTGTTCTGGTAAATGATTAACATAAAAACAACTTACAACAAAAGCCATCAGAAAATGAAGTGGTGTTAGAGAAAATCACTCCAAAAATAAGTGTGGTCAGAATAAATGTTCTATTATGACATAATTATGACATCACAGCATTTTTACCTGCTGGACAAAAATTGTGTTTCTTGTTCAGCATTATTGTCATATAGTAAATAAATCCCCCATCTCAAAAATCTATAAATGTTATAAATCACCAGATTTTTTGCACTTTCTAATCCTGCACATTCTAGGGATACTTTCCAAGTCACAAAGTTGCATAGTGCCCAGCATTGATCACCCCAAACACTTCACACTGCCCAAATATGTTGGTCATGCATAGTTCCAATTAACTGAACTCAATGTTTTTTTAATCTTGAATTTATGTTCCAAACCATACTGGTAGTATTTCCATTGGTGTAATTTAATATCAACACAAACACAGATTAATATACCAGATAAAAAGGTGGTGGTGATTCATATTTTCCATAAGAATGCTAGTTCTTGGTAGTTTCTTCTCTTCCCTCTTCCTCATTATAATCTTCAATCAATATATCTAAATTCTATTCATTTACATACATATTGACTAATTATTTCTTTGTTAGTTTCCTCTCTTTCCTCTTCCTCATTATGATCTTCAATCAATATATCTATTATTCTATTAATTATTCTATTTATTTACATGTATGTTAACTAATTATTTCTTTGCTGGTAATAATTCTTGCTAGTTTCCTCTCTTCCCTCTTCCTCATTATAATCTCTGTGCATTCGTCTCATTCAGTTATATATTTGAAAATAGAGGCCTCTTTACTCAGCATGAATATGACAGATACGGATCTCATTATATATTTTAAAATCAACATAAAGACCACTCAATTTAATACAAGTGTGACAGACATGGCTCTTATTATATTATTAAAACCAAAATAAAGGTCTCTTTTATCAGCATACGTGACAGACACAATTGTATCTTCCTATGCAAAGTGTTTATCCAAGTTGCTTCTGCTGAATGCTACAGCTAACTGTTGTTGATTGGCAACACTTGGCTCTGCTGCTGGCTGCTACTGATACTATGAATGTGACATAAAGAGCTCTTATAGAATTACCATAACCCCATTGATGGCCCTACTGACCAACCAACCAAAGGGGGTATAGATTCTTCTTGCTTTGAGTGTCCATACCTGTGTGCATGTATGTGTGTATGTGTGTTTCCCAGCACTCCTGGTCACATTGTAGGACCTGCAGCCTTGGAAATTTACATGAGTACACAACTAAGCACCATCTAAGAATGTTTTCTATCTTAGAAGAAAAAAAAAACCTTTTTTTTTTATCTCTATGGTCATTTTGGACCAACGATGCCCAAATATTGTGCTGGTATTTTCAAGATAATTTTTGATAAAAGATCTATTTTTTGAAAAAAAATTTAGATAATTTTTTAGATAATTAGTTCTGGTCCATGCACAGGCTATTTTGATTCACTCGTACAAGGTACAGATATTATGAATGTGATTTTATGATACAAACAATTTTTATTTATATTCATTAATTTTCACCAAATGTGTTTGACTCAATTTCTTTGTTAATGTATACAATGCTATTTTCTTCAAAGAAAATAAACACTTTGTGTTTTATGTAACCAATGGGACTTAATCTAGTCTTTTTGAATTGATAGCATTAGTTACTAGTTTTATTGCATTGGTATCAATAAGAATTTGCCCCGTATCGTAATTTGTAGCTCTCAAGTTAAAACTATGAAATTGTTCTTAGCTTTTTAGAATTTAATTTGATTCTGAATAACAGTCAGCCCCTAATTGAGTTTAACCCTTAAAATCATTAACCACTTCATACCACTTCAAAACAAGAAAAATGGAACTCTTTTGTGAACTGAATCAAAAGAAAAAACCTTACATAAAAGTGCACAAGGTATGAATTTGGATCAGAAGTTATTCCCTTTGATTTAGAATTCAAATTTTTGTTACTTTTGGTTTCACGGATTTTGAAAACGGTTGGCTATAAAATGGCTACTTCTATTTAAATATAGCAATAAAAATGGCTGAAAATATATCGTTTTTCGAGGGAGGGAGGGCTTACAATTATGGCCATGACATATTGTTTAGATTTATTAGTGGGTAGGATTGGGTTGAGATATGAGTTGGCTTTTGTATTCCATAATGATAAATTTCATTTTAAGAAGAAGACAAGACAGTAAAATAAACTATCGCAACATAACAGAAAAGCTATTCTATTTTCTCCCAAAGAAGAAACTAACAATGTAATTCATTTTAACTACATAATTTTTTGAAGAGAGAATTTTATTTTATTTTTTCAAGTTAATTAAGGAAAAAAAAGACAATAAGGATATTGAAAATGTATGGACTCAGCTCAAAAGTTAATTAAAATGACATTGTATTGAGAAAAATTATTCCATTTTAAGTCAAAGAAGCAATCTAACTTAATGTATTTTAATTAAGTAATGAAAAAACAAAAAATTGAGTATTGCTGATAGTTCTAAACAACATACTGATCGGGTATTAAGGTTATAATAAAATCAAAAGCTTGGTCTTTTGGTAGAATGCTTCTTACCATAAATTCATTGAAGTAAGGAGGAAATTATTCATTCAATGAAAATTTCCATATTGCTAAAGGTAACTTGAAATAGCCATTTTATAGCCAGCCTTTGTTAAATATCTAAAATAACCGATTTCTTAATATGAATTTAAGAGTTAAATGTTACTTCCTTTTTCCAAATAATTTGTATGTCTATATTTCCTTGATAAAAGATGTTGGTGAGTTTGGTCGATATATTTTCCAATTCATAAAGAAAATCAGTCTTCTTGTTCAAATGGTTGGGCATCTGTAAGTCTTCAGAACCAAATAAACATATCAGAAAATGTCAACCAAAACTGTCAAAGTTTTTAGGTGATACTGCTTGGCTATATATGTGAGTCTTAAGTGTACAGACTGGACCAATGTGGAGTTATAGGGCTGAAAATTTAATCATTTAATCCTTATTATATCAAGGATAAATGTTTTTGTTTTTTCAAATTACCCCTCCAAAATACGTTTTTTTGAGGGGAGCTATATTTACTATGTAACTTTATGCTAAATTGATCTCATAGTTTATGTCTGGCAGTGTTCATGTATGTTTTTTTTTTTAAATTCAGACATTTTAAGGATCAAACAAAAGTAAAGAGGATTAACCCATCTATTGATCACCCTTTTTCAAATGCCAAAAGACAATGGTCACATGATGTTTCTATTGAGTGACTAACCAGACTTGTATACACTTTTGTTTTGCTATCCTTGGCTTTTTTCTCAGCCAACTCCACAATCCCATCCTCCCAGAACTTCTTATTGTTTGAATTTTCCCAAGAATTGAGATGGAAATAAATGGTGAATCCAAACATGCAATAATATCTGGAGAATATGTCAGATGAGTGAAAACTTATCAGCAAAGCAATAACAAGATGGATGCCTCTTTCATATGACTAATTTTGGATGCTTTTTGTTGATTGCTACCACCAATTTGTCTAATTAGAGGCAGTTCTTGTTCAAGTCAATCATTTGGTTCTTCAGAAAGAAATCAGAGAAGAAAATTCCACTCTTCATAACCCATCACAAGTTGTCAAAAAATGAAATATTTAGATATGGTTCAGTAGAGTTTTTAGCTTAACCTTTGTGAAAATTACACATTAAAGTGACTAACATAACCAAACTGGTGGAAATGATTTTCAATGCTTGATTTTGAGTATGCTCATTATTTCCCATGTTGTACAATAGTGATTCTCCTCCTAAGTACTGTCTTGATTCAATCACTATCTACCTCAACAGATCCATTGGAGAGTGTTCTTCTGTGAGAAATCTCCACTTGTGACATGTTTTATCATTTGCAGTACCTTCTTTATAAACCATTCAAAGTTTTTGTATTTCAGTCGCATTTTACCTTTTTTAAAATGAAAAAAGGATGATATGCCAAAAATGTTGGTTATTTTCTCCCATTTTCAATGTTAGTATCAATTAAAAACAAAAAAAACAATTTTAACAGAATTAGAAAAAAAGCACACTAATTTGAGTGTCACAAGACAATCAAATGTGATCTTTTTGAATGATATTAGTTAATTAATCACTCCCAACACTGTCTAATGAAAGAAATAGAAGCAAACTTCTGACCAGCACAGGTCCATACATGCCATGAGTACACCCCACCACACTTTTATAGAAATTTAATTTTCTTCTAAACCAAACATGACAGGATTTTGATATTTCTGGTGGAACAGTCTGCATTCTAAATGGATATTGTCAGGTATTATTTATGGCTAAACTATACAACATTGAGACTCAGTTAAGAAAATTATGAATATGTTATTGTTCTAAAATAAGTACACCCCATGAAAGAAGTGAAATATAACAATATCCTGCTATGTTCTGTTTGGAATAGAATTCTATACTGTAGGGGTGTATTGATTTTGGGGCAATACTGAACTTATGTATGCACATCCCAGACCCTTTCTGACCGATGGGTCATTGATGTTGCTGCTTCGCAGATCGGTTTGTTCAGCTCGGTGCCCAAGGAGTGGTCCGCTTTAGATGGTGGGACCCACTGATGTTAAATCCTCCACCGACTCCAGGATGCAGTCGCCGATGGATATGCTGAGGATGTTACTGACACCTTCAGTCATGATGTTAGTCTTCCTGAAACTGATAATGAGATCAAACTCTCCGGATATGTGTGAGAAGCAGCCGATGAGTCGCTTTAGAGCCTCCTCTGTGGGACCAGTCAAAGCATTGTTGTCTGCAAACTTATCAGTATTCTCCACACCTTATTGTTTGCTCTGAGGCAAGGTAAGTTGGAGTGGTTTCCTTTGCTTTTGGTCTTCTTTAAAGTCGAAGGAGTAAAACAGCAGAAAGGAGAGAAAGATGACAAAAAGTGTTGACGCAAGTGCACGTTTATGTTTCACTCAACTTCCGATTGCGAATGGATCTGAGGAAGTGCCATTGTGCTCGACGACACATTTCGCACAAATACATGCGCACTCGCATGAATATACATATAAATATTTAAATACACATGTCCATATATACAATATTGCTCATAAATAAGTACATTCTATCTCTTTTTGAAAAAAAAAAAGCTGATGTTTTTTCTAAGCCAAACATAGCAGGATTTTATTGTTTTAGTGGAACGTTAACCAATCAAAATGAATAAATTAGGTATTATTTATGAATTAGTATTGAAACTCTCTGGCCCAAAATATGGATATGTTGCCATCCACAAATGAGTTCATCCCCTCTTTTAGCATCCCGTGGGTCCCATCTATTTGTACACACAACACAAGATCTCTGAGGATTCTTTGTCTCTCTCCACAGAATCCTCCAAATTTTCAAAAGATTTCAATGAAATTTCAGGGAATGATGGGCAATGGTCCGCAGGAATTGTGAGTTACCCTCCTAACAATGACATATGCAAAGGTATTTGTTCTTCAAGTGCGTTCTAGTTCTCTGTTTCACATAACAAAATCAGATGAGGGAAAAGTTTTACTTTGTTGTTCTTGTAACAAAAATCAATGCAAGCTACATTATGTAAGTTTCTATTCTGTATTGTGTCTTTTGAAGGGACAAGAACTGATCTCCAAGGCCTTATCTTCTATTGTCATTCTGCTTAAAAAGACCATCTTTTATTTCCTTGACTATCAATTTTATTAGTTTTATCCACTCCAACTGAAAGAGGCTGGAAGAGGCTGAAAAATCTCCCAAATGTCCAACAGAATTGAAAAACAGTAAATAAAACAGAATAGCTATGAGAGTTTTCGGAAACTGACCCTCATTCGAGAGATAAACAGCAGGAGATGTGACCAAGTGACCATCAACTATCAATTATTGGTCATCTGGAAAAGTTATATCAAAGAGAGTGGGGTTAGGAGAGTGAGGGTAAGAAGAGAGAGGGTAGAGAGGAAGGAGAAATGAAGAAGGGGAGAGTAAAAAAATGAGATAGAGAATTAAGGAAGGGAGAAAAAGAAAAGGGATGGAAACAGTAGGAGAGAGAAGGAGAGGGAAAGATCTAATGAGAGAAAGAGAGAAAAGAAAGGAGGAGAGAGAAAGGAAAAGAGGGAAAGGAAAAGGATGAAATAAACAAAAAAGAGAGAGGTAGGAGGGATAGTAGGGAGAGAGTGGGAGGGAAGAAGGATAGAGAGTTAGGAAAGGACAGAGAGAGAGAGAGGAGAGGGTAACCTGAAAGAGAGCACGTGAGAGAGAGAGAGGAATATATATATATATATAAAGAGAGAGAGAGAGAGAGCAATTAGATACATACTGAATATATTTTTGGTCATGAATGTGGAGATGCACATAAAAAGGCTTTGATACTGAGAATCAACCAGCAAGGCAACCTGGAAACGAATTATTTCCAACTTGACCTTTCCCCATAAATTCTATTTCTCTTTTGTCAGTAACAAAGTAAGGAAGAAGATCATCTGCATCAAAAGTACATCTTCAAATCTGTTGGATTCTTTCGGAATGTATGAGTATGCATCTCTATGAAAGCGTTTATTTGCCTGTGAGCTTGCATGTGTATGCAAATGTTTGTGTGTGTGCATGCATGCACGCTTACGTGTGTGAGTGTATGTGCGCTCAAGTGTGTTTGTGTTAGTGTGTGAATGTGCGCATGTGTTTGTGCATGGGTGTGAGTATGTACTTGTGTATGCGTATGAGTATCATTCAAAATCCTATTCTTTGATCTTCCTAATAGAGCCAAGATTGTCTCTCTCTCATTCGAAGCCCAAACAATATGTCCAAGTGGTAAATGTCCAGTCTGACAAACCAACTCATTCAATTTTTCTTCTCAAATCTTTATCGACAAAACCCTGAAAAGTATTTTTTTGATGGAACTTCAAATGTGCTGAGTGTCGATCTGCTGTGCAACGGCATTGAGTTGAAGCGTTTGTTGGATAAGTATTACGTCCAAGTTACGTGAAACAATGATCAATGATGTTTTTTCAAACACTAGAAGCTTGTTTGCCAATCAAAAATTACAAATGTATGAAAGCAGTTCATGGCTTAGAATCATGCCTGAAAGGAGAACTTTTTTGCTTCACGACTTCATGAAGCCGCATTTCAGTCAGTAATTTCAACAGTTGCTCCAAACTTTCCGTATGGCCTTGATTCAGCACCATCAGACTTCTGGTTATTTCTTAGAATTGGGAGAGACGTCAAAAAGTGAACGTTCTCCATTTAATGAATTTCGAAGTTGAAGTCGCTGCGCACAATTGGATCAAAAGCAAATAAAAAACTTTCTTTATAAACGGAATGAAAAAATGGATAGAACGTTTAGGAAAACTTGATGCAGTAAATGGTGTCTATGTTGAAAAATAAAATTTTAAGAGAATTAAATTGACTTCATTTTGATACTAGTATCATTTTTCAATCTGGTCTGAAAATGTTCTATAGGATCGGGACCCTATTTATCAATCACCCCTCGAGTGATCATTTTCTAATTTCCAGAAAAGGGGGGCATCTGGAAGCATCTACGAAAATATTACTGGATGTCTGTGAGCTTGTTGAGTAGGCAGACATTTCTAAATACTGGGGTCCGTGGGCAAATTCATTTAAATAAAGAGGGTCCTTGATAATTAAAAGGTTGGGAACCACTGTTCTCGACTGAACCTCTCGGGCGAGTTGTCAACGTGACTCTAGATCGTAAATCATCAACAGAGTTGACAATGGCAACTACATATGATTAAAATACGCCAACGGTTATAATAGCATTCAGTACACACAGTTTAAAGCATATCTGGGGGAATTTTTTTTATAGTCCGGCCCCCAAAAGGCGAACATATTAATGGCCAGCTTGAGGACACAATGCTCAAAAACTGGATTGTTAGGCGTAAACCACATTGGTTACAGGAGAGAATGAAACGAAGCTTTCAAGGCCCAGTATTTTATCAACCTTGGTTCAGTGATTTTTCACAGAAATGGTGATGGAAGCCTTAGAATGTCTCTCATCATGTTTTTGTGATAGAAATTTGTCTTGCCGACTGGAGAAGTCATATAAGATAATTCAGACACTGGAAACCTTGAGAATAACTACTGATCAAAATTACTCCCTTTCAACTTTAAGTAAAGTTTTTGATTCTACTTGAATAACAAACGTGTTTTACACAACAAAAGATCTCACAAGTAGTTTCCATAGTAAGAAATTCGCATTTAAAGGAGTATTTGAACCTCTTTAATGGCACTGACTTAACAGAAAACCTTTGGTAGAGGATTGAATCCCATTGTTTACATGACATATCTATATATACATACACATCTATACATAAATACATATTTACAAATATAACCAATTGGCTTTTCAAATAAATTTCGAGGTCGGTCCAAAAAGTATCCAGTCATTTAAAATCAATAAAACAAATAAGCCACCTATGGAAATGACGCGTTTGACCTCTTCAAAATACTTCACAGGGGATCTCATTAATTCATCCTAACATCCCATTCATTTATCAAAACAGTCTGAAAAGTCCTTTCTCAGGATTGCCTTCATCTCGTCTACGGTCCATTTCGGCTTTGGGGAAAAGTAAGAGGTTGCATGGAGCCAAATCCAGCCTGTAGAGGGTCTGACAGAACTCAGTGATGGGATATTTTACCAGAAAAAATCCCGCACAAGATGTGAAAGATACATTTGTTTGGTCACTGTAAATATGGTAGTCGGTACATAGTATATGAGCTCATTCAATGGCGTCTCACTGCCGACTGAGTGGGCTCAAGGGAGAGCGTCTGTTCACATATACGTAGTAACAGCTCTCCTGATTGGCTGCCTAGTTACATTTAGGCCGCCCAATTGATTCACGAGGTATGCAAAATGGCTCGATACTTTGCAGACACAACTTATATATTCATATTGTATCAGACACAGAATTTGAAACCTCAAGCTTCCTATCAATTCAAATTATCAATATCTTGTCTGATTCGTTTGCACCTTGGTTGGTATTGGCTGAAGTTAAAGCTAGTTTTGTGTAAAAAGCCTCACAGCACGGAAAATAACTCTTATGACTCGAATATGTTATTCGATTGCAAAATCTACTGGAGGCCAGCAGTGGCA
This sequence comes from Thysanoteuthis rhombus, assembly GCA_963457665.1. Classification (NCBI taxonomy): domain Eukaryota; kingdom Metazoa; phylum Mollusca; class Cephalopoda; order Oegopsida; family Thysanoteuthidae; genus Thysanoteuthis; species Thysanoteuthis major. The sequence continues at coordinate 37,300,645 of OY735210.1, read as the reverse complement.
AAAATAATTGATTTCAGACTTCAATTTCAGCAGTTGCTGCTGGAGGAAGTGCGATCAGGGGTGGTCTCAAATGCGCTGCTCCCAGATTTGAAGGGTCAATGAGTTGAAAATATCTGAGAAATAAACATATTTGGAAATATGTTGAGAGCAGTTTGGGTTGGACGAGTTCAAGGAGAGGAAGATTTAAAAAAGTTCAGAAGATCTTCTTTGAATAGAGATGAGTAGGACTGCTAGAGGTGAGTTTTAAAAGGAAGAGATACACGTGGAGAACTGATCAACACGGTTCAGTGATAGAGGACCCACTCTGCTTGGTTGGACCGTGGTTCAGTTCACTGCCGAGTCATACCAAAGATTTTGAAAATGGTAGTCGATGCCTCTCCGGTAAAAATTCAGCAGAAGAACTATGATTGAGGAACCACTTCCCAAGGTCCAGTGATTACGTTTGAATCACACCGGATACATCGGTTCTCGTAAGATCATCGGAGTTGAGCATCTAGCCTGGTCAGAACCTAGATGGGTGACCCCCAAGGATACAAGGAGCAGTAAGCAGACCGAAGCATCTCTGTGTGTACCTAACCCCACAACACTCAAAATGAGATTATATGCAGAGAACACGGTGACAAAAAGAAAGGATGAAAAGAAAGAATACATAGGTCTGATTAGTCACTCAATGAAAATTGCAATCAATGTCTTTTGCCTAGATTATAGGTACATTGTGTATAGAGACCTACACAAGAATCTAAATTTTTTTTTCGATCAAAACGGACACTTTTTCAAAGACAACGGTGTTCTCATTGATTGAAAGCACGAAACATTTTCCCGAAAAAGATTTTTGACAGGATTTTCTGCAACAAGTTTTTACCATCAACCGACTGTCGTAAATTTGTATTTCCTTGAAGGAAATTCAAAATTTAGGATAATAGGTTTCTCATGAATTTACACCCAATAAACTTTTTGTGCCATTCAAAAGAGTGATTGCAGCACTAAAAAATCAGAAGATTCGAATACTTCCATTTTGAGAAGGGTCATTAACATTCAAAGATTTTTCCAGTTTATTGACCACCATCTTGTTCTTCATGGCATTCACAGAACTATCTAGCTCATTGTTACCCTTGAATAAATGAATCTCTCTACGCATATATATTTGCTCAACGCACTGTACTTCACGCGTTATAACTTCTCAAACGTTTCTGTTAACGTTTGAATTTTCTGTTTGATACCATTTTTATTTGACACTACCGAGGAAAGACACTAGACAGAGCATCACTCTTTCCTTACGGATCATATCATATGTTGCAGTGAAACAAGGCCGGGGAATAAATCGGCTGAAAATGTCTTGTGCACGACATGGACAACAAGGAGTTCAATCTGAAAAACTCTTTGAACGGAAAATCCAGTTTTTACACTGATCCTTCAACGCAGGTTTCATCCGTTTTGAAGTGATTCTGATTGACGTACGTATGTATGTGTCACACGTACAAGCTACAACATAGGGGCTCGAGGGCTGACATTTCAAACATTTACTCCCTACTATATCTATGAAAAATTCCTCTTTTTAGATCCCCATTTCGTTTTTAGGTGGAGGTCAAAATATAACGTAAGTTTACGCCAAATTTGTCCCTAAGTTAGTGTCTGGCAGAATCTGCACCTGCCTTTCTTGGAAATTCAAACTCTTTATGATCCAACAAAAAGCAAAAGAAGTAACTTGTTCGTTGATAACCCTTCTTTCCAAATCTTTAATTGATCAATCTAACACGGTTTTGCTGCCAAAAGATATTGGTAACGTAACAGTTTCTATTGATCGACGAACCAGACCTGTATCAGTGTGTTGTTATTCCAAGAGCCGAATATCAACGCAAAGTGGAAGATGTGACCTTTAAGGCCAGGAAGGAAAAGTGTTGAATCACAAAAATTATAAAATAAAGTTGGCTGTTTTCTACTCAGCGATTCTTTTCTTTCGGTTCCAAATTATTCCAAAGTGAGGTCACTGCGTCCGAGGCAATGATGTTGGGCGTCTGTCAAGGCATCCCAAGGGCTGAAAGAAGGATCCCTACTTAAGGCTGACAAAGGACTCTCCCCCACATCGAGGGCTGACAAAGGACTTTGATGTCGATGAAACATTCAGTATCAAAGAAAGTGGAAAGATACTGTCTGAAGTTTCGAAAAGGGTCATTAATATTTAGAGAGTCTTTTGGACGATTGGAATCCTTCTAGTTGTTACTGTGGTAAACACGATGTTCCGTCTGATTCATTCTACGGCCTTTATCACGCGTAATATCCAAATATGATGGTGGTACACGAAATGTCCCAACGATCGTAGTAAACAAAAATCGATATTACCCCAATCCAACGTTGTAATGTAGCTATTTTTGGAAACCTCTTTTTACCACCATCATATTCGAATATTTCACCTGAAAAAGTTCGTGGAATCAACCGGTCGGAACGTCGTGCTTACATTACAAACAACAAGAAGCAATTTAATGGTCTGAAAAGCTCTTTGAAGTGGAAAGGGACACAAAGGATTGAAAAGATGATTTTTTTAAAGACAAAAGAAGAACCAATCAGGGTCGGACTGAGCTGTTAATAGACAAAGATCAGATGGGGAAAGGTGGGCCCCATGTCATACGGTTTCTTGAGTATTGTTGCAATCAGAGCTAAGTACATATGATTTAAGCATGAGTATTCACAAGTACATGAAAATGTAGTGAATGTGTTGTACTTAAAAGTAACAATTTATGAGCAGAATGAATTCATAGGCTCATGACAATCTGGCCATTGACTCCCTCTGCCTGAAACTTGAACCAAATCACAAGAATCACATTAGCATTGAAAGATAATCAAAAGAACGGATTTATTTGTTAGTTACACGGCTGGGCAGTGAGGGGAATAGTTGGCATGGGCCGACGATTTTTTTTTAGTGGGGGTTTACTATTTATGATTACCCTTTTTTTTATAAATAGTACTAGTTCTTTTATTCTGTTCTGTTCCTTGCAAGTAAGTCATGTACATTGCACGTACATATGTGCATATATCTACACATAAATGTGTATTTAGTACCGATAACAATGATATTTGATAAGCAGTTTGGAATGGAGCCTTTATTTCCCATCTGGCATGGGCCTATTACCAGCTCTTCCTGGCTCTCATTCGTTCTTCTTTTCTCTTTAAATACATTATTGTATATATGTTAATAAAGTATGCTAAAAAAATACTGGATCTTTCACGGATAGTTCGGCACCTCTACTGGAAGAAAGTATCTTTGCGTTCAGAGTGTAGTATCTGTGCTGAAAGTTAAACAAAAGAAGGAGAAAAGTGAGAGCACGGGTTCAAGAACACCAATGACGCCAGGCTAGGATATCATACCAAGAGATATGTTGCAATGTTGCAAGGTTCCTAAGAAAACGAGGAATACAATCCAATTTGAAAATCAGCATATCCCGATATGAACAAGATGGTAAACAACGAAGCACATTCTAAAAATGAATAAATAAATAATCATATCTTGTCGGAAATATTCTTCATCCCTCTCCCCCTCTCTCCCTGTCAATATATATACATACATGCATACATACACACACACACACACACATATATTTTTTTTCTTTAAAAGTCTATTTTAAATGATCTCCCTTTATTACTCAGTGGATGCATCATTTGGCCACGAAAAATAAATAGAACAAACAATTTTGGTTCCTGTATTACCGACGTTAAAGTGGCTATCTGTCACATGCAGGTTCGATTCCTGCAGCAATCCCATTTCCCCTATTTTTCTCATTGTTTATTCTAATCACGCTGTCAAGGCCAAATGATACATCTACCATGTAATAACAGCAGATCATCTTCAGTAAAGTTTCAAAGAAATATATCGTATTCATAATTATACATATTGTCATCATTTTTTGAGGGATAAGTCATTTATGAATGAACACTCGATATCGGGGATAAAGCATATGTCAGTAGGTGTACACAGGAAAATTCATTGTTTCGTGGTGACTATGAGTTTCATGCCAGCGGGTGCAATCAGCAGACCATCTCAAAGACACGATTTTAAGTTGAAACCAACTTGAGCTTCCTTTCCACTTAAACTATCAATAACTTGTCTAACTCGTCTGCACTTCAAACAAAGATTGGTTGGTATTGACCGAGGTTAAAGCCAAAGTTGTGTAAAAAGCCTCACTTAACACAGATATGAACACTTATGGCAAGAGTATGTTGTTCGATTGCACTATTTATGGAAGGCCAGCAATGGCAAAAATAACTGATTTCAAACATCAACTTTAGCAGCTGCTGCTGGAGGAGGTGTGATCAGGAGTGATCTTCAATAGTAATTAGGCCCTACCCCCGAATAGAAGGATCAATAATTTCTTGGGTGAAAATATCTGAGGAATAAACATATTTTGGAAATTTTGGGAACAGTTTGAGTTGGATGAAGTCAAGGGAAGGAAGATTTCAAAGTTTAGAGGATTTTCTTTGAATGAAGATGAACAGTGTTAAAAATGTCACGTGACCAACGTCTTTTGACAGCATTATAATTATATTGTAAATAGAGAACCTTTCTCAAATCTTTAGAATGTTTTTTCTCTTACCAAAAGTCAACTTTTGAAAAGGAAACGGAGTTTTTATTGATCAGAAGCAGAAAACATCTTTCCTGGAAAGATTGTTGATAGGGTTTTCAGCAACAAATCTTACATATCAGTCAACATCAGTAAGTTTGAATTTCCTTGAGGGAAATTCAGAATTTAGGAAAATGGCTTCCCTATTAATTTACACCCCATAAATTTTTTTACACCATTTGAAACTGATTGCAGCACCAAAAGATCAGAAGATTCAGATACCGTCTTTCATTTTGAGAAGGTTCATTAACATTCAAAGAGTTTTTCAGGCGATTGAATTTCCTCTTATTGTCCATGATATTCATACAATAATCTAGCTTTCTGCCTCCCTATTAAGCAAAGTGTCTCCATATGTCTATGTATCTACTCGATGTGCAGTAATATATGCGTTATTACTTGATTTTACGAGCATTTAAATTTTCTGTGTGATACCATTTTTCAACGTATACTGCCGATGGAAGAGTTCGGGAAAAAAGGATTTCTTTCCATATGGATCATATCGCATATTGCACATAAACAAGGCCGAAAAATAAATCGGCTGAAATGGGCAATATCGGCAACGAAAAGGAGTTCAATCGTTTGAAAAACTCTTTGAAGAGAACATTCAATTTCTTAACTGACATCTATAAAAGTGCCTATAAGCCTACTCAACTGCATATACAAACTTTTCACCAAAATCATTACCAACCAAATCATAAAAACACTTGATGGAAACCAACCACGAGAGCAAGCTGGCTTTAGAAGAAGCTACTCAAACATGGACCACCGGCATTCGATAAATCAGTTGAGGGAAAAAGCAGAATAATATAAACTGCCACTTGCTGTAGCATTCATTGACTTCAAAAAAGCATTCAACTCAGTGGAAATACCTAAAGTCATGGAGGCCACCGCTCAACAAGGTGTGGATTGAGTATATGCCGAATTACTGAGACATATATACAACCACAGCAGCTCCTTCATTAGGCTTCATAAAGACTCGGAGCCTTTTCAGCTCAAAAAAGGGGTAAGGCAAGATGATACCAGCTCACTCAAACACTTCACGGCCTGCCTTAAGATGGTCTTCAAAAAACTAGACTAAGAGAGTGTAGGAATCAGAATAGACAGCGAATATCTGAGCAACCACGGATTTTGCTGACGACATTGCCTTTTTCGCAGAGAACCTACACGATCTCCAGCTAATGCCAGATGAACTAAATGAAGACAGCAAGAAAGACAGCCAACACATGGACTTCAGCGAGACGTAGATCATGTACAACAACCACATCGGAGTTAAAAACACTGAGATCAAAATCAAGGACGCAGAACTGGAGAAAGTAGATCACCACATATACTTAGCACAGCGAATCACAATGAGACCCTAAAAAGAAGAAGAAATCAAGTAAGAATCATCCTAGGATGGCAAGCCTTTGGCAGAGCTAGCTCAACCTTCAAAAATAAGAAGATCTCTTTGATCCTAAAAAGAAGGGTGTACAACCAATGCATCCTCCTAATAGTCACTTATGGAGCTGAAACATGGAACTTAACCAAGAGACAGACCTGCAAATTGAGAACCAAGCAATGTGCACACGAAAGAATTATGGAGAGACCACAAGACAGCACAGTATATCCGGAAAAAGACAGGAGTCAGGGATATCCTAGAATCCATTAAAAATCTCAAATAGCAGTGGGCTGGCCATGTTGCAAGAATGGCAGACAACCGATGGACATCAGGATTCACGACATGGATCCCCAGAGATCACATGCCGAGGCCGGCGGAATATTAGATGGAAAGACGAGCTAGACATGTTCAGAAAGTACTGGCTCTGCGACGCCCACGATAGAGAAATGTGTCGAATCCTTGGAAAGGTCTATGTCCAACGACAGACGTTAAATGCCTGATGCTGCTGCTGATGATGATGATTATGAAGTTGATTATCAGAAATCGTCAACAGAAACTGTCAGCATAAGTTTTTCGGTTTTTTAGCGATTCTGGCTGGCTGTAAATCTATTCATGTATGTGACATACGAACAAACTGCACCAATGAAGCTAGAGGGCTGAAATGTTGAACATTCATTCCATATCATGTCTAAAAATATCTTCTGTTTTTTTAAATCCACAATTAGTTTTCAGGGAAAGTTTAAATTACAATGTAAGATTATGCTAAATTTTCCCCTTAGTTTGTATCTGGCAGCATCTACGCCCACCTTTTTAAAAATTCGAACTTTTCGCGATCCAGCAAAAGGCGAAATAAGTAAGAAGTGAAAACCCTTCTAACCAATTATTTTATTGATCAATCCAACACAGTTTTGCAGCCAAAATATGTTGGTCACGTTAATGTTTCTATTGATTGACTAACCAGACCTATATTACAGTGTCTTATTTCAAGAGCAGAACAGCACTTCAATCAAGTGGGATATTCAACATTTGACACCAGGAAGAGAAGGTGTTAAAATACAAAAATCATAAAAGTTCATCACCATTTGCTACTCAGTAATTCTTTTGATTCGAAATGATTCACAACAAAAACAGGAACACTGATTGGAGAACATAGATTACGTCATGCAACAATGTCAGAGCAAGAGAAACATTGCAAGGTTTCTATGACAACGAGGAACACAATCCAATTTAAAATCAGCGTATGTCGTCATGAACAAGATGGTAAATATCGAAACGCCTCCCGGAAATGGAGTATAAAAGATGGTATAATAGTTTTCACAATATTAAATTATATCAAGTAGGAAAATACTCCTTACTCAATAATATATATATATATATATATATATATATATATATATATATATATATATATATATATATATATATATATATATATATATATATATATATATATATGCTCAATATCAGGATAAAGCTTATGGTAGTGGGTATGAGGTATGAGTTTCATGCCAGTGGGTGCAATCATCAGACCGTCTCAAACACAAAATTTCAAGTTAAAACCAACTTGAGCTTCCGTTCAACTTAAACTATCAATAACTTGTCTGGCTCGTCTGCACTTCAAACAAAGATTGGTTGGTATTGACCGAAGTAAAAACTGAAATTGTGCAAAAGGCCTGCTCAAGCACAGAAAAGAACACTTATAACACGAGGACGCTATTAGATTGCACTATTTATGGAAGGCCAGCAGTGGCAAAAACAACTGGTTTCAGACTTCAACCCTGTTGGAATAGGCGTGATCAAGAGTAATTTTAAATGACCTCGTCCCCAGAGTCATTTACTGAGTTGAAAATATCTGAGGGATGAACATATTTGGAAAGATGTTGGGAACAGTTTGGGTTAGATGACGTTGAGGGGATGAGTTTTAAAAGTTTAGAAGATTTTGTTTGAATGGAGATTAGCTGGATTGTCAGAGATAAGTTTCAAAAGGAAGAGATATACGTGAAGAACCGATATATATGGCTCAGTGGTAGAAGGCACACCTCTGGTTCGGTTCCCCTGTTGTCATACAAAAGATTTTTAAAATAGCAGTCGATGTCTCTCCACTAAGCACTCAACACAAGGACTTGGATAAGGAAACCCTTTTACACAAGACTCTGGTATTGTGGTCACATCACGTTTGATACACCGGTTTTCGTGAAATACTGAAGAGATTAAGCAACATCGAGCCTGGTCAGTACCTAGATAGATGACCTTCGTGGAATACAACTAGTTTCGTTCATCTCAATTTTTGTTGCTTTTTTATTGTAACCTTCTTTACAGGCCAGTGGGTGTTATTATTATTTCTCATTTATACGATACTTGTTTTTGATATTGCTCACCAAATCCTTAACCACTAGATCATTCATACAGCCTCGTCTCTTCTCATTGCTGAATGATCTACCGGTTGCTCTTTTCCTGGGTATATAAGGTCTGTCCAGGGAGTATTAAGCCGTTTGATATTATCGAAAGAATAGTTTCCTTTGGACAATAGTGCCCTAGTTGTCTTCAAAGTACCCTTTAGGACTTCACTTATTTATTCCATTGGTCCTTCTACATCTCAGAACGATCTAAAAAGTCCTCTTTGGACTGTAGACGGGAGGTTGACTGACCTGAACGTTAGAATGTATTGGCAAACAACTCTGCATAAGATGTAAAGAATGACTCATTTGGCCATTGTGAATGTTACAGTCCGATTGTACAAAAAAGCATTTCACTGCTGACAGAGTAACTCCGTGGGGGATTGTCTGCCAAAGTACACTCAGTAACTTCCCCTCTGGTTGGTTACCAAGTTACATAACGGCTGTGCAACCGATTCTCAAAATATTCAAAATGGCTGAATACTTTACGGAACGACCCTGTATTATATAACCAGACGTTATCATTATACTCAATCGTTGGATTTTTTCTTTGCTTAAACTTGCTTTTACTATTTTCGACATTCATAATTGTCTGAGGTTGTCAAAACGAGCATTTCGAAACTCATGTAGACAGGAGTTTCCACTTATCTGAGTGTCGCCTTATCTGCTAATGTAATCGGTGTGTTAGTGTGCTTGTATTAGTTGCCCATGTCTGTGTGTAAATGTACTTGTATGAGTTGCCCATGTCTTTACTTATCTGAAGGTTGCCTTATCTACTAATGTAATCGGTGTGTAAGTGTACTTGTATTAGTTGCCCATGTCATTACTTATCCGAAGGTTGCCTTATCTACCAATGTAATCTGTGTGTAAGTGCACTTGTATGAGTTGCCCATGTCTGAGTGTAAGTGTACTTGTATGAGTTGCCCATGTCTTTACTTATCTGAAGGTTGCCTTATCTACCAATGTAATCGGTGTGTAAGTGTACTTGTATCAGTTATCCATTTTGAAGCAGATCGAAAATTTCATGTTGATAGATATTTTTCCATTTTGATATTTTATAAATTTCTGTATTCGCTCCAGTCAGTCTATGTAGTATCCTCAAAATTTCCCTATGAATTTCAAAGCAATATGACGAAACAGCCAGGCGTATTTAAAATAAAGTGTTATTGAATTTGGAGGTGGATTCAGGACTTTGATTCTGATTGAGATATGTTTTTTCTTTTTTTTTCATAAATCTATCTATCCATTCCTGTCTGTCCACACAATATCTCAAAATATACAGAATGAATTTCAACGACATTTTGTGGAAGTGTGGGGCAGATACGACATAAGATGAGATCAAATGTCAGGGCAGTTTTAGGAATTTGTTTCCAATTGAGATATATTTCTCCGTTTTTCCTTTGTCCTAATCTCTCCATTCGATATCTCCAAAAGTTCTCGATGAATGTCAATGGAATTTTATGATAGGGTCACGAGATAAGGGAGAAATCAGCAAACTTGAAAGCGAATTTAGGAATCGTTTTTTGATTGTGAGATATTTTCCCGTTTTTTCTCAATTTCTCTATAGATTTCAATGAAATTTGTGGAGGAGATAGCGGTAGGCTACGGCAGAAGTGATTGAATTTTGGGATGGATCCACTAACAATGACTCAGTCAAAATTGGAAGAAATGTCCATTTGCAGTCGTCCATTTTGAATTTCAGACAGTTCATACAAAAATTGGCAACATTTTTCCCTAACCTTTATGGTTTTTAGATACGATTCAACCTGGTTGTCAAGATTCTACACATAAAATCTTCGACATTCCGATAGACATGTTTGTTTAAATTTATCTATTTGATTTTACATCACCCCAGATTGTCATTTCTGATAATGAAATGTCTACAAAGAGACATTTAGTATTGATGGAGTTAGAGTACATAGTGGCAATATTTGTAACATTATTGACGATTTCATTTCTTTTGACTGAATAGCGAAAACTGACTGAGAATACTAGAAATACTACAATTCTGAATAGATATTGAAATTTTCCCCTAATCACTTAAATCTTGTTTTTTTTTTCTGTTATTCTACATGAAATAATTTAACTTTTCATGCAAACATTGCTGGTGGTGTATTTATTCCGGGTCTAACTCATATTTGACTGGAATAATAGTGTTTTTTTTTTAAATCAATTTACTATTTTCCTCATGTTTGTTGTTTTTTTTTTTCAATATTTTTTCGTATGTACGTCATGTCCAGTTTTTGTCTCTCTGTATTTTTGGGATGGGCACGCTCAAAACATCTGAGGTGGGGGGTGGAGGTTATATGATCGAAACGTTTGTAAAAATAAACCACGACTATTATATTATATTTCTAAAAACCTGAATTTATATGACAATTTTTGATCCGTTTAATTTATGACTTTCCCACTTATCTATTCGTATTTGGAAGGTCATATTGTCTCAAGCACATGACAGGCAACCCTTTCACTTGGTGCTCCCGGCAACTACCAGCGTTGACAGTACTTGGGCCAGTCCTGACTAAACCAAATACAGTGATTAACAAACCCAAAACATAACAAAATTCAGGCAAGTTTTTCACTACTTTAGAAATCTCTTAATGCAACAAACTGGTTTCGAAATATCCAGTACGAGGTCATAAAAAAGTCTACGATGTTGATCATTTTATGTTCCCTGAAACGATAAAAGATATAAATGTGGACAAATTTATTCAGAGAGAGTGAGCGAGAGGTTGAGCAGGGTTAGGAGAGAGAGAGAGAAAGAGGTTAAGAGAGGGTTGAGAAATAAAGAGAGGGGGGTTAAAAGAGAGAGAGAGAGAGATCTATGTAAATTTAGTATTATATGCCAAACCATTATTTCTCGGATGTCATCTTGAAGCATCCAAAAAGATGAGAGTCTAAAAACAACAGGGTCTCATAAAGATCGTCTGATAGAATCTATCAGACGATTTTCACTCATAAAGGACGAAAGTGTTTGCAAAGAAAAAAAAACGTTCTTGTTGGTAATCAATATCTGATTAACAAACAAAAAGTTGAGACAACTTTGATGATTTCTTTTTATTTATTCAGCTCAAAACAGTAGGAAAACTGGAAAACACTCAGAGAGCGCATTACTCTGCCAATGCTATTGTCACCAACAACTGGATGAAAATCAATTCATGTGTAGCTATGATTTTCAAGATCCCTGTGTCCACCTGCAAATTTAAACAATATTTCTTCCGATCGACCAATCTACAAAATGCCGTGGAAATTAATTGAGAACTTTTGGAAATATCGAGTGAACAGGATGCAAAGGTTGTAAATGTAAAAGAAAATCCCTAGATCGATTCCCAAATCTAATCAGTTCCTACTTAGCCCAGGAAGGTACCTTCAAGGAACATTGTCTTGCAATCAAACTGTCTTCACTTTGCATGGATGCACTTGGAAAGGCATGAATAAATCTCTCCTCTCTTAACCATGGGGAGGCTGGGCTTTTTAGCATTCGTTCCAGGAGATGGACGACTCCAAAGCAGCACGTCGTGGAGCACCAAGAGCTGGGCTTTACGCGGAGAGCCCTCTGGTTATCCACTGCATTCAAGTCTGTCTCCCGCCATCCTGACTGTGTCTAGGCAGACTAAGGATGAAAGAAGTGGGGCTTAACCGTTTCCACCTAAAGGTTAATTCATTCATATATTTTTCAATTAAACTCATTTTTTATTCAGTTCACAGATGTGACCCACTGTTAATTAGGAGCGGTATCAAGCGGTTAATGACATTAGGAATTAATATGTAATCAGGAAGGGAAAAACTGAAAAAAGGCTCCTCTCCAACTGGCCCTATGCCTGTAAAATCATCCTCTACATCAATTGAATATCTATGTCCATTCTGATTAAGCAAGATTCAATCAATATTTTTTTGAAAAAGCTGTAAAGCAGAAAATATATTTGTTTAACAAATTACATTTCATGATTAAAAAAAAATCCTTTACTAGACTGAAGTTAGAAACCGTCAGCCAAAAGAGTTCATATCTATTTATTCAGTTTTTAAGTGATTCTACCTTGCTAAATATGCATGTATGTACATGTCATGCGTACAACCCGCTCAAATGGAGCTAGAAGACTGAAAATTCAAATATTCACTCCTCATCACGTCTGGAAAAAACGGCCCTGTTGGGAGAGAGGACAATATACAATGTTATTTTATGCTAAATTGGTCCTTTATTTTGTTACTGTCAGAATCTCAGAATATTCTGGTTTTTAGCAATCCATCAAAAGGCAACAACAAAAACAACTTTTTCATCGGCCACTCCTTTTTCCAATTTCATTATTATTATTATCATTATTATTAGGAATCTCACACCAGTTGCCTGTTGGTAACCGAGTTTGAGTGACAGCAAGTCTCCTCAAGTCTCCAGCCCTCCTCCCCTAGTACTCATAGGCCGCAGTAATACTGCGATTCACAGTTTCACACCGGTTGCCCAGTGGTTCTCGCTGAAGGCTGAGTGACAATAAGTCTCCTCAGGTCTTCAGCTAACGTCTCCTCTCTCTTTCGCCTATCATGTCAGGGCTACAATTCGTTGCAGTCTTTTTATTTCTAGCACCTTCCTCAGTATCCGTGCAGTTCCCAGTAGTGCTGTGGTCTGTACGGTCTCAATCCTACCCCTGATCCCGATCTCCTCCAGTCTCACCCTCAGCGTTTTGGGGACAGTTCCTATTGCGCCCACTATGACCGGTACTACCCTGGTTTTCATGTTCCACATCTTCCTTAACTCTCTTGCTAGGTCCTGGTATTTTTCCCGTTTTTCACTCTCCTTCTTTTTTACTCTATGGTCTGCAGGTACAGCCACGTCTGCTATTTGGCAGGCCTTCCTTTTTTTGTCTACTGTTTGGATGTCAAAGTCCCAGAGTAGTTTGTGGTTGTCATTCTCCAAAACTGCCTCTGGCTTGTGCTGATACCACTTTTCCACATGGTTGAATCCCATTTGTTTGCTTAGTTCCCAGTGTATCATCGTTGCTACTCTATCGTGTCTATGCTTATACTCCTTCTGGGTGAGTTGACTACATTCACTAGTTATGTGGTTTACCGTCTCATCTCTTTCTCCGCACATGCGGCATTTGCCGTTTGTCTGTGTTCTGTCGATTTTTGTTTTTATGTAGTTTGTCCTTAAGCTTTTGTTTTGGGCTGCAATGATGAGCGATTCCGTATTATTATTATTATGATTATTATTATTATGATTATTATTATTATTATTATTATTATTATTATTATTATTATTGTTGTTGTTGTTGTTGTTGTTATCGTTGTTGTTGTTGTTGTCTCCTTGCACCAATTAAACTTGTTGGTTTGTTTGTTTTCTCATATTCTTGGGTTTTATTGCCTGTTTTCCCTTTTGACATTTTACCACTTCCGAAGTAGGTATAGAAAGAGAGGAGTCAAGTGCTGTCCACTGGATCTGATACAAGGTATCTCACAGGAATAAAACTCAAATTCCCCTTATATCTTTCCTCCTACCTCGTTTCCCTCTCCACCAACCCCTGCAATGAAATGAACGAGAGCAAAAATGGAAGAAGGTTCTTATGCTTGGATGGGAGCATGAGGGTGTCAACCTTTGCTATAACTATCATTCACTCATCACTCCTTACTCACCAGTCTGAAAATTAAAAAAAAAGATAAAGTTATAATAGAAATGGGCCACGGGAATTTTCCTTTACATGTTGCAATAGTTAATATAGATACGCTCCATGGGCTGCATTGCCAATTGAATAACACTAGCCACTGAAGCGTGTGTTTGCGTGTTCCTACACTCCTGATAGACGGTTTGGGGGAAATAGCATCAGTACTCCACTAAATCTATTTTTGAAATGTTTGTATCTTTCGGGAAAAAGCTTTTTTGAACTTTGAGGGCCTTATTCTTACCCACGTATTATTAACATCTAGAAACTCCAGTATCTAGATGTTTCAAAGTGTTTTTAAAACACTATTTTAGATGTGTTCTGGTGGAAAAAGCCAGTAATATCATGAATAGAATTTGTTCTGAAAATATTTATTCCTCGACGGGGTTTTCTCTACATGACTTCAAGTTTTGACGCTACGGTTGTTCAATTATTGACTGTTGTTGCGAGTTTTGGTTCCTTTCATCTCGGCCTAGTTGGTTTTTTTGTGTCAAAAATTGCGATATAGATGATAGATCAAAATCTTTAAAACATTCAGAATACCATCCATCAAGTAAATAGCAATTTCTGACATCAAACGCAAACAAAACATGGGGATCTAGATGGAGAGTATCTAGATTGGAAACACTGTCCATATGTAATAAATCACTTCAATAAATCATAAACTTTGATTGCAGAAATATGTATGCAAAAGTGAAGATGATATCTTAGTTTTCAACACCCATGAAATTTCCATTGATGCATCTATTACAGTAAATCAAAGTGTGGTAGCACGATATTGACTGTAACTCACAAAGGTTGACATGTATTACAGGCTTGTTTCAGACATTTAATATTTCAGTTAAACAGAATGACTGGCACTAATGGTAATTGCAAATGTTTATTCTGATGGCAAAGATTGTCCGATCTCTTTTAGCGTCGTCCAATAAATGATATTCATATTTTATGGAAAATCCGATTTAGGTCATTTGTATATGCCCAAGTGTCAGTGTGGATTAGTTGGTGTCTGGGTAATTGACCAATTTATTCATATGTATTGATTTTAACCTTCCAGCTTAGCATCTAAGAGCGAAGATGTTTTTGACAAAGATAGAATTGGAAAACTCAAGGTGGCTCGATTAAACTTAAAGTTATGCAAAATCGGTGAAATTGCCTAATTGGTAAAGTTTTAACTTTTTTCTATAATAAATAAATACGTAGTTTTAATTTGATAAAAATTTATTTAATCGAGACATAGATATAAATCAACTATACTTTTACAATGAAGAATTTGTGAAATCAAACTTTTTTTTATAAAAACAAGATCTAAATGTGTAATTTTATCTTTTTTTTTTACAAATAATGAATGAATGTGTAGTTTTAATTTGATCAAAGGTTTATGCAATCAAAACTAGAATATTAAAATTTTACGATGAAAGCTTTATATAATCAAAGTAAAACCAATTTGCTTTCACGGAAAAATAGATTTTGCAAATTAGGTAATTTCATTGACTCAGCATAACATATGCATGAATCATTGCTCTCCACTTAGATTCTCACCAAGGATATCGATGGGTTTGGCACACACAGGCAATTGTTTTTGAGGTCCACTCCAGCTTGCAAAGCTTGGTGAGTGGCTCAGTAGGCCATAATTCGATCCAGTTGTCCTAAAGACATTAAAGAAATGGCACCCAATACCACTTCTCGGAGCATTCAGCAAAAGAATTCGGATTGAGCAACCTCTCCTTGAAGTTAAGGTGTCGCAGCCAAAATCGCATCGAGCAAACTGGTTCCTGTGAAGTTAAGCAATGTTGAGTACCAAGATGAATAACCATAAGGGGAACAACACGGGCCGCGAGCAGAATGAAAATTCAACAGGCCTGCCAATCCGGAAATAGGTCTCACTAACAAATTGCTGCGTGTACTTAACCCCACAAAACCTCGGTAAAGGTATAAGTGAAGAATAACGATACATACTTACATAGCACCAGTTCCTGATTTTGTGCTGAAATTTTCAAATCGGGGAATATGTGTTGGTCACCAGTTCATCGCCAAAGGATCCTCAGGGATAATGCAGATATCATCCGGTAGATTAGCTACGAATTCCTTGATTGCCATCTGGATCTCCCTGAAGCCCTGGGATTTGAAATCAAATGGATTGAAATTGCAAGGATTTTTGTATGTTCAGTGTCTAAAATGGAGGCATTACCATTTACCTTGTTCCCCAAAACATTGCTTAAGCACAAAACTACTTCCAAAAACCGAGATTACCACAAACGTAGTTCCCTCACTGATAACAGTACCGAATGAAAAGAGAGAAATTGTATTCTTTGCTTATCCATTTGTGGATGCCATCTGCAATCAGTTTCTGTTTGGAACAATAATAAGATGTTTCTGGCTATAATATGGGGTTTCTAAAAAAAAGATAAAAAGAAAAAAGAAAACTGAAAATTCAAATGGCTGACGAGATGAAATCCCTGATCCTCATTCAACTCAAATAGAATTCATATACCAAGATTTTCTTGCAAAATGTTTGAAAATAATTTGTATTGCGCAAAATCAATCCATTGTATTTTTCTAGTTCTCAGACGAAAGATTCACCAATCATTTTTCGTCATATCCCCCAAGATCTTCATCGTTGGTTTTCGCTGATCAACTTATCAGAATTTTCCTCCCGTAAACTCTTTTCAAGACCAAACTTCAACTATTTACTCACTGACAGCATTGTCCCCGGATATTCTCTGCGGTTTTGAGGTCAGCCCTGAAAGTATCAGGGCATTCAATGGTAGCAAAAAAGCCTACGTTGAGCAATGGCACCTTAGTTCGCTTCAAAGTATTCATCTGGGTAATAACACACTTATCCCATCGCCCTCACCCTTTTCACCCTTGTCAGCATCTGTATCTCCTAAAATCCCGTTGAACAAACAATAGTTTCAAAATATGCTTTCAGATGCCATTTTAACTTTTCTGATATGAAATATAGATTTTTACACACACTTTCACACACACACACACACATACACACACACACACACACACACACACATATATATATATATATATATATATATATATATATAAGGAATGGTTTTAAAAGCCGATGTTTCGAAAAAGAATGCTTTTGGAATTTTTGGAAGAGCATTAAAAGAAATTCAGTCTTCATTGTAGAACTGCTCCATAAGAGAAAATTTATCTCTTTTATTTGATATATTTTCATTTTTATTCTAGTACCAAACACTGGATGTTCGTCTGGAAAACCTGGAATTCCCAAAGAGTTTAATGGAATCGGTAAAAGGATTGATAAATGTCTGTTGATTGACAGGTCATCAATAAAATTCTTGGAGTCGAAGAAGTTCTCCATTGTAAGGATAATATCTTTGTTTTGAGAATCAGGGTGTGTGTGTGTGTGTGTGTGTGTGTGTGTGTGTGTGTGTGATTGAGTGTGCACAGTCGTATGTGTATATACTACACACACACACACATATATATATATATATATATATATATATGATGTGTGTATGTGTATACATGTATATGAGTATGTGTGTTAATAGGCTTACATATATGAGTGTGTATGCGTACATGTTCTTTGGATATTTATGTGTATCCTTCTTTTAAGGTAGTGTATGTGTATGTGCATGAGTGTGTCTGTCTGCTTGTGTGTTATGCGTGTTATTGTGTATGTGCATACATTACACATGTATATATGATGTGTGTGTACACATGCATGTGAGTATATGTGTTGTTATACCCACATATATATGCGTGTATACATTCATGTTCATCTACATTTATTCATGTTTAACCTTTTTTTGATCATTAGGGTGTATGCATTCATATATGCATATGCGTGCATGTATGCTTGTGATTTTAGTCATATATATATATGTATGCTTTACACATGCGTATATATATGTGTGTGTTTATGTGTGTATATATATATGGTTATCTATGTATATGTGTGTATATGCATTTATGTGTTTATACCGACGTATACGTATGTGTGTGCATGCGTATACATACATATTGGAATGTGTTCATGCAGATATATTCATGTCTATTTTTATATATTTACACATGTGTACGTATAAATATAGATAAATATATGTGTACTAGTATATGTACGTATATATGCCGATACATATGTACATATGTGTATATACATCCTGCAGATATACAAACACACAAACACACACACATATATACATATAATTATCCATACATCAAACATATATATCTCCATACATATGTAAACATGCTGTTTGTGTGTATTGATATACATTTGTATGTACGTTTATATATCTGCTTGCATATACACATACATGTACTTGTATATCCATGCATATATACACATCTATCAGATTGTGATAAAAAGTCAATGCAATGTTTCATTTGGAAACACAAACATACTGTGATGATTGAAGTGTTTAAGCAAAACAAATTCAGTCAAATAGGAGTTACCATTCAGAGAATCACTCTAGTCATGATCTTTGTGGACAGAGTAATTCCTTTTAAGTAAAATCAAGGGATAGG
Source organism: Thysanoteuthis rhombus (assembly GCA_963457665.1). Classification (NCBI taxonomy): domain Eukaryota; kingdom Metazoa; phylum Mollusca; class Cephalopoda; order Oegopsida; family Thysanoteuthidae; genus Thysanoteuthis; species Thysanoteuthis major. The sequence continues at coordinate 37,282,095 of OY735210.1, read as the reverse complement.
GGTTGAACACTTATACTCAGCCGTTTGCAGCCTTTCGTTAAAAAAGTGACACACGTCACTAAGAACTGATGAAACTTGTAATCTATTCATTGCATCACAATATTCTCTGTGTTTATGATGAAAAGAGAATATACATCTAAAATTATCTTTGTGAACAATATAAACCCAGGGATATTTGTGATGGAAAACTTGAAAGCACTCTCGAACCGGTGGGTCAATCTGCATTTTAGACATTAATTTAATTTCCAATTCAATGCACTGAAATTCTGAGAAATTTACGATTTTTAACTGTACATTTTCATCGATTTACATTTATCGATTTACTGTTTGGGAGTAATAAGGTATTTGTTCACCAAAAGATGAAGTCAAAATAGTTTGGGGGAGCAAAACAGCTGGCGGGTGCAAGCAAGAATCATTTTTGTGTTTGGCGCATTCGTGCCCCCTTGCACCCCAAGCCCCCTGCGAATGGCAAAGGATAACTGTATTATGTATTGAGGAATGCGGTGGTTATTTTACCAGGAAACAGTTAAAAAAATGCATCCATGGTCAGTTTGGACAAGATGAAATCCAATATATTTCTATTCATTAAAATCTTGGGCATAATTTAAAGTGTATATAGTTAATGTTTTGAGCACTTTGAAAATTTCTCCAAAAGAATTTCAGAAAAAATCGTTTCCTCTTCATAAGAACAAAAATTAGCCATTTAAGGAACCTCCTCAATAACAGAAATTGACGTCTCCATATTTCAAGACAATAGAGTTAAATAACAGACGATAGATTTTGCTGTGATGTAGAAACTTTTTTGAAGAAAGATTTATAAAAGAACATTTGTCAATTAAGTATTCTTTTGCAGATCAATAAGCCGTTTGCTTCTTTGCAGATTCAGAACGAGATAATGAACGAGACATCACAAGAAGCAAAGAGCTTAGAAATGCTAATGAACAAAATAAGACAGACTCGATGGTTGAAGGCAAAGTTGTCCATTTGAGAAACCTCCACAACAACAGGAATTGACATCTCCATATTTCAAGACAATAGAGTTAAATAACAGACGATAGATTTTGCTGTGATGTTGAAACTTTTTTGAAGAAAGATTTATAGAAGAACATTTGCCAATTAAGTCGTGTTTCGCAGATCAATAAGCCGTTTGATTCATTGAAGATTCAGAACGAGATAATGAACGAGACATCACAAGCGGTAAAGAGGTTAGAAATGCTAATGACGAAAATAAAAGATAGACTCGATGTTAAGCGGCAGGGGTAACAACAAAAGTGGACTTTTTCTCTCCAGTTGAAAAAAAGGAAACTGTCATTCACAATGGGCGTCCGCTGTCGTTGGCTTTTTTTCTCTCAAAAGGATAAGTTTTTTATTCCCATATTTCAATGGAATCGTGTATGTAGGCCTATGGTGAGATTTTACCTACGAGATGCTGAGTTATGGTCGATTTGATTGCTTGTTTACATTTTAAAGCGAAAACGTTGTTTACAATCGGTGAGAATCTTGACCGATTTCACTGAAATATGGTCATCATGTTGACAAAACCAAAGGAATTTAAAAAACTGATGAGTTACGGTCGATCCAATTCTTAAATTACATTTTATATGTAAATAACCATATGCTAAAATCCAAAAAATATTGAATTTTGGAACGGCTAACTGATTAGAATGAAAATTGTTATACGGGTTTAAGGCATCTGACAACTGGAAATATATAACGCTTTTGATAATTTTATGGTTTGAAAAAAAATTGGAGATCTCGGAGTTGACGGTTCTGATAAATAACTAATTTTCTCTTCGTCTCTCTCCCCCCCCCCCTCTCTCGCTCGCTCAACTGTTTCTTGACAGGGATCTTTATACTTGCACAATTTTAGTTTAAGCAGAATCATCTCTCTACTATTACATGAAACAACTGCCTCTGTTCGTCACTGTACCCCCTCCTTGAACACTGGCACAGCTCATCAACTTTGGCTCAAATACGGCATTCATATTCAACGGACCGACAGGGATGAGAAAAAATTCTCGAAAAGACTTTTAGAGGTTCGGTTCTATTAACAATAAAACTGTAATGCTAAACTGAACCCTTACTTTCCGTTCATTATACATATGTATTTATTCATACTAGATAGAAACTAGTTAGATTTCAGCTCGTTATTGCGTATTTTGAAATTTACCACCAGACAATAAGATTGAGGAAAATAAAGAGAGAGAACAATAAGAATTAAGAGGGGTAAGAGAATGCGAGAAAGATGGGAGAAAGAGAGAGAGAGAGGGGGGAGACAGAGAGAGAGAGAGAGAAACAGAGGGATGGAGAGAGGGAAATTATAATGAGGAAGTCGTAGAGAGAAGATGAGAACGATGGATGACGAGAGAGAGAGACAAGAGAGAGGGTGAGGGTGAGAAAAAAAATTAAAAATCAACTAAGAGAGAGAGAGAGAAACGAGGATGAACAAAGTGAAAGAGAGAGAGAGAGAGAGAGAGCGGAGATGAGAAGAGGTAAGAAAGATGGATGAGAGGAGAGGGAGCGAGAGAAGGATTATAAAAGAGAAGGCAGGAATGTTAGATTTAAAAATGGATGAATGAAGTGAAAGAGAGAGAGAGAGAGAGATAGGGATCTATACATCTATCTCTCTATCTATCTAAGTCTTTATCTCTTTCAGTTTATAACCATTTCTCCGAGTCTTGGCCTATAAATCTCTGTTGGAATATTTATTTCAGTCTGTCCATATCAACTTTTCTATTTTCGTGTGTCTTTTATGTACGCACTTACCGTCTGACCTATTGCTAACTTTATATGAAAAAAGTGCAAATCAGGACACTGAACACGGAACTGTTTGACAGATCTCATTTCATTTTTATTTATAATCATGTATCAGGATACAACTGAAAATGGTAAGAAGTTCCTCTTATAAAGGATGAAAAAGTTATCGCTTGGTAACCCATCCTCCTCCGACATTTGCCAGTTTTTTATGACATTTCTATTTGTATATATTGACCCTAAGTCTATCTTGAATTTTGCAGGGGAGAATCTTGGAGAGAAGCCATGGTCAATGTAAAGAAGACATTTTAGTAAAACTTCTCTTCTCCAATTATTTGACAGTTATATTGTCATTTTGAATGGTAAACATGCAGAGGTTTTTTGAGATTATATATAGACGGAAGATAATAAAATTGTAACAGCCTTGAAGACAATGCCGATTTTCATCTGGGTACAGCATGTGCATGCTAGGGGGTAACAGATATTCTGATAAAATTTTCAGGGTCTTCCGCCATTTTGTGACCTAATAACACCCGTACTAGTGGATTGTCCGTGTTTGAGCTTTAGGATACATGCTAGCGTCAACGTCTAAGTGGGATATACAGCGCATTAATGTAGGGATTACACACACACACACACACACACATATATATATATATATATAGTCTTTCAACGCCCGTTGTTGGACATAAACCTTCCCAAGGATTCTCCAAATTTCTCTATCGTGGGAGTCATGGAGCCAGTACTTTCTGAATTAATCTAGCTCGTCTCTCCATCTAATATTCTGCTGATCTCTGGGGATTCATGTCGTGAGTTGTGATGTCCATCGGTTGTCAGCCACTCTTGCAACATGGCTAACCCACTGCCATTTGAGATTTTTTATGGATTCTAAGATTCCCTGATTCCTGACCTCTTCCAGATATACTGTGCTGTCTTGTGGTCTCCCCATGTGAGGCCCAGCATGATTCATACATTTGCAGATCTGTCTCTTGGTTAGGTTTCATGTTTCAGCTCCATAAGTGACTATTTGGTGGAAGCATTGGGTGATCTACTTTCTCCAGTTCTGTGTCCTCGATTTTGATCTTAGTGTTTTTATCTCCGATGTGGTTGCTGTACATGATCAACGTCTTGCTGTAGTTCATGTGTTGGCTGACTTTCTTGCTGTCTTCGTTTAGCATTAGATAGAGGTCTTGTAGGTTCTCTGCAAAAAGGGCAATGTCGTCTGCAAATGTGAGGTTGCTCAGAGATTCGCTGTCTATTCTGATTCCTGTACTCTCCCAGTCTAGTCTTCTGAAGATCAACTCGAAGCAGACTGTGAAGAATTTGGGTGAGCTCGTATCACCTTGTTTACTTCTTTTTGGAGCTGGAAGAACTCTTTATGAAGCCTGATAAAGAGTTGCTGCAATTGTATATTTGTTTTAGCACTTCGACATATACTGGATCTACACCTTGTTGAGTGATGGCCTCTGTGACCTTAGGGATTTCTATTGAGTTGAACGCCTTTTTGAAGTCAATGAAATCTACAGCAACTGGTAGTTTATATTCTGCTGCTTTTTCTTTCAGTTGATTTATCGAATGCAGGTGGTCCATGGTCGAATAACTTCTTCTGAAGTCAGCTTGCTCTCGTGGTTGGTTTTCATCAAGTGTTTTTGTAATTTGGTTGGTGATGATTTTTATGGAAGGTTTGTATACGCAGCTGAGCAGGCTTATAGGCGTGTAGTTGTTGAAGTCTTTCGGGTTTCCATTTTTTATATAAAAGCATTATGATTGCAGTGTCCCAATCATCTGGGACTTTGCTCTGTTTTAGACCCAATTTGGAAAGGGTGGTCAGTTCCCTAGTGATGATTTTACCCGCTTTTCGGAGTTTGTCGATGGTGATGTTGTCCGGTCCAGGGGCCTTTCCTTTCTTTGTCTGTTTGATGGCTTGTTTCACCTCCCACTAGGTTACTTGTGGAAAGACTTCGAGTTGATTGCTCACATAAACAATACTCCGTAATATATATATATATATATATATATATATATATATATATATATATATATATATTAGGGAGAATTGTTGTTATATATTCATATATAGTGAAACAATGGATTCGCTACGCAAACACGTTTATGTTTCTGCCCTTTTGGTACTTTTTCAAGCAAATGATTCAATTTATTCGGATCCCAAAACGTTTTTTATGGGGTGCAGTCTATTTTGCGTGCTGCTTTTTTCGGCAATTAGCAAGCTATTGTATCGATAAAGTCCAATATTCTTGGGATCAAATTTTCTAGAAAGGTCGTATAAAATGTACAAACCAAGTAAGTCAGATATCTCAGCTGAATCAAGACGTCCCATTGAAACCTCAAAGCCGCGTACGTTGTCTTTGACTCCATTCCTCTTGGTTATTGAACAGTACCGTCCTGTCTACACTGTTCGATTATTTTTAATGCATTTTTTTTATATTGACATAGATCTTCACGAACTTCATGGTTTCTTCGAAGATTACTTCGGATATCAAAGGCTAAAAGTCCATTACATTAAACTATTCAAATGCACGGGTGCATTTCTGCTTAATGTTACTCAACTAAGTAATAGTATCATTTGTACTTATCGATTGGTTAAGCTGTAGTTGTTGTTTGATGCAGCACTTTACATTTTCTAGAATATTTTTACTGATTTTCCCTACCTGAGATTTAGTGGGGTTATTTAGTATAGTAGTGGGATTGTTTAGAAAGTTTGATTTGTGGTCTTTCATGAATATATAGGCGTTTTTTTCTATAATTTTTCTACTCCATTGATGATGTTTAATTAGTCAGTGATACATTTGCTCTCCTTATTTATAGTTGCTTCCTCGTTTTTTCTCTTGAAGATATTTTGTAATTTTGGCTGATGTTATTCGTTAGGGTTTTGTTGTGGGTCTCGTCGATCATTTTGTATTCACAAATATGTTCTTAGATTTGTTAATTTGTTCGGTTTCCTTTTTTTAATTTTCTCTGTTATGTACTTATGTGCTTTTTAAATCAGATATTGATGATGGTTTTTAGTTCGTCCTGCTCGAAGCTGTCTTCTAATTTACTTTGTGGTTGGCTCTTTTGCTTTTTGAAGCCGAATGAATTTTTTCTTCTGTTTCTTTGTTTGGTTCTTTGGTACAGAAAAAAAACTTTTCAACCTCATACGTCCGATTTGATTTTCTATTTTTCCCCAATAACTGAATTAGGTAGTGATATATCTATATCTATATCTATATCTATATTTATCTATCTATCTATCTATCTATCTATATATATATATATATATATATATATATATATATATAGTGAGTGCAAAAAGTATCCTATGCATTCAAAACAGTTTGTTTAGATCACCTTGTACAGCTCCGAAACTGACTGAATTTTGAGCATATATTTCTGATTTTTGTATAGAACGTTTCAATGGTTATTCTTGTTTCAATATTCTTTTTATTTTTGTAGTTTTTAATCTTTGGCTAAAATTCTGTCGAATCCATTTTCCATACTTCTAACTGACCAATAGGCAACATGCACACAACAAGAACAACAAAAACAATCCTCATCAAATTTAGAGGAGTAAAAATCAACATTCCTTCACTAGGATCTGAAATCATGAATAACTGATTGAAAGTTGTGCCTCTTACCAACTGAACTAAATAGATAAGTTTCACATATTTACCTAAATTCATGCTAGATATGCATAAAGGTTTATTTCATTCTAATGAATAAATAAACAATAAAATGCATTTTACTACTGTGATTTGAAATTACAAACCAGTGTTTGGTAGCAAGCTCTCTTACCGACTGAACCAAAATGACACAACTTAGATATCTACGATAAATTATCTTACAGATATGCAATGGCTTACTTCATTCTAATAAATAGATAAATACATTTATACAATAATATATGTCCACATAATTGCTTTCATTCATAATGTATGCAATACAAAATTTGGAGTGAACATTTCCATTTGGATAAGAACCTCCGTTTAGGATCAGAGTACTTGTGAACTGCGCCTAGGATCAAAGTGTTGCTCCTGGCACTTCCGCCATTGATCGAAATACATTGAAAAGTGTTACCCATCCCGACATATGCATATATATACATATATATACACACACACATATATATATATATACACACACACATATATATACACACACACACACACACACACACACACACACACACACACACACACACACATATATATATATATATATATTACATTTTATAAATATGGATTATCTGGGCTTTTGAGTTCAGAATTGAATCTACTGATTTTTTTAATGAAATCATACACAAGAAGTGGACATATTTGGTTCGATAGAAAGAATTATAAATTGTGTTATATAGAAACTCATTTGAGATGATATCCCATCATTATACGGTTGATATATCATTCAATTCAGACAGCGTAAATAGAATAAACATTTTTGAAGTAAACGGGGCTGCTGCAAAAATAGAACCTATCACCGATAGGGTAACCACTTCAACATAGCGATGAATACACAGTGTCGCATTGAAAGAGATGAAAAAGACCGAGAATAAAAGAGATGAGAATTAGGGTTGAAAGCAGTTATTTTGTCTTTTCTTTACCGATGGGCTGTTTAGCGCAATGCTAAGAGACATCATGAAATCTATTAAGAAACTCAAATGGCAATGGGTCGTCTATTTTGTAAGAATGACAGACAACTGTTGGACATCACAATCCACAACATGGATTCCCAGAGATCACATACTCAACCGATGCCGACAGAGTTCTAGACAGAGAGACGAACTAGACAAATTCAGAAAGTATTGGCTCTGCAACACCCACGACTGAGAGATCTGGCGAATCTTTGGGAAGGTCCAAGTCCAACGATGGACAATAAAAGACAAAAGTTTCCGGAATATAACAGAATGATAATAAAGTCAAGTAAGTGCGAATTTTCATGTTTCCGTCTATTTCGACTTTCAAATCACACTCGGGTTCAAGTCTACTATTTGTTTATACTCGTACACCAATTGGATCAAGTTCTGTCTCCAAAATAATTTGCATTTTCATGCATAATTCAAATAGGAGTGTACGCATAGTTCTACCTGTTAGTGTGCTGAAAGGAAGCCATCAGATATGCAGGGTAAAATGTAAGAATATATATATATTTATTCATTCATATATATATATGAATCTCTTTACACCCCTCTATCTATCTATCTATCTATCTATCTATCTATCTATACATATATATATATATATATATATATATATATATATATATATATATATATATATATATATATATATATATATATATATAACCTTGTAAAGTTTGGAGGGGTTCATCTAATGTAAGATGAAACCTTATGCATAATACATTCATATGTGTGTTAAATTGAGGAGAAAATTGTCTCTTCAATCGAATACAGTCAGATGAATTATATTCTACATCCACGCACTGATCATATATGTGAATGTCTGTGTGATATTAACAATGTAGATATATTAATTCTACGGCTTGACTCTGTGAATGGAGATTTGGGAGAGTTTATCATTACTTATTAGATATTTCATGAGCAGAGATTTTGTATTCAATACATGATTTCCTTATCAGTATAATATTATTACAACATCCTATCTGCTCGACTACACATAATTGCTCGTTAGTAACAAGTATGAGAGTCACCTAACTCAGTGTGGAAGGATTTTTGTTGTCTTTCAGACGGTCAGTAGAAGGGAAAATCAGTACGAGGAAAGAATTTCTATTTTCTCTTGACTTCCTTTACTCATACCAATTTCCCATTTTAGTGACCATCTCAAATTTATTGGAGAGGTCGTTGTCCAATAATAGACTTCATAAAGCTAATGATGATGTTGATGATGAACAGGAATTAGTGTCTTTGGATTGTCTGCATTGGTTTCTATTCCATCATCATCATCATCATCGGTAGCATTTTAAAAAAAAAGCTTTAATGGACAGGTCAACTAGTTCTTCCCCCCCCCCCCCGAACATCGTGGTGCCACTCACCAGAGCATTTCATCTCGTTCGTTTATTTTGGCTTGATTTGTTCACAGAAGTGATGCACCCCTGGGGCCAATAGATTTTGATTTCATCTGAATCACCACGCCCCCTTATTCCTCATTATGATCTCGCAGACCCACGTTGAGAATCGCAATGTCCAGTAGTCGTCTGATATTCTTGCACCATGTCTCCCCATGGTCATTTGAGCTTGCTAATGTACGTTGTGCTTGTCATATTGTTCTAGCTGGCGTTTAAGACAATGGACATCCGCAGTTTCACAATGTGAATTTTCGCCCATGACCTTCTCCCCAGCTGCACCAGTACCTCTACAAATTACCCTCTGGAGATTCAACATTATTTGATCTGGGTAACTCAATAACTGTAGTACTCAAACGCAGTCAACCAGACTTTAATTCTTCACTAAATTTTGTTAGATAAGCTACATTAATCAGAGTACTTGGTTTACTTCATCTTTCCTTGTTTCTTTGACAATGTTTCAACTGTGTACCGTTCAACCTTTCTCGGATGCCTTACCGTTCTGGAATTTCAAAAGTAGTGGAGGATACGTATATCTCCAATTGGGCATATTTGTGTGTGCTTTGGAATTATCTCCCCCTGGCCTAAGCCTCTGTGTTTTAGGGGTTGTCTCTTTTGATGAAAACACAGAGACACAAAGAGCAAATGTGACATGTGCAAAAGGAGATAAGGACGAGGGCTAAGGGGTACACAGCCAAAACTCTTGAAGAATGAAACGAGGAGAATAGACCGATTAACCCATGTAGAATAGCAAATATGGACTAAGGGAGATCATTCGTCAAGAAGAACCACGCGATGTATTTACTTGTGGGATGTATAATAGAAGAAATAAAACAGACATGATTTCTTTTAGTAGAACACCACACACACACACACACACACACATACACTATATATATATATATATATATATATATATATATATATATATATATATATATATATATATATATATATATATATATATATATATATATATATAATTAGCTTTGAAATCATCATTTTTATGATAAACTTGCTTTTGTATAGACAAAATTAGTTGAATCTTTCTTGCTTCAAGATAGGAAAATTATCTCTGTGAAGATGTATATCTCATGGTTGTGGCGTGACAATTAGTTTCAAGTAACCAGTTCATTGTCACTCGGAGGGATGATTCGTTAATTGACGACTTCTATGTTTGGAGGTAAATAGGAAGACGAGACGCTTAATATGGTTTCAGACAGATTTAGAAAATGTTTTATGAGGTTAGTGAAGCACTCAAACGTTGAGGGGAATGGCCTCAGCCAATTCAATTTACAGAAATAAGAAAGTGATAATCTGTTAGAGGCCGACATTGATACTAAAACGACTTTTACTTGTATTCCACTTACTATGGGTTCCATCATTTACTCTGAACCAACCACGCAATCTTCGAGGCAGATATACACATAACATCGAGATTTATATGCATATAAGTATATCATTAGGAAATGGATGAATAATCCGACAGAATTAATTATAAATGTGTTATATTATATTGAAACTCTTTTTGAAATGATCTTCCGTTCTTACACAGTGAATGTATCATTAGGCCAAGACAGTGTAAATGTAATAACCTATTAAAGAAAAAGGAGCTGCTGCTGGAATCAAACCTGCAGCTGAAACGGCCACCTTATCGGTCGCAGGTTCGATTCCTTTCACAAACCTTTCATTAATGTGTTCGATTAAAAAAAATGTTCAAAAGTTGGTCGTTCTAGATTTTTCCACCATTATCAGGATTTTAAGAGAATATATATATATATATGTGTGTGTGTGTGTGTGTGTGTGTGTGTGCGTAAGTATATGTGTGTATGAGTACATATATAAGTATAAAAAATGATATTTTCCCTCTATTCAAAGCCAGACATGAGCCTGTGTGTCTTTTTTTGGATATATAACATATATATGTGTATATGTATGTATGTGTTGTATATAGATATATATCTATGTTCATCTATCCCACCCCTACATACATCACGCAAACACAGATACATGCACAAATACACACACACATACACATATACACTCACATATGCACACTCACACACGCATACACATATTGCATTTACAATAACCAAGTGAGTCGTTCCCCATGTCTTGGTCAAACATGACCCCACCCAGGTCCGTCAGCCCTGCCCCCTTGTCCAGACTTTTCTTCCATCTGGCTTTTCCTATGAAGAAATGGGATAAGTGTGCAGTCCCATGTGAAATACTTTGAAGGGGCTAAAATGCCATTATCCGAGGTGCGAGTTCGATTCTAACTGGGTGACTCACACTAATGGCTTTCTGTCAGACTAAGCTAAACGATTCTAGAACAAACAGTCAGGAAAGAGAGTCTTCTCAATCGGATATCACATTTTTCACTAAAAGAAAGCCAGAGAATGAATTGGACAGATTGCCAAATACTGCTCGAAAGTGGTCAAGAATAGGTACGTCAGGGACTACTCCTTGTTGAAGGGACCATGTGTCAGTGGTCATCATGTTTCGGCTTATCAGTGTATGTTTGGGAGCTGACCTAAAAATCTTGCGATCTTGACTTATACACCCAATAGACTTATATACCAGATTGACCTGTACGCTGCAATTTATGGTAATCAGTGCGAGTAACGTGTTTCCCAATTACCTTCACCTTTGATGTAGTTCAAAGCAAAATATATCGAACCATTTTCTCTCAAAGGAGATCATTAAAGGATTTTTCCTGTTCTTTTTCTATTAATTATATTCTTGAGCCAAAACAGATGTATTTTTTGTTTTCCCTTTGTCAGGAGGCTCCTGACTGAACGAAATTGTCGATAATTTGTGGGTGAATCAGCAAAGGACATTCTGGAGATTTTTTACCAGTATTAAAATACTTTTTTTGTTTTGACATTCTCACAGGTAATTCACTTACCTTTTCTTTGGCAAGATTACTGGTATGCAGGAATATACTGACAGTCTTTTTTATTTACTTATTACTTATGCTCTAACTTCTGTGAAGATCAGAGATTTTTCATGGAAAAAAAAACACGCAAAAAATATGACCGATAAAAGATGGCACTGAAGAATGAACGTAAAACAGGAGGTCTCAACACTTTTATAAGATTTATTAGTAAACCCTTTAACATACTACAGTTTTACTTCTTTTGTCACTTCTTAACGTTTCCTTAAAGACAAGGTTGTTAGCGGCGTGTGGAGATACTGGTAATATTGATATACAACATCTTTGTTACCACTAGTCTGTTGACTCGTCCACCTTAGAATACTGATAGAGAAGATGAATTTTTGTGATGACATAATCTTTTCATTATTCACTTACTTATACTTTTTACTATTTCATACTAAGTATAACCCATAAACTTCATTTAGAAATCAGGTATTGGAGTTTAGATTACTGCCTAGCATAGATGATCTCCCTCTGAGGTTAGGATAATGAAGTAACCTTCAGCCTGCAAGATGCTGGGTAAATTTTCAAAACTCATTTTTGGGGAAAAAATAGATGCTTCGATGCTGGAAAATATCTACAACAGTCACTTATTTATTTTTTCAACATTTTTACTTATCGTTTTCCTTACATTCAAACATGCAGAATTTTTTCTTGGTTTTTCTTTGTCTGTTTTTCTTTTTGCATTTTTTTTCTTGAAATTCCTTCCTTCGTTCCGAGTCGAACATTAATTTCTCCGATTTCAGAAGAGTTCTCCAATTTTATTTGATGCATTCCGTGTCGGATAACCTGGAGAGTTTTTCTTGAAGTTTCTTTTATACGTAAAATTGGAAGGAAAAATAGGTTTTCGGGTTTAAGGTGGTTTGTAGGAGGGTAAGTGAGTGAGTCACGATAGGGTTGCTGGTTACACACATTTGCATATAACTATTTCTGCGTAAGTAAAGTTATTAAGGAATGAGAGTGAGAGAGAGAGAGGGGGGAAGAAAGACAGAGAGAGGGGTTGTGTGTGTCTATATGTGCATATATGTGTATAATGACCGTCAACAAAAACTGTCAACATAGGTTTCTTCAGTTGGTCCAATTGGCTGGTTGGCTGACTGGCTGGCTATGCATACAGGCCACACCAATGGATCTGGATGATTGAAAGTTTAAGTATATACTCCTCATTAGATCTAGAAAAAAACTTTCTTTTTTTCCCATTCTCCCATATGTTTTTTTTTTATTGGGATTCAATTTGCAATGTGAGTTTAAGCTAAATTGATCCTTTGGTTTGTATTCCGTAATATTCTCACTTGTTTTTGAAAATTTAGAATTTTTTGTTATCACTGCCCAACAAAAGGTCAGAGAAACAAGTCATTCATTGATCACCCTTTTTACTAAATTTTCACTTTCTGCACGACATGCAGTCAAAAGACATTAGTTGCATGATGGCTTCTAATGATTGACCAACCAGGCCTGTTTTGCGTATTCAGTCATTTGAGTACAAACAGAAAAAAACACGAATTAGCGCGCGCGCGTGTGTGTATGTGTGTGTGTGTGTGCGTGTGTTTGCAAAGGGTGTAAAGTGGCACGACGGTTACTAAACTGATTGTGAAACTAGTGAAAACGAATTTAGTGAAATAACTGTAACATGAATAAATCCATTTTATATGAATCAATATGTGAGCAATTCTAATTCATCATTTATATATCTATAGATATATCCATCGTACATAAATATCTCTGTATTCAAGGACGTAGCGGAGTCGATCTGATTAATGTGTATTTGTAAACCATTTATGCTACTTGAATAACTCCAAACCATATAATGAAGATCGTTTAAAATGTCATAGTAAATTTGACCTGCTTATTAATAAAGTAATATTTGTAGTCAAAGTATTAGACTTTTGTTGGAGCGGGGACAAACGTAATGAAGATTTGTTATTCTTCACATCTCCGTAAATAGCAGTAAATCAAACTAGATTTGGTCCTCGTCATCATTTCAGCTAACTTCATTGAATATGTGACGTTGCAGACAAAACTTTGTTATCCTTAACTATCTTTGATGAATGAAAAATAAAATTCAGTTTCGAAAAATAGAGCAAAAATCTCATTCTTGGAGTGACCTCAAATGGATCCATGTTTTAGAGATGAAAAAGTTTACAATTAAAAGATTTTAATTTGACTAAATCCTTCCCCTCAAAAGAAATATCATAGTTCTCATTTATTGATACATCGAATTTTATGTAGGTATAAGTGAGTATATGTTTGTGTATGTGTGCGTAGGTATCGGTATAATGGAAAACATGATTAATGGAAGTCTATGTAAGTGATATTCGTATAATGGGAAACATTGATTCAAGTCGTTTCCATCGCTTTCTATGACCATTGTTTTATTTCTTATCCGCCTAACTCCGTTCAGCGTAAATGCTTATTCAGGATTGTAATAAGAAGGCGACTATTTTGTGTTTATTACTTTAACAATCCATAGAGACTCAATCATTATTCATAGAAAAATTAAAGTGAATGTTAATTTGACGAAATTCTTCAATTTTCTCCAGTATCTGAGCCGGTCTGGCTAGCTGGTTATGTATGTATGTAATGTGCACAAAGGCCACAGTAATTGACCCAGAGACTGAATTTATGAACATTTACTCTTTAATGATAAACCAGCTGAAAGAAAAGGCAGCAGAATATAAACTACCACTTGCCGTAGTATTTACCGACTTCAAGAAGGCCTTTGACTCAGTAGAAATCCCCAAGGTCATAGAGGCCATGACTCGACAAGGTGTAGATCCAGTATATGTCGAAGTCCTAAAACATATATACAATCACAGCAGCTCCCTTTTCAGGCTACATAAAGACACAGAGCCGTTCCAGCTCCAAAAAGGAGTAAGACAAGGTGATACCAGCTCACCCAAACTCTCCACTGCCTCGAAATGATATTCGGAAGACTAGACTGGGAGAGTACAGGAATCAGAATAGACGGTGATTATCTGAGCAACCTCAGATTTGCAGACGACATTGCTCTTTTTGCAGAGAACCTACACGACCTCCAACTAATGCTAGAAAGCGAGAAAGTTGGCCTACACATGAACTTCAGTAAGACGAAGGTCAGATGCAACAACCACATCGGAGATAAAAACGCTAAGATCAAAATCAAGGACACAGAATTGGAGAAAGTAGATCACTACATCTACCTAGGACAGCAAATCTCTATGAGACCCTCAAAAGAAGAAGAAATCAAACGAATAATCTCACTAGGATGGCAAGCCTTTGGCAAAACAAGCTCAACCTTCAAAAACAAGAAGATCCCATTAATCCTAAATAGAAGGGTATGCAACCAATGCATCCTCCCCATAGTCACTTACGGAGCTGAAACATGGAACCTAACCAAGAGACAGATTCGCAAATTGAGAACTGTGCAACGAGCACGTGAAAGAATTATGCTGGGCCTCACATGGAGAGACCACAAGACAGCGCAGTACATCCGAGAAAAGACAAGAGTTAGGGATATCCTGGAATCCATTAAAAATCTCAAATGGCAATGGGCTGGCCATGTTGCTAGAATGGCAGACAACCGATGGACAACGTGACTCACGACATGGATCCCCAGAGATCACATGCGCAACCGAGGCCGGCAGAATATTAGATGGAGAGATGAGCTAGACAAATTCAGAAAGTGCTGGCTCTGCGACGCCCATGGATGAGAAATGTGGTGAATTTTGGGGAAGGTCTATGTCCAACGATGGACGTTGAATGACTGCTGATGATTATGATGATGATGATGAAATCTGAAAAACGGTCTTGTTTTTGATTTTTAGAAATTATTCCATAAGCAGCTTTTCATTTTGGTATTAAATTTCCAATATAATTTACCGATAAATTGCTCCCTTTGTTAGAAGTTTATGGGTTTGTTTTTTTTTTCTTGGAAATTCAGACTGTTTCCGTGTTCTTCGACCAATAAAGGACAAATGAAGTAACCTGTTCATTAATCACCCCTTTTTCCAATTTTTTTTATTGATCACCCACAACACGCCATTCTATCCTTATCTATATCTGAAGGTCACATTAAGACAATTAACATTGAACGATAAATGAACATTTAGGTAAATACTAATTTTCTATTGAAAAAATGAAATTTGGACTCACAAGTGCTATTAGGACACACAGGTCTCAAATTAATTGATAAATCATGTGATACTCAGAATTAATATTTTCTATTAAAACGTGCATGTATTCACACATATCAGGGGTGGCATTTGAGACCCTACAACAGGGGGTGGTGGAGCTCTGGGGGCACAATATATTTGAGAAACCCTGAAAAATCTAAAATAATGATTTAAGAAATCCCCCCAAATTGTTTAAAGTAACATGGGTTTGGAGTGCATTCAGATCTAGCGTCTTCACTGCATCTATGCAATATTTATGCAAGTAAAATTCAATTAATTCAATTCAGCTCAACTCTATTTGCAGGATTGTAGCTGAGGGTGTGGATTCCTTTTGAGAATCAGAAATTGATGCATGAAAGATCAGAATTTTTTTCTACTCCTCAAATAGCATAAATGATATACAATTCATATGTTCCACGTAAAACATATCAAAAGATATGGCTAAGATAATAAATTGTCTTCAGAATATTTGGTAATCGTGTAGAGAACATGGAACCGTTCCATCCCTATTTTGTAGAAACCAAGTCAAACCTGGAATGATATAAACACGTACAGGATCATTCCTACCATTTCGGACACTTCTATCCTGGATTGTATACGAAGGGCCAAATTATAGAGATCAATTATCCGATCCCTGTGGCTGAGTGATAAAGTTCTTGCTTCTGATTCGATATGGTTCAGTCCATACTATACTAAAGATTTTGAAAATGGTACTCACTCTCTGTTAAGCACTCAGCACAAGGAATAGAATAGAGGAACCTCCTCCACTCCGAGGCTGAAAGTTTACAGCCAAATCACATTGGTTACACCGTTTCTCGTAGGGTCAGTACTTATATGGGTAACCATTTTGTGATATCAGATACCATACGCAAAATGGGGCTTTGACAAGCCTTGTAAGTGACATTAATATACATCTATATATCTATTTATTTATGTATTTGGACTTCACCCAGCCCTAAACGTTCATAGTTGACACTTGAAAATTTGCACACACCCTCCCCATAATGAGTTGCGAAAATAGTCTTTCATGTTTTTTTGCCTCCCATCCAATCCTTTTTGGGGGAGGGGGCAGTTAACATTGTAAATTTATGCTAAATTGCTCTCTTAGATTGTCTCTGCAAGGGTTCATACTTGATTTTTGAAAATTCTAACTTTTTAGTATATCACAGCCCAACAAAAGGCAAGAGAAGTAACTTATACTTTGATCACATAAGACAGTTTATTTTGAAAAACATGAATTTATGGTTCAGATCATACTGGTAGTACTTTAATCAAGTTAACTATATTTTATCACCACCTCTGCTTAATTTTAGGGGTAAAAAGAAGCATATCTAGGTAGAGGTTATTCATAAATTCCCTTGGAACGCTAGATTTATTTTTAGTCTTCAAAGTTCCTTCGACAGATTTTACAAGAATGTCTCTCAAGATACTATTAATGTCTTCAATGGTGTCGTAACTTGTCATTCTACTATCTACTCGAGAGTAGGATAAAAAAAAACCCGGAACAAAACACCTCTTGGATAAAACCTCTAGAAAAAATCCCTTCCAGGATAAAACATTCAGAGCAAAACCCCTCTTGGATGAAACCCCCAGAACAAAATCCCTTCGAATAAAACCCCTTCGAATAAAACCTCCTCTGACAAAACCCTCACATGTGAGACATTCTCAAAGAGGAAGATGGGTTTTTAAAGTTTGAATTTTGTAATCAATGAACTATGATGGTGCAATGCTATTGTTTTACGCAACCTGAAATCGATATTCCCATATAAAAAGACTGTATCAGTATTTGCTAATGCTCCCTCCATCGTGTCACCTTGGGCCTCAGGTCATGCATCTCCGTCAACGATTGAATGTACCATCTGACATCTAGATGATACGGTGGGTTGCACTTGGTTACACTACAAATTTCAGTGAGAAGAGTACGTTTCCCACCAATGGAATATCTATCGTGTAAGTGGGCTGTCACTAAGATATATCCCAAATATATCTATTTGGCTCTCTCTCGAAATGTATGATTCTGCCCCTGCCCCTCAGCAGACACGCATAAACATACTGAATATTTTTGAATTCTCAATTTTCAATGAGAATGCCGCTGGACACAAACTAAGGGACCAATTTGATATAAACATTGTTTTGTATTGCCATTTTCCACAAAAAAATTATTTATGAGGTTTAAAAAAAGTAAATTTTTGTGTTTCAAACCTCTTGCACTATTGGTGCAATCTGAATACGCGACAAACACATACATGGTCAGCCAGCCAGACCATCTTGAAAACTGGAGAAACCTACATTGACAGTTCCTTATAAAATATACAAAAGTTTTGAAGTTGGTTCACCATTTTTCTGTTTTTCATATTTTTGACATTTTATAAAGTTTCTGAAAATAATTTTATATTTTTGTGAGTTTTGCAGTATTCAGTTGAGAAGAAAATGTCTTTATATTCAAAGATGAATCCACTTGCCAAAAAGCCAAAAAGCCAAAAAGCCAAAAAAAAAAAAAATCCAATCATGTAATAATTTAAAATCAAGTTTAGTTGACAAATTGATAAAATATGGAATTCAATTTGTATCTTGTCAATTTGTTATGCTGATTTACAAACAAATGGGATTTCAAAAAAAAAAAAATTTCTGCTCAGCGGATGATTTTGATTACAAAGAACAGACTTCATTGTAAAAACATGTAACGAATTGGCAAGATCAAGCTTAAGACCAACGGGGGCCATCTGAGTGGAAGGTTAAATATTCATAAACATCGTTGTCACTTTTCTTGCAGGCTAAAGCCCTTAATTACAATTAATGCATTTTTCATGCCTAACGGGAACTAAAGTGTTATTCGATGACGTCTGAAAATTCTTGAAACTTCACTCGCGCAACATCTTTTTTTTCCCCACCCCAGCAGAGTAAAGTCAAATGGTCGAAATTGTTGCCAACAAATACCCTTTGAGAGAGAAGGGACTCCTTTGGAAATGGGAGGCCTTCGGATAATTAGAAGTTCGTTAATTTGCCGCATTTAACAAACATCGTTCAGTAGATTCAACGGCAGTTCGGTTGCATGTCGTTCTTGCCTTACATCGTTCAGTAAATGATTATAAGAAAGTTCTTAGCATTATCCTAGTTTTGTGGTACAGCCTTTTGCAGCATTTATTTCAAGATCAAAGAGACGACAATGAATTAGATTCGTAACAACTTTTTTGTCCATATGGGGTTATAATTTTCAATTCCAGGAACTAAAAACCTTTTTGATTTTCAGCATATTTAGTGTTAGTGAGACATTACGTAGTACAAAGAACAGTTAGCGCTCTAGAAGTGATAGTTATGAAATTTAAGGATGAATATATACGTTTTTGTTTTGTTTTTTTTTGGTTTTTTTTTTTTTAGTAGCGTATTGAAATAAAAACTTAAAATATTACTCTAAGTATGATTTCTTGCCTTATATCATTTAAACTGCCTGGGAAGAAATTTCACTAGGTTGGAGCATATATGAAAAAAAAAAAAAGAAAGATTCCCCTCAGGTTTTATGTAAAAAGGAAATTTTGAGTATCTTTGGTGCGTATATCAGTAGCGCAGAACGATAACCAAAATTCTAGATATCCTGGGAAGAAGTCTGGAAGTGTGTCTGTGTGGGGGGTGCCACTTTAAGTTATTACCCTCGGGTGACACCAGCCCTACGCACACTACTGCCTGATATAAATGAATTTAAGGAGCTCTGTTGGAAATTTGATGGGCGTAGCAAGCCAAAAGTGGATTACGGTAAATTAGGGTGAAATATAGTAAAATAAAAAACGGATGAAAGATGAAGGAAATAACTTGACCACTATCTCCACTGTCTCTACAACGCCGCGAGTACTAGTGGAAGATTCAATCAGTTAGAAAGTCAGACCATGGATGCACCAGTTTGATCTCATAGATTGCTATCATAGAGGGCTGTCAAATGACATGTGTAATTTTCCTTGCACTTCCAGACATATATAGAAGGAAGTGGAAACATGACATAGCGGAAATGTTTCGGTATGTCAGCCAGTCAGTCAGTGACGTTAATCGGTACTAGAGATGCTAGTTCTGGATATTTTGTTCCGCTGTCTATAAAGTGCATATTAGAAACTGTCCGCTAAAACTATCTACAAAGGTTTCTTCAGTTTCAAAGCGGTCCGGCTCGCTGGCTAACTATGTGAGTATCACATTACAGGCTGCATCAATCGAGCCAGAGGACTGAAAATTTAAACATGTTCTTGTCGGTCACCCCCCCACACACACACACCCAGTAAACGTTTTTGGTGGGGGTCAATTTGCAATGTGATTTTGTGCTAAATTGACCCATTACTTTGCGTCCACTTCTTATTGAAAATTCGGACTTTTTTTTGTTATTACTGCCCAACAAAATGCCGGAGAAGTAACTTATTTGTTGATGATCCCTTCTTCCAATATATTAATCAATCAACACCAACACGTTGATCATATGGTGATTTCTATTGAATGACTAACCAGATCTCTTTCATCTTTGTGTGAGTGTAGCTGCATTTTGTTGTGCACGGCTTCTTTTTTGTAAATAACAAATTGAGTTATGGTACACTTAATTAACGAGGATAAACTGGAGGCATAAACCCAGGAAATCTTTCTTCCATTTTTTTGTTTTCTTTATTCGAGAGTTAACTTTGTTATTATTGCATTTCGAAACAATCAAGACAGACAGGTTTTCCTTTGGGTAACGAATAAAGAACGATTCCTTTCAACTTATTTCACTCAGCTAGAGTAAAATTATTAGGAAGTAAATTCCTTTATCCCTAAGAAAGGAAAGTTAATTTCTGAAGAATCACTTTTTTCTACTTTTCTTTCGACACTGACCAGACGCCTTACTAAAGTTAAACATTGAGTTTTGAGTTTTGATTTGGTGATTTTTTTTTCAAATCCTGAGCTTCCTGCTAAGTTTAGTCACCTCACTCCCACCATCAGATAACAGTCGACTAAATATCAAACTAATATGTGTGTATTGGTGGGCTGGCTGGTTGGATGGTCCCTCTGTCACAAAGAAAAGGGAGTATGATATTTTAATTTTCCCCGCTTTCTACTCACTTCTTTCCCCTCTTAGGTCAATTATCACTGCACATCGCCCCACCACCCCAAGCCACTCAATGTAAAAAGTGGAAAGAGGAGAAGCAAGTTGCTTAAAAGAGAATATTTTATTTCTATTATTATTCGAACTATCCTCATCTTGGTTGTTTTTCATACAACGTTTCGGCCGTTGTACTCTACAGCCTTCATCGGGTATCATCTGGTAGGTGTGGGGAAGTAACAAACCGAACCCTTTATTTAACCGACGGGGGTATATAATAAATATAAATATATAATAATAATAATACCACATCTCAAAAATTCAGAGAAAGAGAGAATATTTTGTTTGTTGAAAAGTAAAAGTATTAATGATTAATCCTTCATGTACAATAAAGCAGTCGTCATTTTTGACGACAGAGACACAAGATATCAACAGAAACAAAAATATTTTTCAGAGCTTCATCTTTTCTTAATGAATTTTATCAACATCGTCTCCTTCTTTGTCAATACATTTAACTATTGTTTCTCTATTAATCACATAGATCAGACATTACACAAAACAGCATCAGGAAATATATTTTGTGCAGTTGCAATACCTTATTTTATTTTGATATTTTCTTTGAGACTTACCTCAAGGCAATTCAATGTTGTCTACTTAATTTGATATAAGTTTCTTTTGGGTTTTTGTTAATCTTATTATGAACCGTCAACCAAAACTGTCAATATGAGTTTCTTCAGTTTTTGAGTTGGTTTAGCTATGTATGTATCGTGAGTAAAGGCAGTACCACTGGAGCTTTGTCAACGGACTACAAATGAAAACATGTACCCCTTATTATGCATAGGAAAAAGGTTTTTTATTGTTCTTTGGAAATTCACCCATAAGAAGTTTTTGTTCAATTTGCAATGCAAGTTTATGCTACATTGATCCCCCAGTTTGTGTCGGGCAGCATTCTTGTGGGTTTTTTTTAATTCAGATATTTTCAGCATAATTTATCCAATGATCAACCATTTTCCAATTTTTTGAATTGATTACCCCAACCTAACAGTCTACCAAAAGACATTGGTTATATGATGGTTTCTATTGAGTGACTAAACAGAGCTGTTCTGGTTATAGATCTAGTCTATAGGCTTTGACTTATTGGAACTGTATTTTTGCTCAGTCATTCAATTCCATCCAATTCCCAATTGAAAATGGTTTGCTAATCATTCTGTTGTTCACTTTAAATGGAAGTGCTGCATGGCCGAGATAATGGCTCGGGAAATGTATACAGTGAATCGTCACATGACCAACATCTTTTGGCAGAATGTCGTGTTGGGGGTGATCAATTAGAAAATTAGGAAAGGGGGATCATTGGTTCAATAATGCCTCTCACCTCAGTTCTAACTCTGGTTGGGACAGTTCAAGTTCATTTTGCATTAATGCCCTTATAGAAAGTCATGAATCCATCTCTCCCCCTTAACTACAGGTAAAATAGTGCAAGTTGAAGAGAGTGACACCACTTTGAGAGTACAACTTACTTTACTTTACTATATATGCTGGTACATAAGATAGAATTTTGATTGAAAAAAGAACGATTCAAATATTCCAGTGAGTCCAATGTGCTGGCTTGGGACCATCTACTAAAGCTATGGACAGTTATTGCACTTGGATGAACAGTTTCACGTTTTCTTGAACTTTTCCTCACGATACTTGTCGACTATCGGACTCGTCCCGATCTTAAGCCTTGGATGGAGCTTACCACCCGATTTGGGCTGCGTTCCGAACCAACTCAACTCTCGGATCGAAGGCCGTCGATCGCCCTCCGCACCGAATGGGCCTGGCACCCGCCGCGGGCGGCCCCGATCGAAGGAACTCCGAACTACGCGAGACGAAACGAACGGCTGCCTCTGACCCGTGCGGCACACGTCCCAAAGCCTTCTACTTGCGACGGGATTCTGCGTTGGGCTTCTCCCGGTTCACTCGCGGTTACTAAGGGAATCCCGGTTGGTTACTTTTCCTTTGCTTTGCGATGTGCTCAAGTTCAGCGGGTCGTCTCCACCAAATACAAGGGAGGTTATGAATCATGGGTGGATTTTTTTTCAGCAGCAGCGATGGTGGTGAGTGTTGTACCGACAGACGCACGGACGGACAGGTCTGACAGACGGACAGGTCGGACTAGAGAAGACAGGATAAGTCACCGACCCAGCCACTCCATCGAACGCTCAAAGTTGTCACGTTCTCCAAAGTGAGAAACGAGCTGGCGCCCACGCGGGTAGTCACGGATAGAAGACGGCTCGTGTGTTTGTCGTTGTCATGGCTCGAGTGCACGGACCGGAAGTGTGATCCTGAATCGGCATCCTCTCTAGTCTCCGTCGTCGTCGCCGTCGCCGTCGCTGTCGTCGTTGGCATCCAGCATCGCTATGCTCTGCACGCAGTTGAAAGATAACTGCTCAGTGGTCTGCGAAGCGGGTGACAGAGGAGACTGGTCGACTTCACGGTTGCCACCACGCAACGGTGTATACGCGACTGCACTGAGACGGTGAATTCTTTCTCCTCATCGTTGTCATTCATGACAGAGGGAGAAAGGACTTGCAATTTTGTGCCCCTTGACCGGACAAAGGCCTGAGACAAGGGACCTCGAAGCCGCAATGTGCGTTCGAGGTGTCGATGTTCATTGAGTCCTGCAATTTGCATCAGTTCTCGCGGCTGGCTGCACTCTTCACGGACAGACGAACCGAGTGATCCCCCGTCCGGGGTTTTTGCTTTAGGCGTTTCTGCTTCTATTTTCGTTTCGGTTAATTATGGTTGCATGGTTCTCAATTTCCGAATCTGTCTCTTGATTAAGTTCCATGTTTCAGCTCCGTAAGTGACTATTAGGAGGATGCATTGGTTGTATACCCTTCTTTCTAGAATTAGTGGGATCTCCTTGTTTTTGAAGGTTGAGCTTGCTCTGCCAAAGGCTTGCTATCCTAGGGTGATTCTTTGCTTGATTTCTTCTTTTAAGGGTCTCAAGGAGATTTGTTATCTAAGGTAGATGTAGTGATTTACCTTCTCCAGTTCTGTGTCCTCGATTTTGATCTTAGTGCTTTTATCTCCAATGTGGTTGTTGCACATGATCTTTGTCTTGCTGAAGTTCATGTGTAGGACGACTTTCTTCCTCTGTTCATTTAGTCCATCTAGCATTAGTTGGAGGTCGTGTAGGTTCTCTGCAAAAAGAGCAATGTCGTCTGCAAATCTGAGGTTGCTCAGATATTCGCTGTCTATTCTGATTCCTGTACTCTCCCAGTCTAGTCTTCTGAAGATCAACTCGAGGCTGGCTGTGAAGAGTTTGGGTGAGCTGGTATCACCTTGTCTTACTCCTTTCTGAAGCTGAAAGAGCTCCAAGTCTTTATGTAGCCTGATAAAAGAGCTGCTTTAATTGTATATTTGTTTTAGCACTTCGACATATACTGGGTCAGCACCTTGTCTAGTGATGGTCTCTATGACCTTAGGGATTTCCACTGAGTCGAAGGCCTTTTTGAAGTTGGTAAATGCTACGGCAAGTGGTAGTTTATATTCTGCTGCTTTTTCTTTCAGCTGATTTATCGAATGCTGGTGGTCCATGATCGAGTAGCTTCCTCTAAAGCCAGCTTGCTCTCGTGGTTGGTTTCCATCAAGTATTTTTGTGATTTGGTTGGTGATGATTTTTGTGAACAGTTTGTATACACAGTTGAGTAGGCTTATAGGCTTCTAGTTGAGATATTTCGGGTTTCCTCTTTTATATAAAAGTATTATGATTATAGTGTTCCAATCATCTGGGACTTTGCTCTATTTTAGACATAAGTTGAAAAGGACGGCCAGTTTCCTAGTGATGATCCTACCCGTTTTTCGGAGTAGGTCAATGGTGATGTTGTCTGGTCCAGTAACCTTACTTTTCTCCGTCTGTTTGATGGTTTGTTTCACCTCCCACGGAATTACTTCTGGGAAGTCCTCGAGTATCCTGTTCATTGTTGCGTAGTCCTTATTTGGACGAATAGAGGTTTTGGAAGAATTCTTTTGGCATGTTCGACAATCCTGTCTGTGGTTAGGTTTCCATTTTTTCCAGTACGCTCGTTATTTGACGTCCTGAACGCTCGTCCTGAATTGGGACCTTTGTTTATAGTTTTGAAACTCCGACCTCTTTTGAGAGTCGATTCGATGACTGCCGTCGTGTATCTCCTTCTGTCTTCCCTTTTTCTTGATTAATTCATCAAGATCAGTCTCTTCAATTTTCTCTCTTGTTGTTGTCGGTGGCTTGAGGTTTCTGCGTTTTTCCCTGAGATTCCTGGTTTCATCTGAAATTTTACTGATGGTTTATGTGCTCGTTGGTTCAAGTATGGTAGCGACTTCTATTATAGATACTGTCATTTTGTTGTTTATTTCGTTATATTGGCGTTGTCTTATTCAGTAAGAATTTTAAATCTGTTTTTCAGTTCGAGCTTGAAGGATCGAGCATGCTCTTTTGGAATGTTTAGAGGCTGCAGTTTTGTGTGGAACATTTTCCTGCGTTCTTTGTTGGTGTTTACTTTCATTTTACATCGTACCATTCTGTGGTGGCTTCCTGTGTTGACTTGATTTAGGACTTGGATGTCTTTGACGATATCACTTTTGTCTGTTAGAATGTAGTCTATTTCGTTCTTTGTTTCGTGGTTGGGGCTCTTCCAAGTCCATTCCCTCTCGTTCCGTACTTTATATCAGAATTTACCAATGCAATCTTCCTGTGCGTTGAAGTCTCCCATGATGACATTGAAATTTTTTCTGGTGTCTTGGTGTAGGGAGTTCAAGTCATCATAGAGGTTGTCTATTTCCTCTTGGCTTGATTGCAAAGTGAGAGCGTAGACTTGGATGATATGAACTTGTATTGTGACGCTAGCTATTCGGTTAGAGACAGCTTTGAAGCTGGTTACATTTTCTTTGAAGTCCTTATTGATGAGAAAGCCTAATCCACTTTGTTTTTACTTTCTCTTTTCCGTAGCTGTAAAGAAGATGTCTGCTCCTCAGTTCGATTAGTTCTTCTCCGGGTCGTCTTACCTCGGCAATGCCTGTAATGTACCATTTGATATTTTAGATTTCATTTCCTAGATTGGTTCAGTGCATTTCAGTTGACAGTGCTCTGGCGTTGTAGGTGCCAATGTATAATGTTGTCCTTTTGGTGACGGTTTTAATGCTATGTTTCGATGGTTGCTGTTGGATCGATGATTCGGTAGGAACGGGTGTTTTCTTAGTGAAGGATTTGGGTAGTTGCTTTCGGAGCACATCACCCCTACCCAAAGTAAGTGATGTGGCTGAGTCTCTTGGGGCCGATGACCCAGCAGAAACAGATGCTCTCTTGGTGAAGTTTGGGTAGTTGCCCTTAGAGCACATCATCCCCACCCAAAGTAATGTGGCTGGGCCTTTTGAGACCGAGGGCCCAGCAGGAATGTCTGGTATAATTTTCAGTGTGCAAACCTGGGAAGTGCTGGCCCATGACGTGTTGAGGGGGGGTCTAGTGGGTTGTCCACAGCTGACGTGGATCAGTGACCTTAGAGCTCCATTCATCCCATCTGTTCTTGTGAGGTAGGAATTGATGTTTGCAACGTTGCAATGGAAGAAAAAAATTACCGTTTATCATACGTCTCTCTTATTTTTCGAAGTTTTTAACTTAGTTAAAGTCTCAGGCTTAGATTTTTGAAAAAAAATCAGTTCTAGCCTAGTCAATCTCTTCAGGTAGGGGAGAGAGAGAGAGAGAAGACAGGGAGACAGGGAAAAATCTTTACCTATGGAATCTAGAGATAAAATTCTAGCAAAATATTGTAAATATGATTTGAAATAAAAATCAAGATCAAATGCTACTTATCTGTGGTCAGACTTGGCTTTTGGGTTGATAGTTGTGCGATTTTCCATATGACATTCACAGTTCAAAGTTTTTAGAATTCAACCATTTGTAACTTTGTCAGGGAGTCTTGCTTCCTTTTCAACCTTACTTGGATGTCTGAGGACTTCTATTTTCTTTTTTTATTGCTTGACCATAGAAGTATATCTCTAAAATCCTTTCTGTTCGGAAAATGGAAGAGGGCATTTATATACAAGCTGGATTTCCTCAAACCTTTTTTGTTTTGTTTTATTTTGTTTCATTATGTGATGAATATCAAATCAACGATTGGGAGGTTGTGGTGTGTACGAGTTGAAGGTTGAAGAACAAGAAGGAGAAACAAAGGGAGGAGATCTACAGCCGCAGCAGCCAACAACAAAGAAAGTTTTGAGACGAGCGTGCCCCCGGACCGGGTAGACCCCCACCTATGACAGTGGACAGAGACTCTTTAAGAGTAGCAGCAGTGGTAGCCAGTTGCAGGCAAAAGCAGTTGCCCTTTAAATCCCCTTGTAAGCCATTTGCCTTCTGATCTGGCACATTTGCTACTTTTCTTGTCTTCAGCAAGACAAGATTTTGGAATAAAGCTGTTATTTGGGTCTCTAGCATACCAGCTGGTTGCTGAGTGTAGACGGTAAGAGTGGCATTGCACTGGATGCAGGTTCGTTTTGGGCAGCAGCCTATTGTTTCAATTGTTTATTCTATTTAGGCAGTGTAACCTGATTGGCATATTCACCATGTATAACGGGATGTCAGTTTAAATAGAGTTTCCAATAAAAATCATGCATGATAATAAGTATTTATATATGTGTGTGTGTGCGTGTGCGTGTTTATATATATATATATATATATATATATATATATTGTATTGAAATTAGCAGCAATGTGCAACATATGTAAGAAACTTGAATTATTCCATTGGAAAAAGTTTAGGATGATTTTATTGATTTTTCTGAAACATTGTTCAGGAATGATAATTTAGAAATATTTGGCAATTCCCACGTGAAATAAAAATGGCTTTCGAAGACTTGAAACCAATTTAGGTTTTTTCAGTTTTCAGGAAGGCATTTAGGAATTTAATTAGAATACAAAAGAGTTTTAAATAGAGTCTAGTTGTTTCATTTTTCATAAGATGAAAATATATATATATATATATATTTATATATATATACATATATAAATATAGTGAGTGCAAAATGTGCCTGATACATTTCAGAAAGTTAATTCAAACATCCTTATACATCTTCAAGATTGACAGATTTCGGACAAATGATAAAAAAAAGGAAAAAGGCATAAAAGGATCAAACTCCATCATTAATTTTGCTAACTTTTACCTTCATCACAACTTTCAGTTTCTTTTTATCACAACATTCAATCAGGCCATAATCCTACAGAAACAATTAAACTGCTCACTTGAAAAATAAAGAGCAAGCACACACTGAGAATTGAACTCATTCCCTTTCGCCAGTCGGGGGCCCAGTAATTCAACCATTCAGCCAGACTTTATCGTTCAGCAGAAGCTGATTTTAAACCTTAAAACTGACTTCTTACAACTGTTATTCAACTTGTTGATGTTTGAGACCTGATAGTCTTTCAATACAACAATGCTTTTTTAATCTTTTAAAAGTTTATTCTTGAATGAAGTATTGTAACATATCTATTTTGATTTGGTGATAAAAATCAACTGGAAGTTAGGATGAAGGTGAAAACTGGTCAAAATTGATAATAAAGTTGCAATACTTCAACCATGGATGAATTTAGAAATAAAATGATAAAAATTATAAATGTATTAAGAGACCACCAGGTGTCAATTTTCACTATGGGCTTGCTCTTTATTTTCCAACTGTGTTGGTAAATTGTTGCTGTAGAATTATGGTCCAATTCAAAGTTGCAATAAAAATCACCTGGAAGTTAGGATGAAGAGGAAAACTGGTCAAAATTAATAATAAAGTTGCAATTCTTCATCCAAGAAAAAATTAGGGAAAGATTGAACAATGAAACGTTATGAAGAAAAAGTCAATTTTGAAGGAGTGTGAGTTTGTTGAAATAAAATACTGCACTCATTCACAATACATAAATATATACGTGCGTGTGTGTGTGTGATAGAGACAGTAAGAGTAATAATTGAATTTTTTTCCATGAATTTAAGAGTTTAAGAGTCACACAACATGTTAAATGCAGTCCCCCTTCAATTAACTTGGGCTGTTTGAAACTATCATTGTCAATTTGATGACTACTTTTAACCTTGATATAAATTTTTCTCTTGCTTTTTATGGCAACTCCACTACAACAGTGGGGAAGTAAACAGTGTTGTTTAGAAGTAATGAATAAGGTTCTGATGAGATTTGAACACACTTCTCCCACAGAGGGTGGCAGTGTTTATGCCCTGCTGCTTTACTAATTAGGTTACAAGAGCTTACTAGTGAGTGGGAGTCCAAATCAAACCTGTAAACCAA
The DNA here is from genome assembly GCA_963457665.1 of Thysanoteuthis rhombus. Classification (NCBI taxonomy): domain Eukaryota; kingdom Metazoa; phylum Mollusca; class Cephalopoda; order Oegopsida; family Thysanoteuthidae; genus Thysanoteuthis; species Thysanoteuthis major. The sequence continues at coordinate 37,252,868 of OY735210.1, read as the reverse complement.
CACTTGGTACAATAAATAGTAGTCATAGAATTAATGATAATGATTCATAATTCTTCATCTGATGAAAATAAATGATTAAGAGATTTGAAAAAATTGCTGGAAAGTTGATTCCCTTTGTTAACTTGTTTGAAGACATTTCCATTCATTTTGTATTTATGTATCATTTGTTTTCCACTTGCACCTTCATCGAGGGTGTTGCAATGTTTGGTACACACAGACAATAACTAGTAAGACTCTCTTCCAGCTTGCAAGGCCTGTTTTACAGCACCTGGCATTCCCCACCCATCTCAGTATTGACCCTGCTCTATATTGCTTTCTTTCAGCAATATTATGAGAAATGGTATATTCAACATAATTTGTCCATAACCCCTCAGCCTTGTAGGGAGGGGAAGGTTCCTTAATCCTGCTAAAGTTGATGGAAAAAGTCAGTGACTAAATTTGGGAGACTCAGGAAATGGACACTGATTAATTTTTTTATTATTGTATTCAGTAATTTCCATTTGTTTCAGCCGTGCAATAGTTTCTGAATCCCACTGGGGAAGACACTCTCCTTCTTCAAGAAGAGATAAAAAGAACTTTTCAATTATAGAAATAACATTTAGCCTTAATAGTCCCAAATTGCAACAATTTAATAGTACAGTGTCGTGTTCTTCTGTAATCATCTTTACGATGGAGAACTATTGTAGAACATAGGCTTTTATTGGTCTCTTGAAATCTATCACAGAAGAAGCTTTTTCCCACGGGAAATCAGGAAATTTTGGTAAAAGAAAGAGAGGCTAGTCGTGAAGAGAACTGAGCGTAATAGGAAGAGAAGAAAGGAAGAGAAAGATAAAATTTCCACATCTGGGAAGAGTCATCTTTTCTTACTTCTATTTGAAATTGAAACTATTTGTAAAAATGGCCTTGTAACTAACCAAGGAAGAGAAGGCTAAAGATGAAGAACTTGCTGGAGGAAGTTTCTCAAAGAGATGGTATCAAGTACAGAGATTTTGGTTTGATGTCCATGGCTCCTAGCCTTGGAGATGCTAACATTGAAAACATTCTGTTCGTAGTAATTATCTGTTCAAACAAATTGGACAGAGTTGACCAGTTGGTCAGGTAAAGTAACAAGAAAGGTAAACTGAAATTGTAATGTGCTTCTGATGAAAATCTTTGGATAGTTTGAGACTGGTGGTAGGGTTTGCTTGAATCTGACAGGGACGTTGGCAGGGACGTTGGCACCTGCTGCCAATTCTCCTGGATAATGAGGGTGGAGGCAAAAGGAGTTTGAATCTCATTGAAAGATTATCCTTTATTTCAAATCCATTCTGATTACTCATTGTCATAGATTGATGGACTAAGTTGCATTATGAGAACTTAAAAAATTAGAAAGAGAGAAAATATGATTAAAAAATTACCAAAGATAGTTGCCAATGATTCATATAATAAAAAAATAAAGATAATTGGTCTGGTTGGTCCTTCAATAGAAACCTTCATGTGACCAATATCTTTTGGCAGCATGCTATGATCAACTAAACAATTGGAAGAAGGAGTAATCGATGAGTAAGTTGCTTCTCCTGCATTTTGAAGCGATGAAAAAAAGTCTGAATTTTAAAAAAGTAGCAGACACAAACTAAGGAATCAATCTAAGATGAACCTACATTACAAATTGAACCTTTCCCTCTGGAAAACCTATTTAGGAGAGGAGATTTTAAAAAACATCAGGAGTAAAAGTTTATATTGTCAGCCCTTCAGCTCCATTGGAACAGTCTGTATGCCTGATACATGCATACATAGCCACAGAGCCAACCAGACGTACCATCTCTAAAACTGAACAAACCTTTGCTAACAGTTTTAATTTTTTTTAAATCCATAGTTTTTGTTCTATCTTGAGTAATTAAGGATGGCCAGAAGTGCTAAAACACAAATATTTGTGCAAGATTTATGTTCATTGTATCTAGACCGGTAAATAAGGAAAGTTGATTAAGAATAAGAAACAATCCTGAAAGTCAGACCATATATACTCAAATTCTTTTCCTGTGTGAAGATCTAGCAAAGGCATTTTTTTCTCAGGCTTCCTTCTAAAATTGAGTCAAAAAATATCTTTAAACACCTAGGAACATTTGTATATATATCAAAAATTGAAAAAATATAAAACATAATGTTCATAGATTAAATCTGATTTGAATCTTTAACATTAATCTTATTGAAATATTTCTAATTTCATTGAAAAATCGTGTCAGTAATTATAACTTTTGATATCTAGATGCTACAAAAAACATTAAGATTTAGATAAAGAAACAAACTAAATAGGCAACACTGAGCGAGGGATAAAACTCATATTCCAGTATATCAGCCTGTCAGTCAGTGACATTAAACGAAGTTGCACATCTAAAAACATTCCTTGTCAGAACGTGTTTGATCAAATGTCTCAATGAAAGACTGCTAACTTGGTGTTTGCTCAGACCAAAAGAGAATTTTAAAATTTCAAATGAATTAACTTGAAATGTATAATTCAATATTTGCCTTTTTCCAAAATTAAATCTCTGCATCTCATTTTCTTAACTAATCTTTTCTTTTTTGGGTGGGGGTAGATATTGTTGGATTCTGTAGACTGCTCATCATATTCTTTGTAAAAAAAGGAATTCATTGTTTGCTTTCTCTCTCTCTCTCTCTCTCTCTCTCTCTCTCTCTCTTTATATCTATCTTTGTCTGTTCCTATCAAACTATCTATTTGAAACAGTCAACCAAAACCGTCAACATAGGCTCCTTCAGTTTTTTAAGTGGTCTAGCTGACTATCTATTTATCAAAAATACTGGCCACATCAATGGAGCTGAGAGATGAAAATTTGAATATTCACTACTTACTATATCTAAATTACCACTAGAATACGTTTTTAGTGGGTTATTCAATTTGCAATGTAAATTCATACCAAATTGGTGCTTAGTTTGTGTAGATGTTTTTTTTAAAATTCAGACACGGAATCACAGTGCAACGAAAAGTGAGAGAGGTAACTTTATGATTGATCGATTCTTTCACCAATTTTTCAATTGATCACCCCCAACACAGCATGCTGTGAAAAAGGCAATGGTTTCAATTGTATGATTAAACAGACCTGTCAATCTATCAATCTATTCACATGTGCATATATGTTGAACTTATATGTGTGTATGTATTTTGCTTTCATGCATGCTTGCATGTAAATATATATAGGTATATATGAGTGTGTATATAAGTATATGTAGGTATATGTATATGTGTATGTAAGTATATGCAGATATATGTATGAGTGTATATAAATATGTACTGGCATATAAGAGCATATATATGAATATAGAGGTATAGGTATATGTGTGTATATAGATACATGTATTGGTATATGTATGTATGTAAATATATAGTTATATGAGTGTGTGTATATAAATACATATGGGTATATGCGTGTGTATATATGACCTTTCAAGGTCTACTTTCTTTTTGAACACTGAGATGGCACAGATAGGAACGGAATTCCACAGTTGTAAGTTTGACAGGAATGTCCCTCTCCTGGTAGATGCAAGCTCGTTGTAAAGGTCTACCACTCTTTCGAGGTAGTTTTCAGACAGAAAGGCTTGCCTGTGGTTGGATTTCTGGATGCAGATACATCAGATAATATGGTTGTCAGTAGCTTTGGGTGGAAATCCCAGATTCTGACAGAGAAGCAAACTGGGTGCCCAGGTCAATGCTTTGCAAAAAAAATTTTGTTTCAACTTATATGTCAAAATCACCCCTCTCAGCATTGCTATTGTTTGAGGATGATATCCACTGCAGAGGGACCTTAGATGGCAAGATCTGTGTGCAGAGTATCCTTCCAGACTGAGCAATGAATTCTTAAAGTAAGGGGTAACTTTCCCCAGGGCCATCTCACCTTTTAAATCAAGGCTTAGCCTCCAATGGTCTGCCATGGTGGCATGGTCAGGAGCTGGATTATAAAATGCTGGAACAAGCACATTTATGTGGATATATGATGTATATGTATGCATATATGTGTGTATATATATATATATATATATATATATATATATATATATATATATATATATATATATATATATATATAGCCATATATGTTTGTAAATGTAAATATATATATAGGCATATGTGTGTGCGTGCATATATTCCTGCATGTCTGAATATCATATGCAATTATAGATACAAGCTTCACCTGGAAAGTATTTAGCCATTTAATATTAACTATCAGAGTCAATAGCACCTTGGTCCCCTTCAAAGTACTCCCCTTTGGACATTAGACACTTGCGTCCCTTCACTTTTCATAATAGTCTGCAAAGTCTTCTTCCAGAATTACCATCAGCAGCTTTTTCACGTTCTCCTTGATCTTGTCCACTCTCTGAAATTCTTTTTGGGAAAGCCAGAAGTTACACCTAGACTACTGGTAGGTGAGGCAGACAGATTTGAGTGACAGGAAGTTTTGCAAAAAAAGATCGTGTGACGTGAAAAATAATCATGTTTGGTCATTATGACTGTAGCAGCCATGGTACAAAAGCTCAGTAAGTGGTGTCTCACTACCAACTGAGTAACCCTGTAAAAGACTGTCATTTCATGCATGCATGCACAGATGGTCTGTTAGCCACATAACAGTCCAGATTGGGCTCCTTGTGTCTTTTCCCAAATAGATTTTATGAATTAAGGAGAATGGGACCAAGCAGATAATGGCAACCTTAAAAGAGGACTTTGAAGACTGTTTCTAAAAGGACAATAGAATAATTGTGTGATGTTGTAAGGGGAATGATTTGAAGGGGATTGTGGTGCCAATCATTTATATTAAATAGCTGTATATTTTCCAGACAGACCTGGTACATATTTGTGCATTCACACCTGAAAAAAATTAGAATTAAACTTGTATGGGTTTTATTTTGGAATTTGTCTGTGTATAGCCATTGTATAACACAAGATGTCTTTAGAGATTTGTCTATAGATTTAATTAGAAATAAGAACAAAGAATGATCATCAAAATAAATGACTGATGAGTTAGAATCTTTGAATCTCATTTCATAATTAGAAAAACCTGAGAGAAAATAGAAAACAAATTGTTTCTCTTCAATTTTTCTCATCAAATTCCAAATTTCCTTTTAGCAACTTTTTCCTCTTTTAGTCGGAAATTCTTCAGGTGCAAAATGTCCATCACAAAATAGAAAAAGAAACAGAAATGAGACTCTTCAACTTTGAGAGATTGACAACTGTTTTTTGGAATGTCTAACATGAATACTCCTTAGATGCGTGGGTGTCTTTTGGGTGATGCAAACAGGGCGTTGTTCTTCCTCTGTATCAGGCCTTACCCTCAAAAGGTGTCAGGGTTTGAAAGTTGAAATCTTATAGAGACCAGGGATCAAGGAGTCACTATGAACAGTGACAGGTTAGGAAAAGTCACAGTTTGAGTGCTCCCTAATCTCTTTCCTGTCAACCAACATCTGGATATATGTTTTTGCCCCCAACCCCATTAAATATATCCTTTACCCCCCCCTCCAAGTGACAGCAAACACTTAAGCTTATACATAGATTTATTTGGACTATTGTCTTTACCTTAGTTTCTTATAGGTTCACAACGTTTCAGCCGTTGAACTCTGCAGCCTTCTTCAGGAGGCTATTGCAATCCAAAATGCTCTCAGGATCTCAATTCAAGAAGCCCATATGATTTCCAGAGTTCTCATTCCAGTATCCCTGCTTTATATTAAACCATTTTGTTTTCTTTTTTAAAGACTTTGACACATGAAAACTGATCCCGATAACAATAACCGGCTGATAACAATAAGCAAAAAGTATAAAAATAGAACCATTGTCATCTGTTCTTTAATAATTCAATGTTGGGTTATTGAATTAACTGTTATCATCATCATTATTAGTTGCAGCAGCAGTTACCTTTCGCATTCCCTTCTATGCCTACTGTGACTATGCTGATTTCCGCCATGTGTTACAAGCAAATCCTCCTATCTCATCTTTTCATCTTCTGTCTAGTCTTCTCTCATTATGTTTGCTGACCTTCAGGTCCATTCAACCATTTTTTGCATCATCTGTTGTTTGTCCTTCTTGTTATATGTCCTACCAAACCCCATTTTTGTTGCTTCATCACTTCGGATATCTTTTACATTAATCTGCTTTTCAATCCAAGTTGATTCTTTTTCATTCCTTGGAGTTATTCCTAACATTGTTTTTCCATTGATCTTTGCTTTTGTTTTCAAGTAATCATATTAATTTCCATGTTTCATACCTGTAAACAACTTTATTTTGTATGCGTAATTTTTAATTCATTTTAAATGAAACGTTTGAGTCTGACTGATTTTGATAATAGTAACCATTTCATAGCATTATCTGTGACTATAATAAATGTTTTCCTCCACATTTAATCCAGGGGCTACCAATCTAATTTAATCCAGGAGACACCACTATACTGTGGACCATTTTAATGTTGGCAGTACGGATGGACAATTGGTGAAGTCAATAAATTTGATAAACTCAGTTCTGTTTCTAAAAGGGTTTATCAAATGAATATAATATTGAGATTCAAATGAAATGAATTTGTTTTTATTTTACAAAGAAATATTGCCAAATGATATCATTTCCTCTTGGCTAAATAGCATATTTTAATGGCTCAGTACTGGTCCAAGGCCTGGTGGTTGGGGACCATTGATTTAATCAGTTTTTGGCAACTATTAAAACTTTTCAAATTGTTGGCAGATTTCAATTTATTAAAAAAATATCAAGCAGGAAATCATATTTCAGTCATCTAGAAAAAAACAGACATTTTTATTAAGAACAGATATTCAATAAAAATTGAAAGTAAAAATATTTTTTTGCTATTTATAGCTTAGCTATATCTGATTATCTCTTAGCTATTGGGGTGGAAGATTAAATTTCAGAAATTAATAATCATTTGTGGTATATTTTTGAAAATTGATTTTTCTTATCAGACAGACTTTTTCGATTCATTATTCTCTCAATTCAAACATGAACATATACATACCTAAATGAACACATACACATCTCTCTTCCTATTTATGTATGTGTAAGTGTGAATATATACATACACATACATTCAAATAATATATATAGATATATAGAAGAAAATCATAGTTATGTATGCTGAAAAAAGTTTATATATCTATGCAAATGATGTATGTATATAAACATACATTACTACAAGATATATATATATATATATATATATATATATATATATATATATATATATATATATATATATATATATATATATAATTGTTTTCAACTGTTTTGCCGAAAATCACTGCTGATTCTTTTATTTCATTTACCAGATTTTTCCTTAAAGCATTGTTTGGAAAACAGACTTGAAAAACATGACTGTGAACATAGACGGAGAATATTTGAATAATTCAAGGTACCGTGATGATGAAGTATTGATATCAGAAACTGCAGAAGATCTACAAAACGTATTGAGTGATTTAAAGAGAAAAAAAAACCCAATGAAGGGATGAAGTTGAAGAAAAAAGTAATGTTCAATTACAAACTCCTAAAAAAGACCATGAGAATAGACTGTGAAGCCTTAGAGAAAGTTAAAGAATATATTTACCTAGGACAGGCTATAAAGCTAGAGAAAGACCACGGGAATGAAATGACGGCACATACCAATTGGATGGAAAGCATTTGGTTTCAATAGAAACATACTGAATAATAAATCGTTAGTATGATTAAAGTATACATTCAGTGCATAATGCCAGCTATGATGTATGGGTGAGAAACCTGGAAACTTAGAGAACCACTCAAAAACAAACTCAGAATAGCACTGAGGGCAATGGAAAGAGCAATGTCAGGATTACCTCTTGGCAATAGAGAAAGATTAACATGAATCTTAGAGAGGATCAGCGTGAAGGATATTGTACGAGTAATTAAACAATAAAAATGGAGAGGAGCAGAGCACATAGCAAGATGAGACAACGAAAGGCTGCCAATTAGATGATAAGTGTACCAGGAAAATACCAGACCCAAGATGAAGAGACAATAGAGAATTTTACTGGTGAGACATGGCGGAGATTGGCTTATCATAGAAAAAAATGGGAAAGGTCTGAGACCAGCAGTGGACCTGTAATGGTTGATGATATATATAACCTATCAGTTCATCAATGGTACATGTATATGTATATATATATATATATATATATATATATATATATATATATATATATATATATATATATATATATATATATATATATATATATATATATATTCATGCACATAAGTATATATATGCATGCATATATATATATGTGTCTGTTGTTGTACTTACTGATCCCTCATCGTTAAATACATTTTGGGGGTAGGTTTCAGAAAATAAATGATTTATAGTACAAAATTATATCCATACAATACACATAGTGCCTCATATAAAATGACAAACTACGTGTATGACATAACTATTTAGTAGAAAGAGAGCTGCTGAAGTGCCAATTGAATAAAATTGTTCTGTTAAAATACCCAAAACAGTTACATGGTAAACAACTGATTATTCCAACAAGAGACAATTTATACATTGTACTTTAATAACAAAGTTTATGCGAAACAGGAAAAAACACTGAAGAAAATTACAAAAATTGCATTGACAGATATTAAGAAATAAGGGACTGAAGTGACGCAGAAGATTTTTTGAAAACGTTTTTTAATGTTCAGTGTTTAAAGCTATAAAGCTTTCTAGACTCTATATATACATGTATATATCTTTGAAAGATGTTTTCTTATTCTATAAACATGTGCTCATTTTTTAATGTGTTGGTGACTATTGGTTTGTGCATACATGTGAATGTTACCGTGGAGTCGGGGGGAGAGTGGAGTTGAAGGGGTTGGATTTAAGAGGGGAGAAGAGTTGAGGGGGAGAGGTGTTGACAGGGGGTGGAGTTGAGGGGAGTGAGGAGTTGAGGAGCGTGAGGAGTTGAGGGGGAGGGGAGTTGAGGGGGGAGTTGAGTTGAGGTGGGGAGTGGAGTGTCTGCAGAATAAAATTACTATCATCAAACATCATTAGCTCTGATTTATTTGCTGATCATCTAAAAAGTTTCTAACACCGCCCATGGCTCCATCTTGCTTTGCCCTAGCTTCATTTTGCATCGTTGTCTGACTACAGGCTTTCTGGAAACGTAACTCATTGGTCAATACCAGTGACATGAGTTGTAGTTACATGAGTAGTGGTAACATGAATAAAAGGTAACATGAGCAATGGTACCATGAGTAGAGGTAACATGGATAAATATAACATTAGTACAAGTAACATAAGTCACGGTAAGTTGAGTAAAGTTATCTAAAATAAAGTTAACATTAGTAGATGCAACATGAGGGAAGGTAATATGAATAGATGTAGCATGAGCAGCAGTAGCATGAGTAGGAGTAACGTGAGAAACGGTAAAATGAGTGGAGGTAAGATGAGCAGTGGCAACATGAGTAGAGGTAACACAAATAATAGTAGCATGAGAAGCGGTAATATGAGAGGAGGTAACATGAGTAGTGGTAACATGAGCAGGAGTGCCATGAGTAGACATAACAAGATTAGAGGTAACATAATCAAGGTAACACAAGCAGAGGTAACACAAGTAGAGGTATTATAAGTAGAGGTAACATGAGCAGCGGTAACATGAGCAGAGATAACATGAGTAGAAGAAACATGAATAAAGGTAATATGAGTAAAACTGTAACATAAGTAACATCAACATGAGCAGCAGCAACACAAGTGACTGTAACATGAGTAGAGGTAGCCTGAGTAGCGGTAACTTGAGTAGTCATGCAGGGTGCCAAGTTATGGCCAAAAGTATGATTACTAAAGTTAAGCCGTATCGAGCCCGGTCAGTGTCTAGATGGGTGACTCTCGGTGAACACCAGGTTCGATAAGCAGCTGGGGATTGAGTAGAGAGTCTCCCCTGGTAATCCCAATAATCCTGCTGAGCAACAGACTAGTCTCCACTTGACAAACCAAAGCCCCGTCCCCCATCCTGATTGTGTAACAGGCCTGGCAATACAAGAAAATAGAAATGAATGAATGACCTTCCCCACCCAAACTCCTTTCCTTTCTTTGTACATGTGTGTGGGTGCGTATCAAACATGTGTTTGCATTTGCGTATGAATCCATGCAAGTATCTGCATGTGTGTGTACATACACAGGTTCAGGAATGATTTTAGATTGTGAATGAATGGGTGTATGTGTGTGTAATTATAAATGTATGTGTGTGTACATATACTGGTGCGTGTGTATGTATGTGGTAATGAACAAGATCAGAGTATGTTTGAGTATATGCATATGTATAAGTGTTTGTACATATGCACTTGGGATTTGAATTGTGAAGTGAACTCAATTGTCTCTTCTTTTGGGAAATCAGCCGTAGGATATATACATACAGTTGTTTCTAATAAAAGATGTTGTTCTGTTTCAATCCTGCCCATCTGTAGATTGATGTGTGAGTATGTGTATGTATGCGTTTGTGTACATGTGTCAACATGTATGGGCATGTGTATGTTTGTGTGTATGTGTATATGTGTACTTCAAGATGATTGATGAATGACAAATTACCACACACACACATATATATATATATATATATATATATATATATATATATATATATATATATGTATATATATATATATATATATATATATTTATATATATATTTATATATATATATTTATATATATATATATATATTTATATATTTATATATATAATACTCTTCCATAGGAATAGAGCACTCTGGTAGACAGGGAATTTAAACTAAATGAATATTGCATAAATTCAGCTTTACTGACTGTTCAGTTCCCAGCATAGAGGTAGGATATCGGTCTCCGGGTCTGAAGCGAAGGTTTCAATCCTGCCTCATGGAATAACGGATAGTCTTTAGTCACACTGAAGAGTTGTAATACAGCGAAACAGCTGTCTGTGGATGAGACAATAATAATAATATATATATATATATATATATATATATATATATATATCATCAGCCATTATTAGTCTTGGACAATTCCTTGGTTGTTTACAACTAAGATTACCCATTATCTCATGCTTCTGCACTCCTTTAACCCTCTGCCTGTATCTTCTCACTCTTTCCCTTATCCCTTCTAATTTTTGTTGCCTGTCCATGATTTAATCTAAATGTTATAAAAACAAAGATTAGATTCATGTGTAAAAATATGCTCATCCCTCAGTAAACTACCTAACTTTCTTCTCTTCCCTTTCCCTTCCAACCCTCTTAATAGACTACATAAAATTCTATTTACTCCTCTTTCTTTCTTCCTATCCCCGCGTTTAATTTTCATTCCTTTTCTCTCTTCCTACCCTCTTATCAAACGAAGAAACTTCCCTTTCTCTCACTGTCTCTCTCAAATTAAAAACTAAAGATACCTATGTTGACAGTTTGGGCTGACGGTCTCAAATAGTGATTATTGTGAACATCTTATGGATTTGCTCAACTATAAAACAAATTCTGCTCCATTTGACAATCTTACGCATGTGCGACTTTGTCATCTCTCTCGTCATTTCAAACAAAAAGGAAAAATTTGAAAATATGAGAAAATTATTTTCTGTTAATTACAATCACATAAAACATGCTGACAGGTGTTGCATCTCAGAATCCAAATCGAGCAAATTTTGAAGTTTTTGTCCTGTCAGTTTTGACATGAGAATAAATTTTATCTTTATTTCTCCATAAAATAGCAATTATTTAGTTCTGCTGCTGGGTGGAGATAATCTGAGGTGAAAACGATATCTATATCTAAAACATGAAAGGATTCTCGTTAAAAAGATAATCGTCCATGATTATGAATACTAAGTCCAAGAGTGATTTATCTACTTCTTCTTTCTGTTGTTAATATGTTTTGATCGGTCCATTCTACAGCCTTCTTCAGGGGTACTATCAGAATGTGATGGTGGTAAAGAAAACTTTTTCCAATGGTAGCAACGCTATAATGTTGGACTCAGGTCATATCTTTTACTGGATTTCTATACCTTTCTCTTAGGTTACAGTGAGAAATGATTGTTACCTTTTCTGTGTTAAATTCAAAATATTTCTGAATTAGATTTCATTGCACTGTATTTCTAAGGACCCTAGAACTGCATTTTTTTCTGCACAGATTTTGAAAGTTTTTTAAAAACTACTTTTAAGTCTTATCTGTGAATTTATTTTTCAAAAATTTCATTTCCAAATGAGAGCATAAAACTCAACATTTTGAAACTGTATTTTGTCAAATTTTACAACAAAGGATATAAGTCAAGTTGAATAGCATTAAAATTCAGGCTTAATATTTAGGGTTGAGAAGTCACTAAAAGAGCAAATGAAAGCTGCAAACTTGCCATTAATGCAATGGTAGTTTCACACCTGAAAAAATACAATGTTTTGAATCTAACGTAGAAAAGATGATAATTGCCCAGTAAGATTGTGAAACTAAAGATTTTGTTAAATCCAGTGGAATTTTGTGAAATCCCTCAACATTTCAGTAATTTCCCTAGTTCCACAATCAGTGTAGTAATGGTTAACAAGCTCATCATGCTGAGGATTACTACCGTAATGAGTTTGATCCTCAATGGGGGCCCCACTACAGAAGTCTTGTGTCAAATTAGATTAGCGTAGTTTGACAAAAGGTCACATTATGTTATCTCATACCTCCACACTCACAGGTGTATATGTGCAGGTATTTATGAGGTGTTCAGCATTTTGGGGGACAAAATCTTTTATTCATATAAAATCGTGACATCATTATTTAGTGATCAAAGTATTTTCCTTGGCTTTACATCACTTTCAATCTATGATGTGTATTCAATCATAAAAGAATGATTCTAGATTTGATCTGATGAATTCTTCAAGAAATTTCAACCAATGCCAGTTTAAGCTAATGCAAAGTCTGTAGCATGTGTTATAAAAGGGCCCTAAATTAAAATTATTCAAAATGAAAATGAGAACATAATTTTTTCTTTCACTTGCATAGTAATTTTTTTCATTTGCTACGTAGCCAGATGATAAAACGAACATGTCTGATATTTCAATCCTGGTATAACTTTTTTGTTTTGATCTTTGAGCAGCGACTATGACTTCAGGTTCAAATACCTTCGTATTTATGCATCATGTATATATCACATAGATACCACAACTCCATTAACTGTTGTATTAAAATGATGACTCCAATGAGTGAGAACTGACTAAAATGGTTTGCCTTGAACCTCCAGTTGTTCATTAGAGTTGAGTGCAGTATAGTGCTATGGTAATAGAGCAAGTGCTTTGGAAGGGAATTGACTGAAAATACAGGGCTCATAACAAATGCAATTTTTGCTACATAGTTGTTACAACTTTAAACCAGGCAAGCCATGTTACATGGAGCAAAACAAATGATAATATATAGCAAAGTACTGCCCTTACACTGGATATAGCATCAGTTGTCCCTGCCCAAGCTTTACATATCACAAGTTTCTGTCTCGGTTAGTTCTTCAAGGTTTGTGATATGTGAAATAGACTCAGAGGTAACAAGCCTCTGAAGTGGCGTCACTCACTTCACCATACGCTATTTTACTCATAGATAGGAGGGAAGATGGGACGGATTCATTCCTCTCCCAGGGACATTAGTTTCAATCTCTGTCCAAGTTTGAACAATTTTCTATGCTGCTAAGTGATTGGCCTCTGTGACAAGTCGGGAGAACAGGTCTGGAGAACTTCCTCTCGACACTCAATGATAGTTTGCAACAGGCAAGACGGGCATCAACACTCAATTAAATCACCAGTTGACTCTATTGCTCATAAAAAAGTCTCTTTTATTTTAATATATCAATCAAACAAGCCAATTGCTCACTGTAGAATTGTGCAATAATAATTTGTCCAGATCCTTACAATTTGTAACAAGGACTTCTCTTCCACATGATGGTTTCCACTGAAGGACCAACCAAACTTGTTTTTTTTTAACATTTTGGAATAATAAAGGCAAAAGAACTGAGTTAAAAATGAAAATGAAATCAGTTTTATCCGTGGAAAATCAAAGATGCCATCATGTAAAGAAATTGTTTCCTGTGCTGCTAATGAGTGATCAGCAGCAACTACAGTAGAATTGGTGATGTAGACACGAAACACATACACATTACTTTAGTGATCACAGCCCAACAAAAGGCAAGAAAAGTAACTTATTCATTGATCACCCTTTCCCAAAATTTTCAAAAACCCTGCCTCCTCACACACACATAGCGCATGTTGCCAAAAGTCACTGGTCCCATGACAGTCTCTACTTGGTGACTCAACAGACTGGATTCTCGTAATAAATCTTCAATTTCATTGTCCAAAAATGATTTTCCTTTCTGAAGAGAAAAAACAAGTTTGTACTCTTTCAATAAATTCAGGTATAACCTAACAGTCAATAACTTTTTTTTAGCCTTGGGAGGGGTTCCTCAATCTTAGTCCTTGTGTTATAGGTGCTTGAAAGGAATTGAGCGCCATTTTCAAAGTCTTCAAACCACAACCTTTTGAGCCAGAGTGAATAGAAAATGGACTTGGAAGAGCCCCAACCATAAAACCAAAAACGAAATAGACTACATTTTAATGGACAAAAGCCACACCATCAAAGACATCCAAATCCTAAACCAAGTGAATGTAGGGAGTGACCCTAGAATGGTAAGATGTAAGATGCAAATAAACACAAACAAAGAATGCAGGAAAATGTTCCACATTACACCGCAGACACTAAATGTGCCAAATAAACTCACCCCAGCCTTCAAGCTAGAATTGAAAAACAGATTTGATATCCTTACGACAAAAACGACACCAATGTCAACAAACTACACAGCAAAATAACAACCTCTCAATTAGAAGCCGCCAATACATTTAAATCAAGAAACACAGAAACCATTAGAAAAATCTAAGATAAAAACAGGAAACTTATTGAAAAGCGCAGAAACCTCAAAACACCAACGACCACAAGGGAAACAATAGTAGAAACTGAACTGAACAAAACAATAAAAAAGAAACTAAAAGAAGACGAAAAATGGTATACAGCAGCCATCATCGAGACCAACCTTGAAAAACATTGAGGATTTAAAGCAATATACAAAGCTCTCAGCACAGGACAGAAACAAATAACTGGCATTCTTGAAGCAAACGGAGACATAACAACAGATAGAGACAGAATTGTCAAACACACCCAAGAATCTCAACAGGTACTCTACTCTTCAAAACACGACAATATAAAAACGACCAGAATACACAAGATGATGATAATCAGTTCGGGGACTTTCCCAAAGTTACACCATGGGAATCGAAGCAAGCCATCAAACAAACAAAAAAAAGGAAAAGCCCCTGAACCAGATAACATCACCATCAATCTACTCAAAAAAGCTGGTAAGAGCATCAATAGAAAGCTAACTATTCTATTCAACTGGAGTCTAAAACAGAGTAAAGCCCCAAAAGACTGGAACACTACTATCATAATGCTTCTACATAAAAAAGGAAACCCCAAAGACCTTAACAACTACAGAAATATAAGCCTACTCAACTGCATATACAAACTTTTCACAAAAATCATCACCAACTGGATTACTAACACACTCAATGAAAACCTACCACAAAAACAGACTGGATTTAGAAGAAGTTACTCAACCATGGACCATCTTCATTTAATAAATCAGCTGAAAGACATAGCAGCAGAATACAAAATGCCACTTGCGGTAGCATTTTAGACTTCAAGAAGGCATTCGACTCTGTAGAAATTCCCATGGTCATGAAGGCCATCACTCTACAAGGTGTAGACCCAGTATACATCATAAGTACTGCAACACGTATACAACCACAGCGACTCATTCATTAGGCTACAGAAGGACTCTGAACCGTTTCAGCTCCAAAAAGGAGTAAGACAAAGTGATACCAGCTCACCCAAATTCTTTACAGCCTACCTTGAGATGATCTTCCGAAACATGGACTTGGAAAATAGAGGAATCAAAATAGACGGCAAATACTTGAGTAACCTAAGATTTGCAGACGACATTGTCCTTTTCGCAAAAAACCTACACAATCTCCAACTAATGCTAGATGATCTAAACAAAGGAAGCAAAAAAGTCGGCCTACACATGAACTTCAGTAAAATGAAAATCATGTACAATAATCATGTTGAGAATAAGAACATAACTGTCAAGATAAGAGATGCAAAACTCGGCAAGGTAGTCCACTATATTTACCTAGGACAACGAATCTCCATGAGATCGATCCTCAAAAGAAGAGGAAACAAGCAAAGAATCATTCTGGGATGGCAAGCCTTCGGCAGAGCAAGCTCAACTTTCAAGAACCAGATGATCCCAATAATCCTAAATGAAGAGTATACAACCAATGCATTTTCCCGATAGTCACTTATGGAGCTGAAACATGGAACATAACCAAGAGACAGACCTGCAAACTGAGAAGTATGCAACATTCACATAAAAGAATCATGCTAAACCTTACATGGAGAGATCACAAGACAGCACAGTATATAAGGAAGAAAACTGGTGTCTGTGACATCATAGAAACTATCAAAAAACTCAAATTACAATGGGCAGGCTATGTTGCAAGAATGAAAGACAACCGATAGACATCACGTCTCACAACATGGATCCCAAGAAACCGAGACCGACAGAACACAAGATGGAGATATGAACTGGACAGATACAAGAAATACTGACTTCGCGACGCCCATAGAGAATTGTGTTGAATCCTGGGGAAGGTCTATGTCCAACGATGGATGTTAAAAGACTGATGATGATGATGATGATGATGATGAAGTTCTTAAGAGGTGCGATTGTCAGTAATAGCGTAGAATGTGGACCCGAGTTCAAACTCTTGTTGGGGCTGGTTATGTCCACTATATGGAAGGTATGAATCCATCTTCCAGCTGTGGGTAATGTAGCAGATTTGGCTCTCTAGCTTTGCGAAGGTAACCTGTTTGGGAGGACTACTTAGATTCCAAACCAGGGAGTGGAGTCCGCTTGAGGTAGTTTGATGTCCTTCTGGTTATTCCTGCAGACAAGTTAATGCCAGATGTGCTGAGCTGAGAGGGGGATTCAAGTGATGGGGCATTCTAGGATCTCCATACCGTTTGCTCAGGCATTCACCTCTGAGGGGATTGGGATGCACATTCCATTGTCAGTGAAGACAGAACATGGGCCATTCATCAAGTCTTTTCTAAAACTTTTTAAAGATTTTAACAACGGACGTTAAAAGACTGATGATGATGATGAACGCTCTAACATTGGGCCACGGTGATCAGTCCACACTCACAATTTGTCTGATTAAATAACTAGAATTTATGTGTAGTTATGAATACTTATCTCTATCTATTGATTTATCAGTTTTTGTCTGTCTATACTTATATCTTTATAGGGATTCATCGGTATATATGATGTATCATCTCAGTTTAAATCATTTAGCATAATTTTAGATAATTATTTATCAGTTTATGTATTTATGTACGTGCCTATCAATATTTGTTTCCTCCTATCAGTTCATCTATTGATGTAGAAACACACCTACATACTCACTTACCTACATATATACGTGTAGGTGGGTGGGGTTGTGTGACTGTGTGTCCAATTTTGTCTGGATTTCTGCCAGGAGAAATTATCATCACAAGCTGAATGTCCACCCTAGTGGGTCGATGGGATTGCTGCTCAAAAAAATGATTGAGAAAATAGTTAGACACGCTGCACCAGCCATTAAATGGATCACCGTTGAATGTCGGTAAGCACTGAAACAAATATTCAAGAGTCTAGAAAAGTGTCCTCCCAAAATTTTGTTCGCAGAAAGAAAGCATTTTTTTAAAAACATTACACTTTGAAAAACTTTTCAACATTTCTGCAACCCTGATGATCTTCAGAGGACCCTCTGAGGTGTCTCGTGTACCAACCTTGGCACACCCTGGCTTACAATACTTCAAAAAAAAGACTGTCAGCATTTCGACCTGATTTTGCCCCCAGGAAAATAACAATCAGGTGCATGTGTGCATACGTCATTGCTACTACAACTACTATTTCATCTGAAATAGCAATACTTGTATGTCAACAATTCCTTTTTTTTTTTAATAAAAAAAGGATTCTTGGCAAAGATCATCGAGCATGGTGTAGAGATCTATTTCCTCCATGGGAAGATCAACAGAACCACTAGTGGGCTGTCTGTATAATTCATGATCATATGAGAACCAATATGTCCAACACGATTTGACCGTAAGATTATTTAATACACATGTTGAAGATGTATCAAATATATTTGAGGTACATAATACATTTAATGATGAACAAACAAATGATTCTCAAAACAAATCATTGAAAGTGCCCCTGATGGGCCAATCTGATCTGATCTATTTCGATGAAGTAATTTCCTTTTTGATTTGTAAATCTAAGGAAATAATATAGTCTGTTTCAGTTGCCTCCTAGGGTTGACGAGAATAGCAAATAATAAACAAAGTCAGTATATTATCTTCTCCATAAATATATATATATATATTCATATATATACGTGAGAAGTCTAACAACCAACCGACCTACGTTGATTATATACTATCACCTCCCTGAAGCCCTTCGACCTTTTTCTACTTATATCTCCGTTAAGTAATTTTTTGTGCTTACAGGCAAGGGGAAACAAATTATTTCATCAAGGGAAATATTACTCAGACCCCAATATAGGTGTACAAGAACTGCATGGGAATATACATCTTTATGAACACAGGGGACACTTGCAAATACATGTATACACACAATGGAATGCAAGTACTCACATGTAGATGCACAAATACACACACATATATATACATATATATATATATATATATATATATATATATATATATATATACATATATACATATATATATATATATATATATATATATATATACTTATGTGTATATGTTTATGTGTGCATATTACACTGTAAATGCTGAAGCAGAATACATTTGATATTTATAAAGTATAGCTTAGTTTGACACAAGGCCACACTAGTTGGCCACCCAGTGAGGATTGAAGTCATTATTGTAGTAATGGTTAGCATCACAAGTTTGTTAACCATTACCATACTGATTGCGAAGCTGAGGATTTTATGAAATATCATTTAAATACAGAATGGGGGTAGCAGTGTACATTTGCATATATGTAAAAATATACACAGATGTGTATATATCATACTTTGAATCATCATCTCCACCCTAAACTGTGTTACCTAGATTTGTGAAAAAAAAGGAAAAGAAGTCAATTACTTCTGACGCTCAAGGATATAAAATAGCGGATCATGCAGACAGCAGGAGACACACTATCGATCAACTTTTTGAATTACTTGGCTTGAGAGAGAGAGAGAGAGAAAGAGAAAGAGAGAGAGAAGGAGAAAATACAAAAGATAAACTTTCAGTTATTGTTATTTGAAAGAAGGCAAAAACAATGTCCAAAGTTTATATGAAGACGTTTTTAGGTCTCTTCAGCATTAGAACTGGATATAAATTTCATTTTCAAAGGCTTCATATTTTTCTATTCTGGGATTGAATAGTTCCTTTCTAGTGGATTCAATTCGCTTCAAATATGAAACATAAGTTGTCAATTGAATGAAGAACGATTATTGACATATGAAATCATGCTGGATGTTTTAACAGTATCTGTCTCAAAACAAAAGATTTATTATTCAGAAAAACCCGACCCGCAGCCTCATTCCATCTGGCCCACCAACTTCATTTCTTTGTGTAAAGAACAATGAAATTAGGTTTTGAAACTAGAGCAAAAGTCTTAAACAAATCAATCTTTTACAGCTAAAAATGTTTTAACAACAGGTCTGGTTAGTTACTCAATAAAAGCTGCCATGTGACCAGTATGCCGTCTTGGGGGTGATCAATTGAGAAATTTGAGAAAAGGCTGATCAATGAGTAAGTTACTTCTCTTGCCATTTGTTTGGCAGTGATTACTAAAAAAGTTAGAATTTTAAAAAAAGAGTGTGAATGCAGCCAGACACTAACTAAAAGGCCAATTCAGCATAAACTTGCATTGCAAATTGAATTCCACCAATAAAGAACTATTTTGCAAGGATTTGAAGAAGAATAAAAAAAAATGTTGTTTCTAGACATGATAAAGTAAATGTTTAAATTTTCAGCCCTCTTACTCCATTGACGTGGTTTGTATGCATGATTCATGTATACAACCAGCTGGACCAACTTAAAAACTTAAGAAATCTATTTCAATAGTTTAGATGACAGTTTCTAATATGCATTTTTTCTCTTCTACTTATATAACAAAATTCAAACCATCAATACCCTTGTAACATGGCCTGCCCATTGCCATTTAAGTTTGCTAATGGCTCTCAAGAGATCTCTGACACCTGTTTGCTCTTCAGTATAACATGCTGTTTATTTTCATGTGGTCTTTAGCATGATTTTCCCCAGTGCATGTTGCATGGCTCTTCATTTGAAAGGCACAATAAACTGAGATGGAAGTTTTAAAACATTTATTTTATTTCTATGAATTAAATGATAATACTGCTTATCTCATTCATAATCATCTAAATAGCAATTTCTGGTGTGTAGACAAAATCAAAACATCTAAACTGGCAGCACTGGGCAAGGGATGTGACTTTGATGAAAAACTCACTTTTTGGTATTTAAGTCAGTGACAAGAATCGATGCTAGAGATGCTAGTGCATCTGAAAGAAATAAAAGCCAAATCAGGAATCAGTGACATTTCCAGTACTGGTGTCACCTGGGGCAGTGTCTCAGGGTCACTCTCAGTGTGGCTAACTCGAAAAGAAAAATATTTTTGTTCGAAACTGACCAAAAAAAATTTGCTAAAGTGTGCTAAAAATATTAATAGCCATTTTTAATAGTCTGAAATGGCTAGAAAATAGGAGAATTGCTGAAAACCATGCTGAAAGTACTGTTCATCTTTTCATCTTTTGTTCGTTCATCTTTTGTGTTTTAATGTTAAATTGGTAGCAATGGTCGACCCACTCCCGGAACTTGCCCTTTTTGTAGGATATTTAAAATTTTGGTGATTTTTAAAAAAAATTTTAATGGGTTTCTTTTTCAGGGTACTATGTTTTTGAGATATATACATTGAATACTCGCTATAACAAATATAAAAGGATATAAAAAATATAATTAGATAAAAAGTCATAAAGAAAACAATTAAAATACTACTATGATAATGTTTAAAAATTGATAATGGGGTTAATTTCATTTTTCGTTCAGGAAAGAATAGATACTTGAACTAAAGGCTGTAAAAGGTTCAACCAAGAAACTAGGATAGTGCCCCTAAATAAAGCTTAAGTTTGCAATCATTTTAAAAGAGTGCTAAGATAGTGCATGGTAGATGCCCAGATATAGAGATGGATAAAACAAGAAAGAATAAATGTCTTTCCTTTTTTACTTGCCTTTAATTTGAGGAACTTTTTATCAACTCAAAAGGCAGTTTCTCAAAAAATGTAACAGCAAAAAGCAGCGTAGATTTGTCTATAAATATAATGAATGGAGCAAAGTTTAGGGGCAGTGAGGCTCAAGACAGTTTCTGACGAGCGCAAATTTCTGTGACTGTGACTGTCTCTGAAAATGGCTGAAGTTTTCATTTCCAGCCAAAAATATTTCATATAATTATTTAAAGTCCACTTATTGAATTAAATGATTAAGACTTCAGAACAAATTATTAATGAGAATAAAACGTATACTTTTGTCAAACTTACTAATTATTTAAAAAATTGGCCAGATTTTCAGCTATCGATTATTGAATGAACAAGAGGAAAATTCAGCCAGATCTAACTGAAAAATGATTGATTTAGTAAGACTGGGTTGGCCACAACAGAACAGGTGACTTCTCAATATGGTTTAGGCAAGAACATCATATTTTATATTTTCAGTGGGAGATCAAAAAATGATGATGACACCTTGTTCATTTCATAACATGAGAGGAGATTGAAATGTCTATATCCAGTGGCCAATAAGGTTGTCTATGCTACACTGATATTAAATATAAATGATAGGGAAGCAATGGATCCTGGGTTATTGCCTTTGACCCTCAACAGCAACCAACCAATAACAGGGGTCAGACATTTGATACCCAAATGGCTCACCAACTGATGTGCATTCATTGTGCTCCTCACATCAAACAGTCATCAAGGTGTCACCCCATTGAAAGTGCCCAACGCTCATCCTTGTTGGTACATCACTGTCAGAAATTAATTCCTTTTTCATGATCCTATCTATATTGACTCTGTGACAAACAAACATGGTGTAATCTGCAGTTGACTTTAATACGCAGAATGCCTTTCGGCTTTTGGTGAAGAGCTCTACAAAGATCGTAATGATAAATCTATGGAGTTCCCAAAGAAAGTTACTATTCCAGGAGAGGTGGGAGTCTGCTCATGGAATGAAGCATCACTAACTCACTTAGTAAGAGTGTTATCTTCCCATAATTGTTCAAAGGCAGAGTAAGCAGCTTCTCTCTTCTTTCCAAGATTATCTTTTGCATTACAAATAAAATAAATCCAACCACAAACAGCAATACAGACAATGGGATTATTTTCTGACAGAAAATAAGTTTGGGGACATTTTTCACTTTGGATCATATCGTGAATACACTATTTTGGGAATTGTAACTATACTGATAGACTGCTCAAGATTTTATCAGTATTTCGAATACATCTTGTGCCAACACAGTACACAGACTCATTCATGAAGAAATTCCTGGATCTGTCCCAAATTTTTATCACCTTTTCCTTCGACCATGGCCTACTCTTCCACAAAATTTCATTGAAAACTAATTGAGATATAGTAAAGACAGAAATGAGCAAATACATGACCGTTCATGTAAGATTGAAGAATATTTCTCAATCAAAAACAAATTCCTGGATCCGCCCTCAAATTTGATCATTTCTTCCTAACCCCAAGACTGACTATTCCACATTTCATTCAAATCGATTTAGAACTTTGGAGATATTTTGTGGGGAGACGGAAGGGTATAAGTGATACCTACACATAACTCTCCAATTTCATTTGCTGGAGGCAATAAGAACCCACTGTAATTGAGTTAGAGGTTACATATTTGTCCCTGTTGGTCTGATTTTTCTGTGCAGTTTCTCCAAAAGTCCTCAATGAATATCAATGACATTTTAAGGGAAGGAGCCATGGGCTAAAGAACAACTGATTAAATTCTGGGGTGGATTTGGGATTTTTTGTTAACATTACAAGATGGACAATTTTTCTGCTTTCCATTTTTTGAATGTAATGATATAATATTGACATCATCCCAGTGACATCATCATAATGGACAATTAGTAGGTCAATTCAAACAAAAAACATGTAATAATGTGCATAAGTCATCTGTCATTTTTAATATGCGATGTCTGGTGATGTAACTTAGAAGAAACTTGATAAATTTTATCTTTAAATTAGATTGGCTTGATATTCAGGGATAAAGCCAAAGGCTTGCCATCCCAAAGTGATTCTTCACTTGATTTCCTCCTCTTTTGAGGATTTCATGGAGATTCGTTGTCTTGGGTAGATGTAGTGGTCTACGTTGCTGAGTTTTGCATCTTGTATCTTGACAGTTATGTTCTTATTCTCAACATGATTATTGCACATGATTTTCGTTTTACTGAAGTTCATGTGTTGGCCGACTTTTTTGCTTTCTTTGTTTAGATCTTCTAGCATTAGTTGGAGGTCGTGTAAGTTTTCTGCAAAAAGGATGATGTCGTCTGCAAATCTAAGTCTGCTCAAATATTTGCCATCTATTTAGATTCCTCTATTTTCCCAGTCCATGTTTCAGAAGATCATCTCAAGGCAGGCCATAAGGTGTTTGGATAAGCTGGTATCACCTTGCCTTACTCTTTTTGGCTGGAAGGGTTCAGAGTTTTTATGTAGCCTGATAAAGGAGTTGCTGTGATTGTATATATGTTACAGTACTTATGACGTATACAGGGACTACACCTTTTAGGGTGATGGCCTTCATAGCCAAGGGAATTTGTATATAGCCAAATCGAATGCCTTCTTGGAGTCTATAAATGCTACAGCGAGTAGCATTTTGTATTCTGCTGCCTTTTCTTTCAGTTGATTTATTGAATGAAGATGGTCCATGGTAGAGTAACCTCCTCTAAATCGAGCCTGTTCTTGCAGTTGGTTTTCATCTAGTGTTTTAGTAATCTGGTTGGTGATGATTTTTGTGAAAAGTTTGTGTATGCAGTTGAGTAGGCTTATAGGTCTGTAGTTGTTGAGGTCTTTGGGATTTCCTTTTTTATGTAGAAGCATTATGATAGTAGTGTTCCAGTGTTTTGGGGCTTTACTCTGTTTTAGACACCAGTTGAATAGAATAGCTAGCTTTCTATTGATGCTCTTACCAGCTTTTTTGAGTAGATCGATGGTGATGTTATGTTGTTCAGGGGCTTTTCTTTTTTTTTATTTGTTTGATGGCTTGCTTTACTTCCCATGGTGTAACTTCTGGGAAGTCCTTGAACTGATTGTCGGCATCTTGTGTATTCTGGTCATTTTTATATTGTTGGTGTTTTGAAGAGTAGAGTACCTGGTGAGATTCTTGGGCGCGTTTGACAATTCTGTCTCTATCTGTTGTTATGTCTCTGTTTGCTTCAAGAATGCCAGTTATTTGTTTCTGTCCTGTGCTGAGAGCTTTGTATATTGCTTTAAATCCTCAATGTTTTTCAAGGTTGGTCTTGATGATGGCTGCTGTATACCATTTTTCGTCTTCTTTTAGTTTCTTTTTTATTGTATTGTTCAGTTCAGTTTCTACTATTGTCTCCCTTGTGGTCGTTGGTGTTTTGAGGTTTCTGCGCTTTTCAATAAGTTTCCTGTTTTCATCTGAGATTTTTCTAATGGTCACTGTGTTTCTTGATTTAAACATATTGGGGGATCCTAATAGAGAGGTTGTTGTTTTGTTGTGGAGTTTGTTGACGTTGGTGTCGTTTTCGTCAGTAAGGATATCAAATCTGTTTTTCAATTCTAGCTTGAAGGCTGGGGTGAGTTTATTTGGTACGTTTAGTGTCTGCGGTCTAGTGTGGAACATTTTCCTGCATTCTTTGTTTGTGTTTATTTGCATCTTACATCTTACCATTCTATGGTCACTCCCTACATTCACTTGGTTTAGGATTTGGATGTCTTTGATGGCGTGGCTTTTGTCCATTAAAATGTAGTCTATTTTGTTTTTAGTTTCATGGTTGGGGCTCTTCCAAGTCCATTTTCTATTGGGTTTTTTTTTGAAGAATGTATTCTTGATTTTGAAGTTGTTTGCGGTTGCAATATCTACAAGATTTTTACCTCTCTCATTCCGACATTTGTATCCGAATTCTCCGATACAGCATTCATTTCCTTGTCCTACTTGTGCATTGAAATCTCCTATGATGACTTTGATTTTGGTATCTTGTAGTAGGGAGTTCAAGTCATCATAGAAGTTGTTTATTTCTCCTGTGGTTGATTGCTAAGTGGTAGCGTAGATTGGAATGACATTTAGCTTGTATTGTTTTGAGAGTTGTATGATGACACTTGCTATGCAGTCTTAGATAGCTTTAAAGCCTACCATGTTGTCTTAAAGGTCTTTATTGATGAGAAAGCCTACTCCACTTTGTTTCACCTTCTCTCTTCTGTAATTGTAGAAAAGATGTTTGCTTTCCAATTCTATTAGTTCTTCTTCTAGTCTTCTCATTTCGCTAAAACCTATGATGTCCCATTTGATGTTTTTAATTTTGTTTTCTAGATGGGTCAAGTGAGACTCTGTTGAGAGTGTCCTGACGTTGTAAGTGCTGATGTATAACATTGTTCTTTTGTTGAGGGTTTTTGGGTTTTGTTTGGGTTTAAAGATTCTGTTTGGGTTTTGTTTGGGTGGTTGCTGTTGGGATGCATCACTCCCACCCAAGGCAAGAGATGCAGTTTGGCCTCTTGGGACTGTTGGCCCATCAGGAACAGGCATCCTTCTGGTGTAGTGTTTGGATTGTTGCATTTGGAGCACAACACCCCCACCCAAAGTGATGTGGCTGGGCCTTTTGGGACCTAGGACCCAGCAGGAAGGGCCGGTATAATTTTCATTGAGTGAACCATGGTGAGGGTTGGGCCATGCCCTGCCACGCTGGCCCATGACATGTTGGCAGGGGGTCTAATGGATTGGTCACTACTTGTGTCATTTCGGAAGGGCCTTAGAGCTGCACCAGCTCTTAACATCCACTATCTGCTCCTGGTGGGTTAAGCAGACAGGTCCAGGTGTACATAGCACTGTGAAAAAAATCATGAATTGATCGGATTTGTAAAAAATTTTTGGAATAATAAAAAACAAAATTCTACTCAAAACCTGCGGCATTGTTTACACAATTTTTGACGGCATTCAGCAATGTTTGTAAACATTTGTTTCTGTAATAAAACTTTTTGTTTCCGATTGATTTTAGTAAATAATAATGTAAAGCTCTCAAGAAATAGAATAAAGATTCTCTGAAAATGGACAAATTTTTCTAAAGCTTTGAAACTTTTTCATTTGTATCCAAGTGTGTATCTATTTATATTCCCAATAACTCTATGCTTACAATATGAGATATGTTAAAAAATGTCTCTGCTTCTTAAATTAGGAACAATTTCTTACATCACAATTTTTGGGGAGAATTGATTTAAATAAAAATAGCTTGATGTAAAAAAAGGTGTTCCTCTTTCTTCATCAAAACTCTTTTCCTTTCTTTCCTTCCAAATTCTTTCAATTTTTTCCAGTTTGATGGGAGAGAAAGTGATTGTGGCTCTCATAGACCTGTTGACGTTTGTTGTAGGTAAAAACTTAGGTAACAATAGATATATGTTTGTTAGAAAGTAATGTATATATGTATATATACGTATAAAGTAAGTTGGCATTAAACATCAAAAAAGAAATTCACTTGGTCTCATCATCATCTTTTTAGGTAATAATACCTTTTTTTTCTCTTTTATAATCAAAATCTTTTTTTTCAACAAACCCTAAAAAGCCAAATTCCATCAAAAGAATTGAAAAGATGGATTCAAGATTCGATGCAAGGTAAAAACAGTCTGTTTTATATCCACTGCCCCAGTATGTACACATTACATTCCATGTTTGTGTAAAGAAGAAGAAATAATAGAAAAACAAAAGAAAAGAAAAACAAGATGGCAGCTGTAGAAGGTGAACTCTTTTGTCATGAGAAACAAGAAAAAACCAAGAAACTTTGGTTCCCAAGAAATTGGGTGCAGTGTATTTTTTATCACTCCCGATTTGGAACCGAGATTGTGTAATAACATACATGTCAGGATACTATGTTTTGTGACAAGGCTTTCTTTATGTAGAAATAGGATCAGTATATGTGGATTTTATTCTTTTATACTTTGGTTTATTCATATGGACTTGTATGAAAGATGTTTGCATAGGCATTAGCTGTGTGTATATATGAATTTGTACCAGTCACTGTGGCTCAGTGATTGAGTGCTTCTCTCTGCTTTGGTAGTCTGTGGTTCAATTCACTGCCAAGTCTTACCGAAGACATTGAAAAAGTTGCTCAATGTCTTTCTGATAATCACAAGGGCTAGGATTAAGGAACCTCTAACAAAGGCTAAGGGGTTACAGCCAAATTATCTTGGATGCACTGGTTCTCCTAACATGACTGAATTTGAGCAACATCAAACCTGGTCAGTCCATAGATGGGGAATGATTGAGGGATACCAGGTGCTGTAAAGCAGAACAATTGACTTGCCTGGCAAGCCATGTGGGTCTTACTTACTATTGCCGATGTGTACCTAACCCTGCAAATCCTTCAATAAGGGTTTAAGTACAGAACGATGATTCACAAATACATATCTATTTGTGAATATGAGTGCAGATTTGCATAACCAATAAATGATATTTTCTGTCTGTGTATTGGAGTGGTGTGTTTTTAGAAATCATTGCAATTTTCTGTGAAATTTTACACCCAGGACTTATGGTGATATATCAGAGGTGGTGTGTGGGACCCACAGGCCCTGCTACTGCAGTGAAGAGGGGTACTGAAGCTCTGGGGTTGCAATATATCTGAGGAACCCTGGAAAATCTAAAAAAGAATTTGAAAAAGTGTGCAGCCGAACCTCCACTGGATATTTCATTAGCAACAAATTATTTTGTCTGTTCATCAATCTGAACATATCTGAATCCCTTGTGCTGTGACGTCTTTTATTAATTCTTTCCAGAACTGAATGGGAAAAGAGAAATTGGAAATTCACTCAATTGGAAACCATCAACCAAAACTGTCAACATAAGTTTTCTTCAGTTTCTAAATTGGCTGGCTATACATATAGGCTAAACCAATGGAGCTAGAGAGCTGAAAATCTAAACATTTTAACGATAGGTTTCTAACAGGAGGTTCAATATACAATGTACTTTTATGCTAAATTAGTCCATAGTTTGTGCCCATCTGCGTTTTTAGTGATCCAACAAAAAGGTGAGAGAAGTAACTTATTCATTTATCACTCCTTTTTCCATTTTCTAAATTGATCACCCTCAACAAGGCATGCTGTAAAAAGACATCTGCAACATGATGGTTTCTACTGAGTGCCTAACCAGATCTGTTTTTATATTGATCACTTTGAAGATATTTGAATCTGTTGTCACATGTTTTATTTTATTTTTTTCAGAACTGGACAGGGAAAAAGAAATCAGAATTGAGATCTGCTGAATTTGTTTCATAAGAGAGCAAAGTTATAGAAGAATATTGCATAAAATATAAAATAATTTAGCAATTCTATTTTGCTTATAAAATATCACAGAAACAATGTTGCACCATGTCAACTTTTTTATTTTGAATATTTCCAAAAGATAGATAACATTTAATAAGTTTGGCATTTCATTTATCAAGTTTAAAATTTTATTTTCACTATGACATCATGTGATGATGTATATAGATTGACAACACAGAAAAATAAATACACAATGTATTATATGTGAAAATTACTGAAAGATATTAGTTTAAAGGGTTTTTTTTTTCATATATTTGCATTTTAGCATGAAATTGTGGTTCCCAACTGGAGAAAGGGAAAAAACCTTGTTTCAACAAAACCTGACTATTTCATGATTTGTCACAAAACAACATGAGCCACACTTTTCAGTACTTTCCATTTTAGTAAATTTTTTTTCATTCATTGTCTTTTCAACGTATAGATATTCACTTTTGATCATCGAAAAGTTGTTTAATAAAAAAAAGGTTGTGTTCAGATCATGTAGACAGTAGAATTACAGGATTTTAGTAAATATCTTTATTTTTTGGATGTAACAGATCCGGGGTCTGAAAAGTGAATTATAATCAATTTGTAATTGTGACATTGGTAGACGATAATCATGATCTACCAAAATAATATCAAAATTACCTGTTCTTTTTTTACCCTTTAGGATACAGGTTGACAACCTATATATTTTTTTTATCCCAGAGTTGATAGTTATACTGACTCTGACCATATTCAGGG
The DNA here is from genome assembly GCA_963457665.1 of Thysanoteuthis rhombus. Classification (NCBI taxonomy): domain Eukaryota; kingdom Metazoa; phylum Mollusca; class Cephalopoda; order Oegopsida; family Thysanoteuthidae; genus Thysanoteuthis; species Thysanoteuthis major. The sequence continues at coordinate 37,223,440 of OY735210.1, read as the reverse complement.
TCAGACTCAGAATTTTCAACTGGGAGTGGAATCAAATTCTTTTTTCCACTCCATTTGTCTGATTAGACAATGAATACAATGATTTTTTGTTTTTAAGATTGATTTGCAATTACTAAGGATTATTTGCATTTTCATTTTAATTTCTTCATCTAAATATAAAAAATATGCTTGCATTGCCCGTGCAGAGTGGAAGGACACCCTTGACCCCATCGCTCTGGATCCGCACCTGATGCTAACTTGATTGAAGATTATTAATGCACCTCCAGTAGATATATTAATTTCAATGAATAATATAATTAAATTGTTTCATAGTTATCTTGTTAATAAGCATATATAATCTACTTCTGCCAATGTGCATCCACGATTACCTCCCCTATATACTAGTTATATATCCACACCACATAATGTTGCCAAAAGGTCATAACTGTCCACACAATATCTCTATAAGTTCTCAATGAGTTTTTATATGATTTTGTAGAAGGGTTGTAGACAATAGGCCATGGAATAAGTGATTAAAATTTTGGGTGGAATCATGCACAATTACTTCCAGTAGTGTTAGCAGAGGGATGCATTATCAGAGCACTTTTTAGTTGTTATAATGAATTTGTATGAAGACCACTTGAGATCAGAGTGGAAGGAGAAGTGCCCTCACTGGACAACAAAGAGTGGACACACAGACATTCAGATCAGACACCATTTGTGTGTTGCTTCTGCAGCAAGCTTCAGCCAATCGGACATTGGCCGAATCTGCCATGAGAGGTGCTACAAAAAGGAAAAGACTCATAAAGAACACCTGAAGCTGCTAAGACCATCTGACAAGACGAAAAGAGCCGTGCATAATTAATAGAAAACATTGTTAATTAAATTGTTGATTGAATGAAATCTCTCAATCAGCAGTAGTTAATCTGTAGCCCAGATAAGGTTTGCAAAATTTTTTCAACATTTTAATGTACTTTTAAAAATTTTATGAATTTTGGTGTCTTGAAAGTGTTTTTCATAGTCTGCCTTGTCCCAAATCAGAATAGTTTAAATTGGCATCAGCAAAATTTGTCACTTGTCAACCTGTCTCATTCATTTTTTTCTTTAATTGTCCTGTGACCCTCAATTACATCCTTGTGAACCTCATCATTTGGGTCGTGTCTACGGGTTTGGGAACATTGATCCAAACAGTTTAATACTTATCACTCTGGTTTGGAGGCATATCTTTTCACCAGGACTTCCGAGAGGGATTTTAGAAGGTGTTGCACGGCTGTGTCTATCTGCTCCTTCCCCCTATACACTACATAAACAACTTCATCCTTTAGCACATCATATTATATTTGCTTGTTGGTTAAAAAAAAATTAATCAATTTTATCATTTTATGGACTTGGATATTTAATTCCTGGGTTTTTTTTAGCCTCCGGGCCCTGAGCTATGTACCAGCTGCACCCCTTCTCAGGGACCCTGCTTTTCTATTCACTTTTCGTAATCAAAATGTGTTTGGAGAATCTATTATGAAACCAAACACTGAAATTCATTGCCAGTCGACACCTTTCTTCATCTTACCATCTGCGTTTGTTGATGTTTAGGATCTAATGTTTGTTTTATAATTGGCTTTCCTGGATTAGTTGTTCATTTACACCTCCAATTTTGAAGAGTGACCTCTGATGGCACTGCTGCAGATGCTACAGTTTGATTAATAACACTTCATCCTCTTCCGCTTCAAACTTGTTGGCAACATTTACCTATACTAGCAGTCATAAGTATTCACTCATTATTGTCTGTCTGTCCACACAATATCTCTTAAAGTCTCTTTCAACCCAGGTGTTAAAAGGTAATAAAGATGAGGATGTTTGTGTGAATAAAACATTTAAACCATGGCCATACCCAGAGACAAGGAAACGATTGTTACTCTTTCTCTTCGACACTTGGGCTTTATCTGCAAGTTCTGATTGGACTCTCTTTTCATTTCTATTTTCCTTTATTTCTATCCCAGAAGTATAGCTGGGGGGAAGGGGGTGAATCCTATTCAAAAAATCTCCCTGCACCCCCAATAAAGGGGCATCCTCCAAAAGCTTTGTAAATTGTAGTAAACCTACTGCATTTCTAATGGCAAATCTCACTAAATGTTGGAGCGGACATCTCACAGAACCAATCCCCCCAGGACCCTAAATCCTCAGCTATATCTCTGTTTATTCCTATATGGATACCAACTAAATTTTAAGAAATATTTTCTTTCATCTTGAAATGTTTTAGTTACTTTTTATCACTCAGACTGTGAATCTCAAAAAAACAGAAAAACATTTGTTTGTTTGTTTAGAGACTTTTTGAAAATGTGCAGATCGTAAACAGAGAATCTTTTTATTTATTTTCTTACCCTTTTTTGATGAATGGGGTCTGCGTTTACACAAAACAAAGCAGACACAAAGTGAGAATTTTCAAATTCAATAGAAAATTGCTAAAAAAATTGTTTTTGTTTCTTGGAGTAGATTAATGATTGTTTCGTTGAAGGAAGAACAAAGTGCCAATGCTCTTTGCTACACTTAGTTCAAAAAGAATTCAAAAAAAGTAAACCTATCATTGAAGTTAAAACTATGTGAAGACCTATTCTCAGTAGAACACAAATGGTTGAACGATATTCGCAATCATTGGCACTCATTGAATCAAAACGTGTTCTTTTTAATATTAATTTTGACTAGTTTTTACATTCATCCAAAATTTTGGATGCTTTTTATTACAACTTTGGATGGGACAGTGATTTTGTGGCTCTAGTCTGTATATCGCAAATGGTTGGACAATATTTGCAATTGCTGACATTTAACGCAGAATAAAAACATTAAGTGTGGCAAAAGAAGATGCTCATAACAAAGTTCAAGAAGAAAGCAAATTGTATCAGGCATTGAGTTATTTGGAAGAATGGGAAGAATTTATACTGGTCTGTTTAGTCACTCCATTGGAACTGTCATTTGATTGTCTTTTGGCAGCATATTATGATCAAATAAAAAAATTGGATTTAGGGGTGATCAAAGGATGAATTACTTTTCTCATCTTTTTTTGGACCACTGAAAATTTTGAATTTTCAAAAAAACATACAGTTACAACAAACTAATGACCAATTAAGCATAAACTTACTTTGCAAATTGAACCCCACTAAAAAACCTCCTGTACCATTGGTGCAATCTATATGCATGACTCATAGATTGCTAGCCAGACCAACTTGAAAACTGAAGAAATCTTTGTGGACAGTTTTTGGTATATATATGTGTATGAATGTATGTATGTATCATCATTCTTTGCTTATACCCTCATTAAAAGTTACCAGTTTAGATTCATGGGCATTTATTAGTAAGACCAACTTCATTCTGTTGGCATTCCCTAATAGCCACCAATCTAGGTACTGACCAGGGTCAACATTACTTAAGTTCAAGGATTTCACCAGGACTGGTTCATCCAACGTGATGTGTCCATAACTTCTTAATCCTCAAACTTGGTCCTTTTGCTGAGTGAAAAAGTATTGAGTACTATTCATAAAGTCTATGGTATGACTTAGAGGTGGATTGAACCATGACCTACCAAATTGAAAGCTATTTCTCTACCACTGGGCTGCATTGATTGGTGAATGAAATATGATTTTGCTGAAACCATACGAAAGCTTTCTGTGAAATCGACAGAATCTGGCTGCTAAATAATAATGTTTTTCATCTGTAATGCAAGGCAAGCCTGAGTGTGTGACTAAATACATGTTGAATTGGACATGACATGTGCAAGTGATTTCCCCAACACTCAACAGGCCAAATCCATTATAGTTTACTCCCCCATCTATCAAGGAAAAGCGGTATGAGTGTTTGACAAAATAATTATTCAGGGTGCGAGACACACACACTCGTGCACATGATTTCTCAGCCCTGGGCAGGGCCAAATCCAGCAAAACTGATCTCCAATGGAACCTTGTGTGCATAAGAAAGGAACAGCATGTATTTGGTCAGAAACTGAGACAAACAATTGAGTATTTCCAGCAGCCTCAGTATTATTCAAGGACCAAGAAGAAATTGTGAAGCAAAGGTTATATATATATATATATATATATATATATATATATATATATATATATATATATATACACATATATATATATATATATATACATATATGTATATATATATATATATATATATACATATATATATATATATATACATATATATATATATATATATATATATATATATATATATATATATATATATATATACATATATATACCTCCTCATTAAATCTTGTTCTCGTATTCAGTTGAAGACCACCTCATGTTCTAACAAGTCAAATACTTTCTCATAATCTGTAAAGTCATTTGTCACATTCTAATGACTTTTCAAAATTAAAAGTTCTGAATGATTTGTGTGTAATTAAGAACATATACAAAAATGTCTCCGCAATAATCAGACTCTGAAAAGATACAAATAAGATAAAGAAGCTGTAGTGAAGCAGTAAGACATGGAGATAAAATATCATCAAAACTATCTGCAGCAAGTATTGAAAGAATCTTTTGGGAAAATGACAGAGAAGCAATGGGAATAAACATAGATGGAGAAAATTTGAACCACTTCAGATTCACCGATTAGGTTTCCATGATGTCAGGAGCATCAGAAGAATTTCAAAACATGTAAACTGATCTAAAGAGGGAAAGTAAAAGAGTAGGCTCACAGATGAACAGAACAAAGACAAACGAAAAGCTCAATGATGAAGTCCCCAGAAAGACAATAAGAATCGAGAAGATGTTCACAAATCTTCCAAAAACAGGTAATATAATTAAAGAAAGACCATGAAACCAAAATAAAATGACCAATAATGATTGGCTGGAAATCATTTTGTATGAATAGAGACCTTCCCAATGTGCGTAAAGCGTAAGATGTAGAATAAATACATAATACCAGACATGACATAGATGCAATACCTGAAAAAAACAAAATCAAACTGAGAGCCATGGAAAGAGCAATACTTGGGATACTTGTCGGAGATAGAAAAAGATCAAATGGATAAGGGAAAGTACTAAAGTGAAGGATATTATACAAATGATTAAGCAACAAAAATGGAGATAGGCTGGACACTTACAAAGAAAAGATGACTGACAACAGATGAGCAAAAGACTAACCGATTGGTTTCCATGGGAAAGTGAATGAGGGAGGGAAAGACCAGACACAAGTTTGAAGGATGGGATAGAAAGGTTGGCTTGTGAGACATAACAAAGGTCAGCACAATCGCAGTCGTCATAGAAGGAGATGAGGAAGTGGACATGATGGCTGCTGCTAATATCTTTTAAATGTATATATAGAAAGAAAGAGAGAGATACCAAAAACCATGGCTAAATGGTTGTGGTCATTTGTCCATAATACAACACGAGCCCAAGTATGTGACTAAATGCATGTTGAAGGGGGGCTAGACATAAGCAAGTGATTTCTTCATCACTGGACAGACCAAAGCCATCATTGCTGACCTTCAATCCATCAAGGAAAAGTAGAATGAGTGTTTGACAGAATAATAAATGAATTTGTGTATCAAAATAAATCAAGTAGTATCAATGTTAGGGGAATTAGGTAACCCAAACAGATGGATCAAGTCTTTGTCAGTGTGAAAGATCATTGTTTCGAATGGAACCAGGGAAAAGGGAAATAATTTACATCTGATCCATTTGTCTGACTGATAGGTCGGTTGGGAGATCAAACATGGAATGCCATGTAACAAATTGTCTAAATATATTAATGGAATAGTCCTTTCACGTGTGATTTACCCACTAGAAAATGGTTTGGTTTTGTTTCAGCCATGCATTTAAGAATACTTTATTTGACAATCAAAAATTTGAAAAAATAATTGATACTAGCTTGATCATATACGATGTGGAAAAATTAACTTTGGCATTAGTTGAAAAGATTGTCAAATTCTTTGGTTGAATATGTTGGTAGAGAATCGATTTGAGGAAGTTTTTCTGTGTAATTAGTATTCATAAAGATGATATCATAAGTTGGTTTGCACGCAGTCTGAGATTAAAACCAGCACAACAGATTCAATATTCACATGGGTGAACATTCAATATGAGTGACACAAACAGTGAGTCATGTCTGTTGTTATACTTAGTGATCCATCATCGTCAAATAGTTTTTTGGAGTAATCTCCATGAGTGAGACCTTGCTTCAAAAAATAATATGTTGTATAAAATAATGCCCATATACAATATACATAATACCCTATATGAAATAACAAACCATACATATGACATAAGCTGGATGTTAAAATCATAGCTGGAAAGAAGGTGGTGTTTGATCAACACTGTTATAGTGTCTTGTTAATATAACTGTTTTGCTTTTAAAATTCTCGAAACGGTTACATGGTAAACAACTGATGATCCCTGCAAGAGAAAATTTACATATTTCACCATAATAACAAAGTGTAGGGGAAACAGGGGAGAAAATCATATTAATTGCATTGATAGATATTGGGAAATAAAGTAACACAAAAAATTTTGAAAAGTTTTTCAATGTTTATTGTTTAAAGGTTTAAAGCTGTCTAGACTATATATATATATATATATATATATATATATATATATATATATATATATATATATATATATATATATATATATATATATATATATAGCTGTAGTAAATGGTATTGTCCACGAAAATAACTTTGAAAAAGATCACGCAAGAAAACTTAAACAAAGATTTCATGAAGTTAAAATAAGGAGGTGTGCCCCCATGGTCACACCTGATATTTTATAGCATTGTAAAATAAAGTGAAGTCAGAGTCAAGTTAACCTTATGAACAAATTTTTGAGAGAAAAAGGGATAAAAAGAGATGAAATTTGTTATATATAAATATATACATATATACGTACATCAATAAGCACCATTGGAATGGTTTTACTTTAATGATTTCCTCACCCTTCCATCAAAGAGGAAATTCATCAATGAAAATGGTTTTACCTTAATGATTTTCCCACCCTTTTTAGTTTTTTAGTTTTATTAATGGAAATAGTTTTGATTTAATAATTTCCTCACCCTTTCAGCAAAGGGGGATATTTATCAAAGGAAATGTTTTTTCTTCAGGAATTTCTTTACCCTTCCAGCAAATGGAACATTCAAAAATAGAAACGGTTTTACTTAAATGATTACCTCATTGTTTCAGCAAAGGGGAGATTTATCAATGGAAATGATTTTACTTTACTGATTCCCTCACCCTTTCAGCAAAGGGAAAATCTATCAATGCGAAAAGTTTTACTTTAATGATTCCCTGGTCATCAATTGAAATGGTTTTACTTAAATGATTTCTTCAACCCTTCAGCAAAGGGGAGATTCATCAATGGAAATCGTTTCACTTTAACGATTCTCCCACCCTTTCAGCTAAGGGAAGATTTATCAATGGAAATGGTTTTACTCTACTGATTTCTCACTCCCCAGTAGTATTTTCCAAATTTGAATGGAAAAACAAATTAATTAAACTTTTTTCATGATATTTGGTGAAATAGGTGTGAATGAATTATTAATACTAGACTTTTTTAAAAGAGTGTTTTATGGAAGCTTTGAAATATCCAACCAACTTGTAACAAACGGAAGAACCCCTTTGATAAGGTCATTCTATTGCGTTACAACAGTGATTTCCCACATACTACTTCATGATCTCCTAAATTATGCATGAACTACCAATGGTTTTTTATGCTGATTATGAACTTCATTTTTTCTGGAAAATATCTCCATTCCGAAATGGAAAGAAAAGTCAATGAGATGAATGATACTGTTTCATTCTTTTTACAAATCTCTTTGAAGTTTGGTTTAATGGTAGATGGTTGGATTCTAATATTTCCCTCAGCATTCAGTCTTTTAAAATGATTAGTTTTTATTGTTGTACAGAAAATCCTACTTCATATGAATACATCATTGAAAGGGAAAAATACATTGCCTTCCCTAGAAAAGTTTTCTTCTTGTTATACCTTTGAGAACCCCCAACCGTGGTGCTAAATGAACTGATAGTGTTTCAAATGAAATCCTAGAAAAACTGGCGCAATTATCTCTGCATATGAAACATTCTTTTTTAAGGTAAATTTTTTGTAAATTCAAAAGTCATTTTATGTCTAGAATATGTAGTCCCACTAGTTCAGGAAATCTCAAAGAAGGCATTGCGTCAGAATTATTGGGATCTCAGAAATATTTGAAAATCTTTCCCTTAAAAGAATAGATGCTTTGGGAGAGGTTGAAGAATGGCATAGATTGATAGATAGATGGATGAAATAATTGAAAACCAATAGATTAATCTTGAAACAATCAAATTAAAAAGATTGTGTGTATACAAAAGAAAATTATACTATGTATACAATGGAATAGTAAAATGAAAAATGGTAATCGATAAGTATAAACTTATGACACTGTTTTCTTTTTGTCATTCAGATCACGAAAGTGCAAATATGTAGGTTCTAATCATTAACAATATTAGAAAGGAATTTTGAAATTGAAATATAAACTAAACAAATCTTGTTCAGAAGTCAGACGATGCAATTTGGATTACATAACAGTTGAGAAGGTCATGTGATGTTCATGTGACCTGTTGCCATGTAGTGCAAATGATATCATTTTGTAAAATCTTCATGTTATGAAAATATTTCTTGGTAATTATAGGAGACAAATGAACTAAAAAAAAGCAGTCTTCTGCTTAACCCTACCTAGATATGTGTTGATGACCCCCTCCCCTGCAAGCCAGTTAATAGAACAGAGCTTAAGTTGGGAGCCTGTGCTTACTTCTCACTTACAAAAACAATGGTAAAATCCATCTGCGATAGTCTAAAAAAGGCCAAAATGATTAAAACTGCAATCAACTTAATATCATACACATTCAGTCTTTTTCATTGCCTGGTGTTGCAAAAAGGATTTTCTTTACACATCAAAGAAACCAATGGCCAGCGACAGAAAGAAATAACTGATGCATCAATAGGCAGATGAAGTAAGTGCAAACAAAACAATCTTGCTTCATCATCATCATAGCGTAAACAAAGATATAGAACTAATATTTTGGATGATTTTTTGGGGTAGTGTTTTGTTTCAGTCAATTTACAATTGGATTATGGCTAAAAAGTAATTATGTATCCATACCTCACATAAATGAATCACTGCAGCGCACACGTGTACCAGAAGTAAATATCAAAAAAAAATATTTACAAAAATTTTTTATTTGAAATTATTTGAAGAATGCCAGTACAATATCTGATCAGTGTTGGTCCAAAATGACCATAGAGACCCCAAAAAGAACTTTTAAGAAAAAAAATGTTTGATGGTGCTTATTGGTGTTCTCATACAAATTTACATGGTTCATGAATATGACCAGGATCATCTAGAGATGCAGAGAAATGCAGACATAAAAAAGAATCTTTTGTCACCTTGGCTGGTTGGTTAGGTGGGCCATTTGTGAGGCTGAAGTGATTTGATTTAGTCTTAGTAACAATTGATTTTATGATAGTGAATAAGAGTTTATAGAAAATTTTGTCTAATCAAAAGGGGCACAGACTGAAAAAAGTTTGAAAAGTCCCTTCCTAAGCAATCTATTAATAAAAGAATATTGGGAAACAGGTTCTTCCATTTGTAAAGGAAAATAAGAACCTCTTTTAGCCAAAATGTGTCCAATTTATGACAAGAAATTTTTTATTTCGATGAAGGAAATTACTAAGACACTGCAAACAGGAAAATTGACCAGGGGTCATTTTTTTTCTATTTAGCCACAATGCTGATTCATTCTTTCCTTTTAGGTAGAAATAAGCCACAGTTTTTTTTTTTGTTCCTGTTGGAAAATCAATCACTGATATTGATTTTCTTATGAACAGACAGATTCAATCATCAATAACTGTATTTGACCATCAGACGCAATAAAGATTTTGCGCACATTGACTAATGAAGTGAAATGTGAGGGAAACATTAAAAAAGCAGGATTTAAACCTGTCATCACGTTCATTATCAGTAAATGTCACAAACCACCTACACCACCTTCATAATCACCATCACAAATGAGACTCATTGTTTTTTTTTTATTTAGACCTAATAACTTAAAAAGCATTATTTGTCATCATCATCAACATTATCACTTGCAACCACTCTCTCCATCATTGTCACCCTCAACTTGCTTGCCTTAATCCATTCTTGACAGAAATATTACTCAAAAATTAATAAAAATTGAAAAGCACAGAGCTTTCCGAGTGCGTCACCAATGCAAAAGGTTATGAAAGCTCTATATTTGAAAAACAATTCTATACTTCATCTACGGACTCTCTAAGACACACTTATTCATTATTTTAAATGCAATTATCATCTTCTAGCATATAACCATAAAAAATGATGGAGTTATTTATGTATTGGTCAGCAATAAGGAGTCTAAAGCTATAAATGAATAAATCGATCTTTACAACAACTGAAAATGACAGCAGGGCCACCATTAAATCATTCCTTGGGTTTGGCATGGTTTCAGGGTTGAAGTATCATTATCATCAACCAAGGGCTCTCCAGCAGTACCTCACGATACCACCAGGCTTTGTTGGTTCTCCGTCACAGCCCAGAAGTACCAGATTCATGCTGATACAGCCTCCACACCATCTTGGAGCCTCTTGACATAATATAATCAATTATTATATTCAAATATTATTATCAATAATGATAATTCATTGTTTATTATCATCATTTTCTTTCAGCATTAGAACCATCTCTCTCCTACCACTCTTACCACCACTCCCACCACCATTACCACTACCAACAACAGCATTAGTGAAACCATCTCTAAAAGATTTTACTCTTTCCTGGTAAGCTCATTGCATGAATTTCTCTTTTCATTCCAATTTAGCATTTAAATACAATTAAGCTGGAATGCTGTTTTGTGACACACCCTTTCAATCAACGTCACCTTTTTCTTTCACGTTTCCCTAACTTTACAATCCTCTCTCTCCCCCCCACACACTCCTTTATTTTCCATCTGCTTGGGTATCTTTCAATAAAAAATATCACCTTTTGAACGATCTACGATTCAGTTTTGAATTTTTGTTGGATTTCTGACTTTTTATTTCTTTTATTCGTTTGCAATTTATTTCTCAATTAATTAATTCTTAATTTTATTCCCCTTCTTCTCATTGTGAATGTTTCTGAGCTGATTTAGACGCATCAGTTCCCGAATGATTTGACAAATCACATCAGGGATCCTTCCACTGGATCTGTTAGAGCATTCCCCCCCATGGATTTCTTTTCCCAATCCCTTTTCCAAGAAATGAAACCATTGTTTTAGAGAAAATTGATCTTCATGTTGGGTGGGTAGCATGTTTCAATCTCTTTGAAATATGTTTCAGTAGATGGTAAGTGGGAAAAGAGGTCAGGTTCTGATTACAATGTAAGTATAATGCTAAATTGGGCTCTTTCCACCATTTGCCCTCTGGCTTAAAAGACAATGGAACATGCCCCAAGGATTAATTCATGATTGTGCTGCATAGAGTGCTCTGGTTATGCAGTCTGATTTTTGAGCTGTAAACTCTGTTGCAGTTTTTGTAGATGTAGTCTGCATCCAGTTCTCTGGGTGTTGTTCCTCTCCTCTACCGTATGTACCCTCTTCACTCTCTTTCCATCAGTCCACTGTCTTCTTCATCTGGATGCTGGTCGGACGTTACCCAGGCTTCAGGTCTCATTAATAAATGTCTTTGCAGTGAAGAACTAGCCTTCCTGTAGGTCTCAAGCTAGTGACAAGTCTCGCTATATAACATGTCCATAGATATTCGGCCATATCAGTCATAATACTGTTTTAAATACAAAATACAATAAAGACAGTAGAAAATAATTAACGTGGAATAGTGATACTTTAATTCATTGTCTCAAAATAAGTTCCCATTAATCTAACACTCTCTAAGAAATCAATTATTCTAAAGTTTTTGGACAGTCAACTATCATCATGATTAATTTCAATTGAATCTTACTCAAACTATCATCATCATCATCATCATCATCATCATCATCATCATCATCATCATCACCACCACCACCACCACCACCATCATCATCACCACCACCATCGCTGTATCAATTCTCTTAGTTCTATAATGTTTTTAGGAAGGCGGGAATTTACAATAGAGAAAATGATAGCAGAGAGTACATACCTCTGACAACGTTACCTACTAAATAAAAACTGAATGAAAATAAGTTCATATTCAGCAATACCTTGAAATATGGCTAAATTAACCCCACAATTCAAGGTATAACTGTATAGTTAGAGTGCAAGGGGATAGTTGTGTAAGTTTTGATTTTACAAATTTCTCACTATTGTCTTTATATATGCAAAAATATATCTCAATTGAAAGAAATTTATGAATCCACCCCAAAATATGATCAATTCTTCCTTAGACCATGGCCCACCCTTCCACAAAATATTATTGAAATTCAATGAAGAATATTGGAGATATTGTGGACAAACAGACAAACATAAATGAATACATATGAATGCCTGACACACCCTTTTTAAAAAGTTATTATTTTCATTATTTCAAGAATTACAATATTCAGTTGTTGTTATTATGAAGCTTGAACACAATGAATCTTAATGCAAAGTGTTTAAACTTCAAAATATTATAAAAGACTTTTGCATTGAAGGTCAGAAAATAAAACAAATATCAACGTTTCAAAAATAGGATATTGTGTACTTATCATGTGCAGACACTCATCTACTTCTTCCAGCTATAGAATTAAATGGCACTATTGAAAGTAATCATTGCTGAGAAATGTTATTTTCTCCTCCCAATATAACAAATCAAACAAAAATATGTTTATAAGGTGTCATTTTATTGTGATAAAAAAATGTCTTATTGAGAAAGAAGAAAAAAGCCTTTTATTGATTGAGTGTTGCCCACATGATGCAAAGTCAGAACATGAATGGGATGATTGGCTCAAGGGAAGAATCAGTTCAAAAGTGTTTGGTTCAGAGACTATGAAATAATGAATGACAAGATTTAAAGAACACAAGACCAACAACATAACTGGACTTATTTGATGTCTGCGGCCTTTATTTTCATTTCATTAGACTGTCTTTTTATTTATATTTTTATCTCTGACAACAAATTTGAAGGATATACATATTTTCATTCATTTATTTTTCTACATTGAATACAAAAATTTTGACTCAGTAACACTGGGGCTGACACCCTGAGTTACCGCACTGGGTGACACCGACCCTAGGAATACTACTGCATATCTGTAAGATAAATTTTGTAGATATGTAAGACTAGACAATTTAGCTTAGTCGGTAAGAAACCAGTTTACCAATTAGTTGGTCATGATTTCAACTTTTCATTCCCCAAAATTTGATGAGAATTGTTTTTGTTGTTCTTGTTATGGTAGAAAAATTAAGTCAACTCCAGTCTTGGACTGAAGTTTGATAATATGAAAAATCAAAACTTACACAATTACCTCTCCTGCATTGTAGCTATATATTGACTAATTTTCAGTTTTCAATTTTTCCATGGTGTTGGGAGAAGTTTGTTCATATGCGTGTGTATACTTTTGTGCATTTGTGTGAAAGCATATATATCAAGTACATAAATCAAACCATTTCAAGCCAGACTCCCTCTCCTTGACTGCTAGAATCTTTGATTTACAAAACAGAAAAGACAATTTATAAAAATCTTTTCCAGGAAATAAAAGAAAGCCTAATCAGTTGTTGCTTGGAGAAAGGATCAATTCTGATTCAGACATTTTATATTTGTTACCCAAAATCTATTTGAAATCTTACAAAAAGAAAAGAAATTTGATCACTGAACCAACATTCAGGAAAGGTTCATTTTGGAAAGTTTTAAAGTCATTTATTTATAGTCAGTCTTTTATTAGATTGTTTGGAAAATAATGGCCGATTTCAGATACCAACTTTTAGTCGTATCTCACATCATTGCTAGAGTACATCAATTGTAGCACTAAGTTAGGGATATCGCCAGGGTGAGAGCTACAGAGGGAGCGGTGGTAAATTGAGCAATTTTATTAGAAAAATTGTGAACCATGAAATCAATTCCAAAAGTAAACATAAAAATTTCATGACTCCCTTGTTCTTGCTTTTCATTCATTATATTGTCAAAATGTGGAACTTTCTTACTGACTGAGATCCACAGGTCTGCATGTGGATTCAGGTGATTCTTAGGTTTTGTTTTGATTGATAAAAGAAAACTTATTCTAAATTCACACAAGTATGTTGTTGCAAATGTAGTGAGGACAGCAATTTTCTAACAAGTCTTAAGAACATATCCAGTGCTGAACACCAAAACTCTTCCAAAGTTTTAAATTTGATTCTTGGCAGTAATGGGCCTATTCTCCACTTAAAAGCTTAAATCGCCTCAAAATATGAATAGGTCTGAATAGTCACTAAATAGAAACTATTATGTAAGCAACATCTTTTGGCAATATGCAGTGTTGAGGATAATCAATTGAAATATTAGAAAAACAGGTGATTGATGAATGAGTTCTTGCATTTTGTTGGGCAGATTACTAAAACAGTCTAAAATTATTAAAAAAAAAGCAAATGTGAATCAAAGAGATTCAAGAGACACAATAAAGAGTGAATTTTTTAATTTATAGTGCTATAGCTCCTTTGGTGTGGCCTGTATGTAGGATACTTACATAGCCAGCCAGACCCGTTTGAAAACCAAAGAAACCCATGGTGACAGTTTTAGGTGATGGTTTCTAAAATATGAATATTTGTGGACCAAACGAGATGAGACCTTTATTGAAACAACGTTTGTGCCTCAAAAAGTCAAATGCTAACATATTTAGAGAAACAGAAATGTCAGTTATCAGGGTGAGTCAAATACAGTGCTGGCCACGATTATTGACATTCTTGAATTCTTTCAATAACCTGTACAATATCTTCATATTTAGTTTAGCTGAGCAAATAGATATGAATGAATGTTACAAATCGTCAGTGCCTCCAGAAACATTTGAATTCCAAGTCAGCTTGAAGATAATAGTTTTTGATTCTAGACGGTTGACATCTCTCCAGTGCATCAGAGAATCTTTGAGTTTCTCAGGATATTTCATGCTGTCATAAATGGTCAGCCATGAAGATTACAGTTCCTGTAGACAGTCAACTTTTTTTTCTGTCATCTTTGGAATAATTTTGGTTTGTTTCCAAGTTATTTCATGATTTTGTCTAAACATTTCCAACTCTTATTTGTCAAATGAATATTTCACTTTATTTTCAAAAGTCTATCACTTGCAATAGTTCTGATAGGATCAGGACTGGATGAAACAAGTGCAATGCCTGTAGCATATGTTATCATCATCATTATCAGTCTTTTATTGTCCATTGGTGGACATACACCTTTGCCTGGATTGGCCATATTTTTCTATCATAGGCATTGTGGAGCCGGTATTTTCTGAATTTATCTCCTGTTTGATTCCTGATATACTGTGCTGTCTTGTGATCTCTCCATGTGAGGATGAGCATGATTCTCTCATGTGTACGCTGCGTGCTTCTCAGTTTGTGGGTCTGCCTCTTGGTTAGGTTCCACGTTTCAGCTCCGTAAGTGACTATTGGGAGGATGTATTGGTTATTCTCCTTTCTTTTTAGGAATAATGTGATCTTCTTGTTTTTGAAGGTCAAGCTTGCCATCCTTGGGTGATTTTTCACTTTATCTCTTCTTTTTTGTGAGTTTCATGGAGATTTGTTGTCCTAAGTAGATGTAGTGATCTAATTTCCCCAGTTTTGCGTCTTCAATGTTGACAGTTATGTTTTTATTTTCGATGTGATTGTTGCACATTATTTTTGTTTTACTGAAGGTCATGGGTATGTTGACTTTTTTGCTTTCTTCATTTAGTTCATCGAGCATTTTTTGAAGGTTGTGTAGGTTCTCTGCAAAAACAATGATGTTGTTTGCTAATCTGAGGTTGCTCAGATATTTGCTGTCTATTTTGATTCCTCTATTCTCCGAGTCCAGTTTTTGGAAGATCATCTCGAGGCAGGCTGTAACAATTTTGGGTAAGCTGGTATCACCTTGCTTTACTCCTTTTTGGAGCTGGAAGGGTTCAGAGTCTTTATGTAGCCTGATAAAGGAGTAGCTGTGATTGTATATATGTTATAGTACTTATGATGTATGTAGGGTTGACACCTTGTAGAGTGATGGCTTTCGTGACCATGGGAATTTTTACGAATGCCTTTTTGAAGACTGTGAAAGCTACAGAGACTGGCATTTAGTACTCTGCTACTTCCTATGTCCGCTGATTTATTGAATGGAAATGGTCTATGGTCGAGTAGCTTCTTCTAAATCCAGACTGTTTTCATGGTTGGTTTTCATCTAGTTTTTTAGTGATCCGGTTGGTGAAGATTTTTGTGAAAAGTTTGTTGATACAGTTAAGTAGGCTTATAGACCTGTAGTTGTTGAGGTCTTTGTGATTTCCTTTTTTATGTAGAAGTATTATAATAGCTGCGTTCCAGTCTTTTGAGGCTTTACTCTGTTTTAGACACAAGTTGAATGGAATAGCTTTTTTTCTGTTGACTCTCTTACTAGCTTTTTTGAGCAGATCGATGGTGATGTTATCTGGCCCAGAGGCTTTTTTTTGTTGTTTGCTTGCTTTACCTCCCATGATGTAAATTCTGGTAAGTCTTCAAACTAATTGTCAGCATCTTGTGTATCCTATTCGTTGCTTGCTCATATTTTGAAGAGTAGAGTTCTAGGTGGAAGATTTGGGCATATTCAACGATTCCTTCACTGTCTGTTGTTATGTCCCTGTTTTCTTTGAGTATGCTTGTTATCTGTGTCTGCTTTATACTGAGAGTCTTGTTTATTGCTTTAAAGCCCCGCCATTTTCAAGAGTGGTTTCGATGAATATTCCTGTATACCCTCTCCTGTCTTCTCTTAGTTTCTTTTTTAATTGTTTTGTTTAGTTCAGTATCTTCTATTTTTCCCCTGATGGTTGTTGGTACTTTAAGGTTTCTGTGCTTTTCAATAAGTTTCCTGGTTCCATCTGAGATTTTGCAAATGGTTTATGTATTTCTTGGTTTAAATACAATAGCAGCTTCTATTAGAGAGGTTGTTATTTTTCTGTGGAGTTCATTGATGTTGGTGTCATTTTCATCAATAAGTATTTTATATCTGTATTGTATATTGAATATTGTATGAAAAACAACCAAGATGAGGATGGTCCGAATATCAATAGAAATAATGATAATACCTCATCTCAAAAATTCAGAGATATACTATTTTATATCTGTTTTTCTATTCTAGCTTGAAGGGTTGGGTGAGTTCATTTGGTATGTTTAGTGGTTGCGTTTTGGTGTAGAATATTTTTCTGCGTTCTGTATTGGTGTTTACTTACATCTTACATCTTACCATTCTATAGTCACTTCCTATGTTTACTTTGTTTAGAATTTGATTGTCAGGATGTTGTCTATTTTGTTTTTGGTTTCATGGTTGGGGCTTGTTCAAATCCATTTTCTATAGGGTTTCTTTTTGAAGAATGTATTCATGATTTTGGATTCGTTTGTGGTAACAAATTTCACAAGATCTTCACCTCTCTTGTTTTGTCTTTTGTATCCAAATTCTTCAATGTAGCTTTCGTTTCTTTGTCCTACTTGTGTGTTGAAATCTCCCATGATGACATTGAAGTATCTTTTAGTATCTTGTAATAGGGAGTTGAAGTCGTCATAGAAGTTGTTTATTTTTTCTCTGGTTGATTGCGAAGAGGGTGCGTAGACTTGGATGATGTTTAGCTTGTATCTCTTTGAGAGTTGTATGGTGACACTGGCTATGGGGTCTGAGATAGATTTAAAGCCTACCATGTTATCATTGAGGTTTTTATTGATGAGAAAGTCTACTCCACTTTATTTTACATTTTCTCTTTGGTAGTTGAGGATTTTTGGTTTTTGTTTGAGTGGTCTCTGTTGGAACACATCACTCCCACCCGAGGCAAGTGATGCGGCTGGGCCTTTTGGGGCCAATGACCCTGCAGGAATGGGCATTTTCCTAATGTAGTGTTTAGGTAGTCGCTGTTGGAGCATATCACCCCTCACCCAAAGCAAGTGATGCGGCTGGGCCTTTTGGGACCAAGGACCCAGCTGGAACACCGGTATAACTTTCATTGTGCAAACCATGAGGACATGTTGGAAGAGGGTCTGGTGTAGTTAGGAATGGTATTAGTACTCCACCAGCTCTTAGCACCAGTTCTATCTGTTCCTGGTGGTTAAGCAGACAGGCCTGGGTGTACGCAACACTGTAGAGGGTGAAGGACAAAGGATAAGAATTAGTGAAAGGTTAGAAAGGGTATGAGAAAAATTATATAGGATTTTTTTTAATGTTAATGTGGTTTTATCTGGATAAATCAGCCCAGTTTACATCCTATCTTAGCCTATTTGCATCTATAATGAGGCCAAACTTTGCACTGGTGGATTACTAACATATCTGATGGATTTATATCATTTTTGTTCAGCCAGATGGGTAGTTCAAGCTTGAACATACCTCTCTCTTGAATGTTCAGTTTTTAACTTCTTTAAAGTTCACAGACAATGAAGTTTGAAACAAAGCTGGATGAATGAACAGTGTGTGAAATTAATAGAATAGAAAAATGAAAATAAAATGAAACAATATGGCAAATTGTACTTATCTGGTTTGATTTCATCTTGCTGCAAGTTTGGGGTTTTCATACAACAATAGAAAAAAAGTTTGATTTTTTTCACCTTGCTAAAGAATTCATCGTTCCCCCTGGCCACAAGCAGCAAGAATTGGATAGGGATGGTCTGACTTTGAATCTAATCGTTAGTTTTCATGGTTGGTCAAGCCCTGGACAGGGTGGGGGCAGAATGTGGCTTTCCTTTCTATCTTTTTTCTGTTTTTAGATTTATCTTTGTTTTGGGGTGTAGTGGAATACTGTAATCAAATTTAATGTGCATATAGAGATTTTAAAGCCCTACTCTGGCTTACATTTTTGATAGAAGTTAGAGAGGATTAAAGATTAGGAGGGGGAGGTACAGCAAACATTGGAACAGTGAAGCAACACAGGATGCCAAATGAAGAAAATACGGATAATTTTTAAAAGACATACATTTTTTTACTTGCAAAGAAATTGAAATTCTTCATTTGTTATAGAGCCAGAGTATATTACAAATATGTCTGTCATTTCAGTGATAGTATTACTTTGGTTTTCATCTTGATCTCTTTGAAATGGCTATGACTTCAGTTTCAAATACCATCATATTTTTGTGCTGTACATGAATCTCATTAATTACTGTAGAGAAAGAATAACTGCAATTGAAGGTGATAATTGTTTGAAAATTGTTAATTTTAAACATTTAGTTGTAAAAGTGAAGTGGTTGTTGTTAGAAGACATCATTCAAGTGGAAAGCAAATGTTATACCTTGAACAGGAATGGATTAAATAATAAAAGACACACAAATGTATAAAATGTGATTCTGGACTGCAAATGTGGAAAGATATCAATCTTAGCAACAAAACTATATTTCAATTTAGTACATACAGGGTTACTTTCCCTTGGCCTGCCTTAAACCCTTACATAATTAACATTAGTTGTACTGGCATATTACGAGATATACAGAATCAAGTAATTCAACTTAAGTTAACCTTAAAACCTATCAATCATAAAAGTGAAGTGCAGTACTATTGTAATGGATCAAGTGCAGAATCACTGAATTGATAGTTTGTAAGCATTTAGAGTGAGGCACTTGAAATTGTGAGATCAATAACAGGTGCTTACTTTTGCTATGTTGTTAAAACAACAATAGATGGAATCAATATTATTGGACATAGTGAAGCTTTTCAGTATTTCTTATCAAAGCAATTGATACAATGTGTATAGTGAAGTCATATGATTGCATTCATTTTAGGTTTTTATAAACCCAGGTAAGACTGGATACTTCTGCAAGTTAAATTAAATAGTTAGCTATCAACCCCCATCTACATTTATGAACCCCATTTTGAGCTCTTGGAGAGTCCCATCAACCAAAAGAGGTTTATATAACTACTTTGGAGACCCCTAGTCTAAACATGTTTCCATAGTTTATGCTAGTCATGAAACAACAGTTTTTTTTCATTTCTTTTGTCTACTGAGAAATCTTCAATATCTGAGAGTCAAGTATGTCAGAAATTTAATCTTGTCAGAGATTTAAACTTTTCTGATATTAAAACTTTTTAGATTTAAACTTTTGTGATACTTGAACTTGTCACAAATCAAGGTAAGAACACTCTTTTATTATCTCAATCTCTTTTATTTTATTTTTGAATCTATTCTACGGTTTTAAAGTTTATCTTTATTCAGATATTTGAGAATCTGCTTTTATAAGCACTTGACCTCCCAATGACAAGACTAAAAACACCCAGCTTCAATACCTTCCCAGATTTAGAAAGATAATAATGATGTGAATTCAGTAGTAGAGACATTGTCACAAACTTTTATAAATCCTTTCAGTGACTTCCCTCAGGCATGCATATTCACATAACAGCAAAAGTATCCAACAATTTACTGAATCAAAAGGGGAAAGGTACAAAGGCTATGGAGAAATTCTTGCTGAGATCCTGTCTGTCAAAAGACACAAATCTTTTTAAGACCCTCAGAAAAAATAAAACCTTCTTGGCTATAAACAAGTATGAACAGATCAAGTGCAGGATACGATGGTCACATTACAATCAAATAAGGAAACTTTTTGAAGCTTGAAATAATTTCCCAGAGGAGATCTGTAGATCTTGAAGAACTCTTCAACTTGATCCACTGTTATTAGCTCTGGCACAACCGGACGAGACATCGAAGAAAACAGTTAAATCTTCTTTAATGCACAAATTTTAGGAAGATCGAGAAAACTATTATTGGTGGCTGAGCATTCATTGTAGATGGTTTAGCATGAATATGTCAACTCAAAGTTTTGAAGTCAACATATGCAGAGTTTGCCGTCCATTTGTTGAATTTTCATTGAATTTGTTGGATGCATTTGCAGATCATCTGGTGAATTTACTCTAAAAAAAATCATTCCGACTTCAGAAATCAAACAAAGGAATTTACTACATTCCCACAATGACAAAAACAAGCTGGTCATGTTTATTGTGGATTGGTGGAGAAAACATCTTGACCTTACAGAGAGGAGAACACTGACTGTAACCTGTAAGGAAAAAGTCTTCAAATTCGAGAAAGAAGAGATCTTATGTTGAGTGTTCAGTGGAGAGGTGCTATTTTTAAAGTTTTTGGTATGACTCTGGTAGATGGAGGTGAACACTCTACCAGTGGACTAAAGTGATCGATGTATATACCATTGTTACGTAAATAACATCAGTCATAATACCTCGAGAGGTTGAGGCTCTCAAGTCAATCAACAATTCCCATGTAAGTGATACCTTTACCAATTTGGCAATGCAAATTTTGCATTGATTTTTATTGAATATCGTTTCTCAAGTTTGGCAATCCAGAGCAGAGTTATTCAAGTAGTTCTATTGTGAATAATCTTTGAAAAGGAAGATACGTTCCTGCAATGATTTCTCAGTCTTATCGAAATGAATCAATATTTTATTTGTATCATGATTTTTTTATAAATTGATATTGAACAGCATGGAAATGAGATGCAATTGTTTGTATGTATTTATGGAAATCAGGTGATCAGTTTTTGGTTAACTAGTCTTGAGATGTATGGGTGCACACTCTTGTAAAATTTATTCATTTAATAACGATTTCAAACAATCTTTTGATCCAAAGACTTTGCCTTAACAATGAATAAACCAAGAATAAGTTATAGCAAATTGAGGAAACCATAGATAAGAAGATGTTTATTTTAGAACTGATACTTATATTGGTTGAGTTGTTGTTGGTGATGGCCTCCTTCTGTCTTTTGCAGGCGTAATCCATACCCAGCTTTGTAGGAGTTATCACACTTCCCTCTGTCGGCTGCAACTTCTCCATTTTAGCAACCAATCCTTTCTTCTGTTATTGTTTGTCTGGATACCTGTCTTGATGGCAAGTCTCCATCTGTAGTCTACAAGGTTTTTAAGAAATGATCTCAAATCAAAATTACGAAAAATTATTGCTTTTTCAATGTTAATGTTCTTGTAATCTAAGTAAAGTTTAAGAAACCAAATCTGATTCATATCACTCGGGCTTTGCTTGAATCCATGTTACAGAATTTGAGATATATATATATGTACTGACCAAGCTTGACATTGCTTAACTTTGGTCATCAAACGAGAAGGGGTGTATCCAACATAATTTGGCTGTAATTCCTACAATGGTAAGTGTTCATAGAGTGAGATTAAAATTAGAAGGGATAAAATAAGAATGAATGATAATCATCAGATCTATTTATACTTGGGCAATGCTGGATAACCTTGCTATCTATGCTGGTGCAGAGCAATAGGGTGTGTTAAAGAGATTCTTTACGCATAAAAATGTGTCTACTTTCTTGAATTAAGCATGAAAATCCTTGGCTATAAATCTCTCTTTCAATTAGGCAAATAAGTTGACCTTTTCTTCAGGGACTCAAGATGAATCCGACCCTTGGAAATATCTTAATTTAGACAAACACATTGACCAAAAAAAATGAGAGAACATTGCCTAGCTACTCTAACATTTCTCTTGGGCCATTGTAAAAGGAGGGGCTTGCTCATTTTATGATGATGAAGAATAAAAATGTTGCTTCTATTGAGAGAACTTGTCTTATCTTAATAAAAATTCATTCTTTTTAGATGAAGATTAAATACTTGTCTCTACACTACTAATGCTTCACTGATGGTAGTAATTACAAATAAAAATCTAAATTATATTAGATGAAAAATCACCCAAAACTTATTTATTATTTAAAGGGTAATTTAAGAAGAGTACAACTTTACCCAAGAACACTTTAATGACATCATCTTCCTTGAAATGATCAGTCTTGGATCAATATATATATATATATATATATATATATATATGTATATGTATATACATATGTATATAAATAAATATATTATGCTATAAATAGATATATAATGCTATTTACTTACATAGATGATGTATTATTTCCTTTTAGACAACTTTTTTGTTAGTTTCCCCGAGCCCTCTTCTCCATTATGATGTCTATACGTTCCTATTGTTCAGGTTATACATATATTTAAAAATAAAGGCCTTTTAAGTTAAAAAAATGAATGCAATCTGATGTGAACAGGATGATATCAGATTTGTTATAAATTTACAAATAAATAGATCAGGGAGACTACTTTCTCCTAGAATATAATTGTTATCTCCCTTGGCAGCATTTCTTAAAAGTATGACAAACAGATAGCACATTGCTTATCATAAGATAGATGACTATCATCTAGATTTGATGGCAGAGAGATTTGAATTGTCCATCACGGATTTGCTGAGCTGATGGCATTTGACAGAATTGAATTCTTTGGGAAAAAACTCTTACAGTAAAACAGAAAAATTTGAAAATGAAAATCTTATAAAAATTTTTATTTATGTCTGGGAAATGTTTATCATTAGATTTAACTCTTAAATTCATATTATGAATATAGATGTCTTGGAAAATAACTATTAATCAAAGTTACCCCCTTTCACCTTTGGGTAAATTCACTTTAAATG
This sequence comes from Thysanoteuthis rhombus, assembly GCA_963457665.1. Classification (NCBI taxonomy): domain Eukaryota; kingdom Metazoa; phylum Mollusca; class Cephalopoda; order Oegopsida; family Thysanoteuthidae; genus Thysanoteuthis; species Thysanoteuthis major. The sequence continues at coordinate 37,199,863 of OY735210.1, read as the reverse complement.
TGTCCACTCTTCTTTATTAGATGATTTTTGGTCGGTCAGTCAGTCAGTTGGTTGCATTTACATTAAACAAGAGAAAGAGAAAGGAGGAGAATGTGTGACATCCATTCTGATCAATTGATGATGTCTCAAGCTTTTTAATAGTTACCAAATATCATTTTTTTACTACTTCTAATCCGTTTAGAATATTTTGAAATTGAAAATCACAAGTATGGATATAAAAATGGTGGTTGTATCGTTGAACTTATGGTTCTTGTTTTATTCTATCCATCAAAATAATTTCAATAAATTTTGTTTTCGCTATAGAATAGTTCCACTGTCAATTAGGTTTATGATACTAAGAGTTAACGATGTGGAAATTTTGAGCTGACCTAATTTTATGTCTCAACCCAATATTCAAAATACTCCCAAGTCAATTGATTGATCAAAATCACTTTTCACAAATATCAGTCTATTTCTTTATTTGATCTTTATATAAATTCCTGCTTATTAGTTTGTTATATATGTGTATTTATACATTTTTCAATACTTGTTTTATGGTTTGAGGGTAATAGACACACAAGAGTAATTATGTTTGATAGCGTTGTGAAAGGGATGCGATTTCCTCAGCATTTTGCACTTGAATTGTACGATGAACTTCATTTATGGAGGATTTTTTTTCATTAAAAGCATTAGCAAAATCATCTGGTGCCTTTGAGTCCATATCGTCCTTTGACATAAAGAAAGATTTCCCTTTATTTAAGTGCTTTGTTGAGGTCACTGTCCATTTAACAGCTCAGATTATTTACTGGCCTTAATTTGTCTGGATTCAGAGGAATTTTATGAAAAATTCATTATAGCCAAAAGATATGAAGAATATTTGAAAGGGAAAAAGTATTTTAAGAGATTTTGCAGCTGCTCAGAAGTTCACATCATATTAGTAAATCCTGTCGGGGAAATGGAGAGGGTGAGGGGGTCATAGTGTATACCTACTCAATTCATAGGATTTTACCTACAGAGGCTTACAGTGTCAAATGATGGGAAAGGGTTTCAGGAACTAGGTATATGGCAGTAGTTCCCAACATTGGAGTCCTCTGGCCGGGAAGCTCCTCAGTTTCCTACATGGGGATACACAAAAATATTACTGGGGGTCTGTGAACTTGTTGAGTTGATAGACCTTTCAAAGGCCTCGGGTTGGTAGGAGAAATCATTTAAATAAAAGGGGTCTTTGGTGATGAATAGGTTGGGAACCACTGATATACGGTGGAGCTGTATCTAAGATTTATGCTTGAGTATCACAGATGTATCCATTGGGGATGAGTGAAATGACTGATGACTGCACCCCTAACTCTTGCTGTTACCTCTGGGGCAGCCCTGGAGAAATCTAACATTAAAATAGAAAAATAAAACTGGAAATTGAGAAGTATGTATACGCCGTACACTCATGTAATTCATCCCTCACTATTTCTATTCCTGACCCAGGAACCCCCAGCTGCACAAGTTTACTTCGTTCATCCCTAATGGGCAACTCTGTATTTCAGAAGCATAAATCCTTGATATATCCTTACAATAAATCTATTCCCCAAAATCAATTTCCATTACAGAGTAAATCAAATTATGTTAAAATACATTTATTCTGCAAAGACTGGACTGTTTTACAAAGGTACCAAGAGAATTCTTTGCCTTTTATTAGAAACATTAATCATATCATCTGCTTCCCTTAGGTCTGTTTTCTTCTTTGATGTAAAAAAAAAAGAAAGATTTTCCTTTTTCAAGTGTTTTCCTGTAAATCTAACCAGGATTACTGAGTTCCCCAAATGACTGCCTGTTTTGTTAGTATCTAAGTGGCTGAACCTAATGGCCGATGGAACTAATCAGGCCCTGACATTATATACCAAGTTTTATTTCTCAGGATTCAACTGTTCTCTGTTATACCATTCATACCTTATGGATCCAATGGCCAGAGGAATTTATTTGAAAATTAGGGGATATTGTGGTGAACAACAGATGGATATGATACATATACCTCAGGTGTTGTGGTTTGTGGAGGTACTGTGGACTGAAGACACTGTGTGGACAAAGAAATGGACATGGTAGATATACCTCTGATGTGGTGTTGGGAGGTATTGGAAACTGAACATGCTTTGTAGACAAGCAGATAGACATGATACACATACCATGGATGTTTAGGTGGTGGAAGGTACAAGAGACTGGAGATACTGTGTGGACAAACAGACATGATACGTATACCTTGGATGTTATGGCGGTGGAAACTAATGAAAAACAATTCAACTTTCCCGAGATCGTAACTTTTGATGACTACCTCTCCATAGTTTGTTGGAAAAAAATATCAATTTCTCTCTGTTGGCAAAAAAAAATCTGATAAGATCGATGTTGTCCACTTGTTTGATTGGAGTGTCCACTTCACTCACAATTCCACCAGGCAGGGCTTGCCCTACCCCTTCCCAAACAAATACCGCTTGCTAGGGCTTACCCTTTTTCTTCTTTAAAGATACCACCGCCAGGCAACCACTATAGAAGAGCAATATATTGATTCCTCGGATCCAACATTGTCATAATTTGATTTTTATACATTGAGTAGATATAATGTAGATATAAGAAATGAGTTCAGATATTGGAAGGTGTCAAGAGATCGATGATAAGAGGAGAGCATTTGGATGAACAGTGTTGATTGGTCATGTATTGTGAGGGGGGGCACAATGGGAGAGAGAGAGAGAGAGAGAGAGAGAGTTGATTGCTTGCCTTACAGGCATCCACTATGCTCTCTGTTTAGTGACTGCAAATCGATACATTAGTTTCATTGAAATGTCCACTTCTTTCACAATATCAACAGGCACGACCAACAGACATTATTCTCTTCTTTAATTGTTTTTTTCTCTAAAAATTCAATAAATTTGGAAAAATCTTTAGAAAAAAAAATCACCCTCAAAATAGATGTCCGTGTAAAGAGAGAAGGGGAGAGACGGACAAACAGACTGGGAGAAAGAGAGAGACAGTGACAGAGAGACAGACAAACAGATATATATAGAGAGATAAATAGAGACAGACAGACAAACAGAGAGACAGACTAATAGACTGAGAGAAAGAGAGTGACAGAGAGACAGACAGAGTGAGAAAGAGAGATAGACAGACAAACAGAGAGAAATTCAGTCAGAGGTAGAAAGAAACACAGACAGAGAGAAAAGGGAGAGGAAGAGAACAAAAAGAAGAACAAGAAACAGAGAAAAACAAAAGAGAGAGTACAACAGAGACACAGAGATAGAGAGTGGAAAGTGGACAGAAAAGAGAAAGCAAAAGAGGAAGAGAAAGAAGAGATTACAAATAGAGAGGGGAGGAAGAGAGTGAGAAAAGGAGATAGAAGGAAAGTGTGAAAAATGGAGAGATGAGAAAAAGAGTGAGGGAAAGACAGCAAAAAGAGAGAGGGAGAAGGTGGTAGTTCACACTTGTTCTTCTGAAATTCTGTTTTTTCAATGATTCGACATAAGACAAGAGAAGTAACTTATTCATTGATCACTCGCCATTTCCAATTTTCTAATTGATCACCCCCAACACAGCATGCTGCCAAAATATGTTGGTCACATGACGGTTTCTATTGAGTGACTAACCAGACCTGTTACTGTGATGAACTTATCTCAACATTGCATCACAAAGAAATAAGAAAAAGATAACAAACAGAAGAAAGTCATCGAAAGTGAAAAATGAAAACTTAACTAATTTAAGATGAATTTAAGAGTTAATGTGGAGAATCCTAAGATGTTTGTGATGGGTAGGGACAAGAATTGTTCAGTTCCTTCAGCTTTACTTTTTGGCATGCCACAGACATCAGGGAATGCCTTAATCCTAATCCCTCAGGGCAATGGGGAAGTGCAGCATGCAGGAGTGGTTCCTCTGGAGCTAGACCTTTTGGGGGCATAGAGAAGTGTGCTTATTTGCATCCATGGGTCTTATAGTCTTCCGAATGGCTCCACCCTAGGTGTTGCAAATTTGTCTATAAGGGTAACTTGATTCCTGGATTAACATAGACCCCAGGATTAACGTAGGATAGAACTTCTGTGTTCTTGTACAGGTCAATTCAGTGTCAAAAGTAGTTTTTCTGCCCTAATTCATAAGCTTTTATTTAAATATTCATTTATATCCAAGATAATAAGTGAAAGTAACAATGCCCAAATACTTAAAAGGATGGAAAATTGAATTTGCTGACCAATTCGACTTCTGATGTAGCAAAATAAATAACTTGAAGATTTAATTCTTCAGTAAATGCTAATTTTATTGAATTTTCAACTTCTTTGTTATCTTGATTTTACTCTTTCAAATTCTCCCAAGATATTTTACTAGGAATATAATATGATAATCCAATTATGCAAGAAGGGAAGCAACTCATATTTTTCAAACCCTTGTGAGTAAAATAAATTTTGGCCCCTTCATTTGAAAGCTTGCAATTTGTTTGAGTAACTAATTTTTGCCCAACACTGAGATTGAGTAAAATTTCCCATTTCTTATTCGATAAAGTATTACAAAAAATTTTCATGACTACTTTTTACCTTCATTTTCAATGGCCGGTTTGAAAGTTGTGATTGAAAGCAACTAATAAAATTGAGATGAAGATAAAAAGCCGCAAAAATCTAATATGATAGAGGTATCGAGGTTTTTGATTTCCAAAACAGAAGATCTCATGTTGAGGATTTGTCAACAATTATGGGATACTTTTAAAAAAGGAAAAATAATTCTTACAAAATGGATTCCGTTAGAAGACACTCCAAGTGAACTGACCAAAGTATGATCAGCCAATTAACACGACTTGTGATCTAGATAACAAGCAACAGCAACTTCCAGAAGGAAAATAAGATGAAAATATTGCAAAAAGTAATCGTTTCAACTATTCGTTACCAAATTTCTCTTATCAGAGCTTTACACCTGCAAGAAAGCTAAACTAATTACTCTGGTTGCACCTGCAATTATCTTACGCTAAACTGACATAGTTAATTGGACAAAGAATTTGATGAAACAGAGCAAGGGAAAAGAAAAGTACAGAACGTCATTTAATTGGGATAAGAAAAAGTTTTCTTTGCTCTGATGTCTTGCAGAGGTCATTCGGTATTTGGCTAATTAATAAGTTTTCAGAAAAAATGTTCTCTGGAAAAAATAGCAAATATTTCATTTACTAATAAATTGATGTAAAAAATGCAAATGTCATTTTGGGGGGTAAAAAGTGTGTCTTTTCTTTCTTCCCATGATAGTTTTTTTATTCAAGGTGGTGCGTCTTGTTTCCCTCAAACATGAGAACATTAAAACAAATGTGCTTTTAGTGTTGCTATTATGTAGGAGTTAGAAAGTATATCCCTGCCAAGGGCAGATAACTCCGCATATGCATGATTTTCTTTAGCTGGAAAAAATGGGCACTTCACTATAATGAGAGTTTACTCTAGTATGTCCATCCAAGAATATTTAACACTAACTGAGCTTTAAAGAACCCTAAACATCTTCTCAAAGGCAAATTGTTTATCATCCACTTTTCGATTATTCATTAATTCCATGTAAATTTAATCTAATGTTAAAAAAATAAAATCAAAACTGTTGAATAAAGAATTTAGACGTTATTTTTTGAATACTGTCAGGGCCTAGTGAAAACTGATCATACTCTTTCATTCAATCGAATGATAAATTTTCTTTCAAGAAATCCTTCTAAATTTGTGCATGCTTCTAATCTCTTGATTCATTGTAAAAATGTTCTTTTAAATGTTGCTTCTCACATTTTATATTCAGGGTTTTCTTCTTCCTTTGGATAACTTTTAATTTCCTCCACAACGTACTTTGGGGAAAACAGAAATTGGATTTAAAGGAAAACGGAAATAAGTCTTGTTTTTACTCTAAACACTTCTCATGCAAGAAATATATTTCTTTAATGGAGATACCAATAAGATATGTCTACAAGGTGTTACTCCATATGTACTTAACAGTTTGAAGAAGCTGAGGATAGGATTAAGCTAGTGCGGGACCTGAAGCTTATGTTATAGAGGGGTCCTAATTTAAGAAAATACACATGAATATTAAAAGTAATGTTTTACTTCCATAGCACAGTAATTACATTTTCCATTCACTATACAACCAAATAAGTTAACAAGTAAGTCTGATATTTCAGTGATAGTATTGCTTTGCTCTTTTTAATCTTTGCGCAGTGGCTATGACTTCAGTTCCAATTACTTTTGTATTTATGTTGTACATGTTTAATATTCAACATATGAAATAACATATAACATATAAAATATGCCTGCATATTAGATAGATTACTCCATCTGCAACAAAAAGTTCAAAAAAGAAGTTTTCTCTTCTTAGGTAATTGCAAATGGCTGCTATCAGAACAAATATATCTCATAACAAAATGGCTGCTGAAGAGGCATAGCTGAAGAGAAGGATAAGGAGGGATACTATTTGAAAAAGCCCCTAAGCCCCAAATGGAGGGGGTTTATAAATAAAAGTCCCCCTACTGCACATCTAGAGACAATCTCACTAAATGTTGGAAGGAGACCTTGAAGGGGCCAAGCCCTGGTTTCAAATCAAAATTGTCCTTCCCTTGGACTGGTTACCTTCCCAATGCTAGACAATCCAGTGTACCCTATTATTTCACTTACAGCTAGGAGAGGGGAAGAGGAGATGTATTAATGCTTTTTCCAAGGACATAAGTGCAAAAATGACTGTAAACAGCTTCAACTGGAGTTTGAAGTTGACTTGCGGACTCGATACCATTAACCACTATGCAACTTACACCTCCGCAGAGTAAGAACAAAGTATTTCATATAAATTGTAAGCAGTCATCCTATTGAGGAATTGTCCAACTATGAAAAAAAAAAGTGTCCAATTGAGTACTGATGCTAATTTTCAAGTCTGTGGATAAAACCGCATGGCCAGGAGGGTTGGAACACACAAACAAATCAATAAACCTGTCAGAATAAATCCCCAAAATGATTAAAAAAGCTTTATTCCCCTAAAAAAAAAAAAGCATTTTATGAAAGGGTCTTGTTGGGTACTGATACCAATTTTTAAATCTGTAAAAACGGATCAGCCAAGAGGGCTGAAACACTCTAGCACAAGTGTACATGGAAAAAGATAGAACTTTTGGCCTTTATGGATATTCATTACCAGTGTAAATGAAATCCTTCATTCATTTGTATAGTTTCAATCCATTCCAAAATAATTTCATTCACCCTGGGGTGAATCATTCACCAGTTGAAGAAAGCTGCAAGGAGCAAATTCACATCTGATAATAAAGACAATTACCTCTTCTGCTCCTGGGATGCATTTTGAAAAGAAAGTCAGCTCTCCCAAGTTATCGGCTCAGAAGAAGAAGAATGAAGGGGATCATTTTGATGAATGAGCAATTCTCAGAGAATTGAAAAAAAATTCTCTATGTTTAATTCAAGGTACATGGAGTTGGGGTGGAATATGTTTGTTTATGAATTCATTAGTGTGTAGATGAGAATGTAGGAATGGGGATGCATACATGAATGTAAAAATAGATAAGTAGATATAAATATATATATATATATTGAAGATAGTCAATCAAAACTGTCAGCATAGTCAAAACAGGTTTCTTCATTTTCAAGTGGTTCTGGCTGGCTATCTATCAAACTATCAAGTAATCATCATTAACCATTAACAGTTCGATTCAAACACTATTGCTGGGCATAGGTTATTCATCTGTTCTGACATTTAAATGCATCCAAGGACATCATAGAATCCATTAAATCTCAAATGGCGGTGGGCTAGCCATGTCGCAAGAATGGTGGACAACCGATGGACATCACAACTTACAACATGGATCCCCTGAGATCAAATGCACAACTGAGGCCGGCAGAATATTAGATGGAGAGACAAACTAGACAAATTCAGAAAGTACTAGCTCTGCGATAACCCATTATATAGAAGTGTGGCGAATCCTGGGGAAGGTCTATGTCCAACGACAGACGTTAAAAGACTGATGATGATGACTCATCCTAGTCCACCCTTTACCGTTAACTTGAAATTTCACACACACTCTCCTCTCAATGAGTATGGGAAATGTTCTTTTTGTTTTTTAAAAAATTCCCACCCAAAACAAGTTTCAGTGGGTAGTCCAATTTGCAATGTAAGTTTATACTAAATTGATCCTTAGTTTGTGTTTAGCTGTGATCACATTTTATTTTTTTTTAAATTTTGGACATTTAGGGATCACAAATCAATAAAAGGTTAGAGAAGTAAATTATCAATCGATTACATCTTTTTTAATTTCCTAATTGATTCAACACAAAGCGTTCTGCAAAAAGATGTTGATCATCTAGAGGGTAAGAAAAAGCACACCTTTTTGCGTATATCTAAACTGTTTTGAATGCAGATCGCCACTACCCACAACAGACTGGTTTAAACACTGTTGCTGGGTTTAGTTTATTGATGTTATGACATTTATATATATATATATATATATATGTATCTATGTACCTATGTATCCGAACATTGCCCAGCCCTCACTGTTCATACAAGAAACTTGAAATTTTGCATGCAGACTCCCCTCAATGAGTAGGGAAAAGAATTTTTTTCTCCGCCAGAAAACGCTTTTAGTGCAATAGATCAATTTACAATGAGTGTTTATGGTAAACTAGTTCAGCAGCATTCACACTTTTAGTGATCACTGCCCAATAAAAGGCAAGGGAAGTAACTTATTCATTGATCATCCCTTTTTCTAATTTTTTTATTGATCATCCCAACAGGCACCCAAAAGACATTGGTCGCTTGCAAGTTTCCATTAATTGACTATCCATATTTGTTTTTATACATTAAATCATCATCATCATCATCATCATCATCATCATTGATCTTTTATTGTATATCGATGGATCTAGTCCATTCCCACAATTTTTGACACCTCTCTATCATGGAGATTGTGTAGCCAATATTTTCTGAATTTGTCAAGTTCGTCTCTCCATCTTGTAATCGGCTGGTATCGGTTGCGCATGTAATCTCTGGGGATCCTTCTTGTGACTCATGATGTTGTATGCCATTCGTTGTCTGCCATTCTTGCAACATGCCCAGCCCATTGCCATTTGAGTTTTCTAATGGATTCTACGATGTCTTGGGCTTGTTTTTCTCCCTGATGTACTGAGCTGTCTTAAGCTGAATAGAACAACTAGTTTCCTAGCGATGATCTTACCAGCTTTTTTTGGTAGATCGATGGTGAAATTATCAGGTCCAGGGGCTTTTCCTTTCTTTGTTTATTTGATAGCTTGTTTTACTTCCCATGGTGTAACTTCTGGGAGATTCTCGAGCTGATTACTTGCGTCTGGTGTATCTTGCTTGATATTTGTAGTCCATGCCTAGAGGAGCAGAGTCTTTGGTAGAATTCTTGAGCACGTTCGACAATTCTGTCTCTGTCTGTTGTTGAGTCTCCATTTTCTTTGAGTATGCTAGTTATTAGTCTCCGTCTCATACGGAGAGCTTGGTTTATAGTTTTGAAGCTCTGAAGTTTTTCGAGGGTGGTTTAAATGATTTCTTTCATGGACCGTCTTTTGTCTTCTCTTCGTTTCTTTTTGATTGTTTTGTTCAGTTTGGTTTTCTCAATTTTCTCTCTTGTTGCTGTCAGTGGCTTGAGGTTTCTCCATTTCTCAATGAGTTTCCTGGTTTCTATGATGACTTGAACTCCCTACAACAAGGAATTAAAGAATACTTCAATGTCATCAAGGGAGACTTCAACGTACAGGTAGGACCAGGAAATGAATGTTGCATTGGTGAGATCAGAATGAGAGATGTGAAGATATTGTAAACCTCACAAGCACAAACGACTTCAAAATCATGAATACCTTCTTTAAGAAAAAACCCGATAGAAAATGAACTTTGAGGAACCCTAACCACGAAACCAAGAACGAACAAAAGTTACACCATCAAAGACATTCAAGTCCTGAACCAAGAAAACATGGTAAGTGATCACAGGATGGTAAGGTGTAAGATGCAAATAAAAAGCGATGAATAACACAGAAAAATGTTCCACATTAAACTGCAACCGCTAAACCTACTTAAAGAGCTCATCCAATCCTCCAATCTTGAATTGAAAAACAGATATTAAGTTCTTATCAAAGAGAACAACACCAACACCAGCATCAATGAATCCACAGGATAATAACCTCTCTGATGAAAGCTGCCATTATATTTAAACAAAGGAGCACACAAACTATTAGTAAAATTTCTTCTTAATGAGTATTTGTTGATTATTAATTGATTTATATGTGCTTATTTGTTTTAATGTGTATTCGAGTATATATATATATATATATATATATATATATATATATATATATAACTTATTTCCCAATATCTGTCAGTGCAATTTATGTAATTTTCTTCAATGGTTTTTCTCCCTGTTTCACATATATTTTGTTATTATCGTACAATGTATGAATTGTCCCTTGTTGAGATCATCAGTTGTTTACCATGTAACTGTTTCAGGGATATGTACCTACGTATAAAGTTAGAGATATTATGCATAAATACATATACATATACATATGCATATATATATATATTTATATATATATATGTTTGTTTGTGGATGTACATTGATCTGATAAAATGTTGATGAAAGTGATGATTGGAAGGTGAAGAGAAAAACTTGAAAGCAGGTATTACATTTCAATTTTTTTTATTATTCTGTGGGCATCTCACCTATACAAATGCAAACACCTCACCTTTCACTCCTACAAAACAACAAAAACACGGGAATATCCCCATTTCTTCCCTCAACTTCAACCATGTAAACATTTTCTGTCAGGCCCTGAAAGTTTTTCTCTGAAAATGTTAATTGGCATCCGTCGAAATGCATCAAAACATGCTCACAGAATATTTTTAAAAATTGAGATGTAACACCTGCTTTCTCTTGAATTTTTCTCTTCACCTCCCCGTAGCCACTTTCACCAACATATATAAACATATATCCATATATATATATATATATATATACAAAGAGAGAGAGAGAGAGAGAGAGAGAGAGAGAGAGAGAGAGAGAGAGAGAGGGGTGGAGGGAGAGGTAGAGGTATAAAATCCTGCTATCAAGCTATCAACCATAAAATCTATGTGGAAGTATATCTATGCATTCCTCCGTATATTACATATAATATCTTGTCATCTCTGAAGAGCATTTCCGCTCTTTAAGAGGATATTTGCATGAAACAGAAAGATTTGAAGTTGTCTCTAGACATTTATGTTTCAAATTGTCTTCTGTCCCCCGGGCAGCTCTCCTCAATATACATTTCTTTCAGAGATTCGTACTTGAGGATGCAGGCACTGAATGTTTCACCCTCCCACCTGCTCTCTCTCTCTCTCTTTTGTCAATACATTTGTATGCTTCCTATGTTTCTTTATATATATATATATATATATATATATATATATATATATATATATATATATATATATATATATAAATATATATATATATGTATGTTTCAATAGACCATCCCCTCAAATAGAGTGCTGATCACGATTATTTTCCGTATAACCTGTCCAATATCTACAGAAATAAATGGAAATCTACCAAATTTCTATTATCAGAATATTCTAATATGATGTTCAAAGTAAATTGAATTTTTTCCAACTCACACGTAGTAATTTCAAAGAAAAATTGAAAATATGACTGTGATATTGATATAGGCACACTTTGTTAATTTTCAGTTACAGATTCTTTAGCGATGGTAACTGCTTCCAAAAGTTTCTTATAGTCATCTGTAAGCTTCGTGCACCTGTAGGCAGTTAGTTTTTCCAACTCTTCCTTTGTGATTTGTTCAAACTCTTGAATGTTTACAGGATTCAGCAAAGCAACTCCATGAAAAAAAAATTCAAGGGTGCCAAAAATCGTGACCAACCCAGCACACATACATGCATATATCATCATCATCATCATCATCATCATCATCATCATCATCATCAATCTGGTCTCCTCCTAATCCATTTGCTGTTCCTAAAGTACCATTCAATAAAACTTTGCCACCATCTTTTTACCTTCTTTCTTTTTATGTGTCGTGCCTGTCTCAGTTTTGTCACTTTATCACTTCACTGATTTCTCTGATATTGGTCTGCTCTTAGGTCCATACTGGCTTCCTAGAGTTATTCCTATCATTGCTTATTCATTGGATAGTGATCATTAAAAACTATAAAAAAAACAAGTGTGAATGCTGTCAGACACAAATTAAGAGACCAATTTAGCATACATTCACAATGTGAATGAAACCCACTCTAAAAAACATATTTGAGGGTGATTTTCAGAAGACAAAAAGAAAACCTTTTTTTTCTAGATATGATAAGGGGTAAATATTTGTATTTTCAACCATATAGCGCTATTGGAGCAGCCTGTACGAGTGATGGATTACCATTCAGCCACAACAGAAAAAAGAACTAAAAGTGATGATAATAAGAAAAGGTAATGGTGACAGTTTTCCACTGATACCCTTGGGGAAGGCATGAATCCAGAAATCGATCTGTACTTACCCTCTGCTAGAAATAGATCTGTACTTTTCCTTTGCCAGAAATTAGTACGTACTTTCCTTTTGCAAGAAGTTAATACATATTTTTCCTTCACCAGAAATTGGTACATACTTTCCCTTTATCAGAAATTAGTATGTACGTCCCTTTTGCCAGAAATTGGTATATACTTTCACTTTACCAGAAATTAGTACTTATTTTTCTTTTACCAGCGGTATGTAAATACTTAGTGTGTACTTCTCCTTTGCCAGAAACTATTATGTGCTTTTCCTTTGGCAGAAATTAGTACGTACTTTCCCTTTGTAAGAAATTAGTATGTACTTTCCTTTGCCAGAAATTAGTACATACTTTCTTTTTACCAGAAACTGGTATATATTTTCCTATTGGCAGAAATTGATATGTGCTTCCCTTTTGGCAGAAATTGGTACCTATTTTCTTTTTGCCAGAAATTAGTACGCACTTTCCCTTTGCAAGAAACTGGTACATATTGTCGTTATTGACAGAAATTGGCTTGTACTTCCCTTTTGCCTGAAATTGGTATGTACTTTCTCTTTGCCAGACATTCTGTATCATCAATCAGTAAAGCTCTATTAGCAACAGAAAAAATATGTCTGCAAAGAAAAAAGTTATTCTTGCCAAGACTGATATGAAGGAAAATTTGTTTTGAATATCAAATTTCATTTACTTGCATGATCAACATTTTAACCCCATGTGGGAAAGAAAACTTTTTCGTTAATTTTTAATTGAAGATATCTCAAATAACTGGCTATTTTTCTAACTAAACATCTAGATTTTGGATAGAATTTCTTACATTGCAATTCTAAATTTATTTATATATATATATATATATATATATATGCAATGCTCTTCCAATATAGGAATAGAGCACTTTGGTGGTTGGGAAATATATGTGTAAATAAATATATCGCTTAAATTCAACCTTACTTGCCGTCCAGTTCCATGGTGCAGAGAACAGTACCAGCCTCTGGGTCTGAAGCGAAGGTTTTGATCCTACCTCATGGTACTGAATGGGATAATGGATAGTCTATAGCCACACTGAAGAGTTGTAATACAACGAAACAGCTGTCTGTGGATGACACAATAATATATATATATATATCATTGTTCTCCACATATCAGAGGTGTTGTGGGGTTAAGTACTCATAGGTAATTATTAATGAGACTTAGTTCTGGCTTGCCATGCCCGTTGCAACATCATTTTGATTATAGCAACTAATGGTCACCCATCTAGGTACTGACCAGCCTTGACATGGCATAACTATGATGATCTTACAAGAACCAGTCTAGCCAACATGATTTGGTTGTAAACCCTTAGCCCAGAGAGTAGTTTCTCTATACTAGTCCTTCTTCTGAGTGTCAAGGAAAGAGGCATTGAGAAGCATTTTCAAAGTCCTTGATATGACTCAGTGATAGATTGAACCATAGCCTACCAAATTGGAGACAGGAACCCCACCATATCTCACTGACTAATTGTAATCAATCATACGTTTGTAAAATTATCAAGATTGATGCAGTGCCTACTTATGATTGTTGTAAAAGACTTCTGTGATACAAAAGCTGGTCAGCCTGCCAAGATGGAATACAATACATCTCATGATGAGGAATACATCCATCTGAAAACTTTGTTATAGGAGTCATAGATGCTGTGCTGATTATAAACAACTTGTTCTATCAAATACAGAAACATCTTGAAATGTTCTGATAGCAAGCTTTAACACTTAGATTCATAATCAGTAGAACCAATGATACTGTTGACATTTGAACTTCTGATAAACACAATTACTCTGACTGATTGTTATCCATTGAGGGAAAATTGTTTATTTTGATGCATGTTATGCTGGGAGATCAGAATGTCTAGATTCCAATCTCATCTCTCTATGATTGATAAATAATCCAGCAAGAGATGTCAGAAGAATATCTCCCTCGACAATTATTAAACAAATAATAATTGTTAAATATAAATGTTTGATTGTTTTGTCTTGTTTTTTCTTCAGGGGATTCGTTGCAGGGAGATGGAGTTGGCAGACAGTAGCAAGATGGGAGGCCAGAGAACAGTGTCATCAATTCACCTCCGATCATGTGGGCTTCCTTTGGCTCTGGGGCTTGTGTACTTGGTGTTTCAGACATTTGAGACAACCGTGATGTCATCATTTCTGACCTGGTCACTTCTAGTGTTGCCTACTGCTTGCCAAAGACATCTTATCCCACAAGTCATGATTTTTTGCTCCAGGGCTCAGTTAGATTAGGCTAGGAAAACAAGTTGTGTTGATAAATCTAATTCTTCAAGAGGGGTCTTACCAGTGACTCTGAGAGGCGGGAGTGGGTGCGTGTGCAACTGGAGCCAATAGAGTCAAGAGAGACTTGATTTGCTTGAGTAGACCTGTGTATCAAAATGTCTATGGCAGTACGATACGTCCATCATTAAAATCAGTTGACTCTATCGTTTTCCAGTTGGCGAATATAGTGTAGTGCGCTGGAAAGGGTTATAGCAGATAAGAGCATAATGGCAAAAGGACGGGGTTGTTGAGGAAGGGACTAAACAACTTTGCAGCTAGCAGTACCTCTGATATATAATGCACAGGTAAACACTCAATAGAAGTGACATGGACAACAAGTAATGTTTGTATTTATACTTACCGATCCCTCATCGTTGAGTACGTTTTGGGGGTAACCTACATATATAAGCCATGTTTAAATGATTTGTTGTATGGATAAAATCCATGTACAATTCTTTATGATAATACCTTATATTGCAAAAAATGCGTGTATCATAACATAAGTGATATATTCAAATCATGACTGAAAGGGAGGTGGTGTTTGATCAACACTGCTTGGGTGCTATATTAATACAACTGTTTTGTTTTCAAAATATCCGAAAAAATTACATGGTAAATAACTGATGATCCCAAGAGAAAATTTACTCATAGTACCATAACAACAAAGTATATACATAAATTACATAAAATAAGTGACTGAAGTGACACTGGGAAATTTGGAAAATTTTTCCAATGTTCAGTGTTCAAAGATGTAAAGATTTCTAGACTATATACATGAATGGATATCAGTATCCAACAACATAATAAAGAAATTTGGGAACTGAGTTTTTGCTTGGACCAATGTATTTCTGGTAGTAAGCAAACAGTGTTGATGGGAAAATAAATTATGAATCTTTGGTGGTATTCAAACCCACAACCTTTATTTAAGCATTCTTTGGCTGTCTGCTATCACAGGGGCCTTGTTAGCTCAATCTGTGAGAGGAGACTCGGCTAAAGTATGCTCCCATGTGTGGGTTTGGGTCACGTGTAAGGCTAATGCTTTATTTTTCCAGTAAGGCCATTCACAACCTGAGTTCAAACTTGGGCCAGGGCAGTTTATATTCATTTGGGAAAAGCATGAATCCATCTCTTCTCCCTCCAGCTATAGGTAAAATAGTAGGACAGATTGGGTTCTCTAGCCTTGGAAAGGCAACCTGTGATTCCACACCAAAGAATGGAGTCCCCGTTAAGGTGGTTTGACATTCGATTTGACATCGTTCGGGTAACCCCAGTAGCCAAGTTGATACAAGATGTATAACCCTGCTTTTCTCCGGACTACATCAGTGAGGATTAGTGTGGAATTTTGGAGACTGGGCATCCCAGGATCGTCACAGGCTTTGCCCAGGCATGTGCCCTGGAAGGGATATTTAATTATCTGTTAAGATAGAACAGAGGCTGTTTATATAGGAAAGAAATCTAATATCCTGCCCCATAAAAACCTACAATTACAACAAACAAAAAATGAACCTAGATAGATATTTTGAGAAATCGAGATAAAATTGTTATATCGCATGAAATGGGAGCTATTGAATTTTAAAAACATGGCCGACATTTGCTATTAGCTAAATTTGGAAGGTTACAATTCTACCTGTAAGCTTTGACACCTTCCAAAATCTGATTATCACTTGCATGTTGAAAATTAACTCTTCTATCACAGGAGAGTTCTACTCAGAACAGAATCCTAGTCTGGCTTCCATCACCAATTCCAAACTTATCATTGACTGCCTTCTCACGTTAACACCATCATAGATGCAAGACTTCTCAAAATCATATGTACATAATAAGAACCGTATCTATTACACCTATAGTATCAGTAGCAGCCATCAGCCCCACCTTCCCTCTTATTAATCTACCAAATTTTTTCCTCTCGTCATTCTTCTTACTCTCTTATTTAACTACCTAAATTACTTCTCTCCTTTCTCTCTTCCTGCCTTTTTATCAAAATAACTTTCTTTTCTCTCCTCTCCTTTCCAGTTTTTTCTTTAACTACTTAGCCGCCTCCCCTCTCCCTTCCTACCCTCTTATCAAACCATCCAACTTTCTCTTCCCCTCTCCTTCTCTACCTTCTTATTTAACCTACATTCTCTTCTATCATTTCCTACTAGGTACCCTTACAGTATCAGTGATAATGCTTGAAACATTGAAGATCTTCATAAGGTTTCCATAAACCAAACTCTCTTCTTTTATTCAAAATGATTCATCACTAATTATAACAACACCAATGTATGTGAGCCCAACACAGTGAAAAATCTTTTATCACTTTAAAGATAATATGCTTGCTGGCTCATATAGATAGAATTACAGTTCATCAAAAAGAAATTATGAATTAGAATGATGAAATTATTTAATGCCAAAGTAATGAAGCCTTAATTCCAGTCCCTTCACACATAAAAATGTAACGATGCTGTCAATAATTTTCCATCGTCAAGAACAAGTATTTTATATAAAGATTTATGCAGACTTTTGTCCTCATCAACGTTCGTTTTTTCAACATGTTTCTGCCATTAAACCCTACAACCATTGTCAGGTGATGAATGTGTGAAGTTTCAACCATCAAGACAGGGAGGCCCTGTTCAGGACGTTTACATTCCTCTGTCAAATATTGGGTGTGGTTGATTTTCTGTTTGAAGCACATTTGTTGGTCATAATTGGGGTCAAACATCTGTAGATATCTAGAATTCATGCCTGGATGGATGCTTTTGGGGGGCTGGCAAAGCATCTTTGTTGGCCACGATTTGTTTTGTTTGAAAGTGGGGGCAAGATACACGCATCAATATTCCAAGAAAAAAGGTAAATGGTGACAGGGGAATGTCTTCCTCGGCTGATGTGGTGCAAAAGAGGTAATTTTTGAATATTTTCATCGATATAACCTGACTTTGTTCCTTTGAAAGTGTAAGATTACATTTTTTTCTTTCAAAATAATTATTCTAATTCCCTTTTATCTTTGATTTTTCTGCACTTGTAGCATATGTTACAAAAGGGTCCTAAATTTGAAAGTATACGCTATATTCTCTATGACGTGAGAAATAACTTTAGATGGAAAAAAACTGGAAAAAAAGGGTGATCAACAAATAATTTCTCCTGATAACTAGAAGTAGTCTGAATTTTCAAAAAAACTAGTATGAATACAACTAGAAACAAACTAAGGGGTCACTCTAGCATAAAACTAACTAATTAACTAACTAACTAATGAATTGAACCCTACACCATAAATCTATTCAGGGGGGATTTTTAAAAAAAACAAAATAAGTTTTTTTTCAAGGTGTAATAAGGAGAAAATGTATCTCAGCCCTTTAGCTCCATTGATACAGCCTGTGCATAAGATACAAAGCCTGCAAGCCAGTCTGCCGGGCCAACTTAAAAACTAAAGAAACTTATTTTGACAGTTTGGGTTGACGGTTTCTAGTCTGAAGACAGAATTAAAACTTTTGTTTTTCTTTTTCGGATTTGAGATTCTCTTTATTTTACAACCATTTTTCTCAACCAAAATTTCATCTGAAATCCAGTAATAAACTCAATTATGGAAACTTTTTATCGCATTCAATCCTCCTGCTATTTATTCCACGAATATGAAACAATCTGAAATTGATTGCAAATATCTCCCGGCCCTGTCCTTCCTAAACCCTAACTTTGCCCCCGGTCCAGTCTCGATACTTTTAATGGTCATTCTGTATTTGTTCCCATGTGGCTGGAGTTGATAAGACAGATCTTTATGGTCAAGAGGTCGGCAAGATTAGATCAAAGCCCCGTTCCCAGAAAACACACTCATTGGCATGACATCAATAGCACAAGGATTTATAATAAATCTACTTTTAGCTCGACTCTACGAACATGCAAGCAACACATTTGTATTTGTATAGATTTAATCAGTACTGGTAACCACTCTGCCACTCTGCACCTCGACCCTCCCTCATATCTAATACAATTAGTAGCACTATTCCCCTCGTGTCTTTACTTGCATGTTATTTTGTGATATCAGACGCAATATGTAATTTTATTAAATGGTGTGGAAAATTATGACCAGTAAGAAATGAGAGATTTATTAATTGTGGGTCCGCTGGAAATTTCAAGCCAATTGTGTATTTTCTGATAAAAGCAAATAATTTGATACACTTATTGCCAAATGCATTCAAAAAAATTTGGATATCTATTTTCTAAAATGGCTGCCAACAACAAGTGTTTTCAGATCAATTTACTTATCAGCAATGGATATAATATGATGTTGAGGATATAATTGAATTTATGTACTATACATAGTTCTTGGGAATCACCATTTGGATATTACATGCAAATCATTAAGAATTCAAGATGGCAGCTATGACTGGTACAAAGATTGTAATAAAGTTGTTTATATTAGTCTGATATGGATGATATCACTGTCAATTTTTTCTTTTATTTTATGATGCAGAATTCTAATTTGGAAATTTAGGATTACCCAGAAGCTTCATTTTATCTCAAAATTCAAAATGACCACCATATATGGGGTTAGATACTGATTTCCACACCAGAACTACCCTTACTGTTTAGATGGGGCTGGTCAAAGACATCTAAAGGGTATAATGAACACTTATGGACATGTAAAGCAGATGCAGATCCATCCAGCTATGTCGCCTGCAAATGAAAGAAAGTTTGTATTAGCCAGTGTGAGAGCAAAAAAGCTGCCTTCTTATTGTAAAAGGGAGTGCTGATTAGACTTTCCCGCTGTAGACCTAAGATTTGGGTTGTTTTTGTAATCATTTACTTCAAGTTTGGAATTGTCATGCCACCATCTTGAAATCTTTTGAATTTTGAATTCTCAAACACTTGCATGTATTATCAAAACAGCATTTCCAAAAAACTATGCATGGTAAATAAATTCAACTAATTATGTCCACAATATAATATTATATCCATTGTTGATAAGAAAATTGACCAGAAAATAGTTATTGCTGGCAGCCATTTTGAAACAAGTGAAATTTCTAGGTAGCTCAATATCCATTTTTTTCTAACGCTTTTGGCTTTAAGTGTACCAAATTAAATACTTCTTTTTTTTAAATGTACAGTTTTTTAGCTAAGCTGCATCACAATAATAAAAGATGTTATGTATGAACAATATTATCAATGCTGGATCAAGATCATGTGGGGCCCGTTGCATATGTCATAAAGGGGCTCTAAAGTAAAAAAAGATAGAGAGATATTGAAAAGAATATATTTTTACTTGCAAAGTAAAGTAATCGGTGTATCTTTCAGTGTAAAAGATGACACTTGAAGGATCCCCTCCAAATGGGGTATTCCCAGAGGCTAGATACAAAAATATTGACTAAACAGCGAGCTAAAACCATTTCATATCAAAATTATCAGGAGTTCTGGAGTTCAAATAGGAGGTATTTGTTTTCATTTGCCATACAAGACAGATGACAAATATGTTTTAGTAATTATATTGCTTCTTTTTCAATTTGATTTTTTTACTGTGGTTTTGATTCCAGTTTCAAATACTTTTGTATTCATGCACTGTCTATGCATCAAACAAATATCACTTCCATCAAATTCTGTGTTGGAATAATAACTCCTATTGAAGGTGATAATCGGCTAAAATCACTAACCTTACACACCCAGTAATTTATAAAAGTTGACAACAATATAGTGCAAGAGAAATAGACCTAGTGGAGAATTACTGAATTAGAATTAATATCTTGCAAGTATTTAGTGAGGGGCTCTTGAAAATGTGGGGTCCGTATCAAATACTACATTTACAACATAGTTGATTGTGGCCTTGAATATTATTGATCAAAATAAGAACCATGTGATTCAATATAGAAAAACAAATGATGATTTCATAAGATAAAAAAGATATCTAGCTTGGAAGCTTCACATTTCCAATTTGCTTTCAATTCTGTTGATCTAATAATTTGTAAATCTTTGGTGTAACTCATCCAGGGATTGACCCATGAACCACTTAACTAGAGGCGAGAACTCTACCACTATATTTTGTAGGAACGCTCTACTTTCAGAGAGCTGGGTAATACCTGCATTGGAAAGCAATTCTAGTTTTCTTATGAATCTGAATTAAAGAAACCCTTCAAGAGTACGAATATCTTCTTCCTTTCCAAATAACATTATCTTGTTCCCTTCAGCAAATATGGAGGCTGACAATGAATAGCCTAATTTCTCATATTGAAACAAAAGTGAATGAAAAAGGGAAAGAAATCCTGTCATCATCTCCAGATTTTAAAATGCGGAATGAAAATCAACTTCAGGGATTTTTTGTTCCATCAACAATCAAGGGAACTACCCAGCATTTTTAGAATTCAAAAGACAACCATAAAGATTCTTGCAGGAAAATTGAATTAAAAAAATGGTTAAGGTTTGTGGCAGATACATGCACAATTAACTCCCCTACATTGTAGCCATCTGTCCATGACACATGATATCTTCAAAATTTCCTCAGTCTGTCCATACACCATATCTCCAGAAGTTCTCCATGAATTTCAAGGAAATTTCATCCTATGATTGGAAAAAAAGCTATAAAAGATGAAAGATATGAAGATTTGGAGTGGGTCTAGGCACAACTTCTCTGTCTGTCTACACAATACCTCGCAAAAGTTCTCAATGAATTTCAATGAAGTTTTGTGGAAGAGCAACTATTGAGGAAGTGATTAGGTTGGGGAGTGAATCCATCTACAATTATCTCCTCTATGTTATAGCTATCATTCCACTGGTGTTTCATTTTAAACCAAGGGTTCTTGACCTCTGATGGTAATGAAATGACTTGCACTATGGTTTTTTTAGTAAACTTTACTCAGCATGAAATTTCCTTTTTGATCATATACAAGATGCCTAGATTTAATGGGATTCTTTCTCTTTCTGATAGAATACCACAGCAAAATATCTGCCATCATGAATCATGCCACTAAAATATTTTTGTAACTAGATTGGAATTTTTTTCCAAGATATTCTTGAAGCACATTCAATTGGTTTCATAAGTCAATTCAAAAATTCCTAAGGAACTCTATAACAGTGCCCAGACTAGAACCTTCACACAATTTTTGACAGCATTTGTCAGCATATATTTCTGCAATAAAACGATTTGTTCTCAGTAGATAGAATACACACATTTTCGATTGTATCCAAAAAGTATGTACTTATTTGTGTTCCCCATAAGTTATAAGTCCTAACTTGAAGCTTACAATATAAGAATTGCTATAAAATCTGTTGTCTTTTAAAATTACAAATGCTTTTTCTTAAAGGTTGCATCTTTTCATTCTGAGGATAGATTTAAAACAAGAATGATATGATGTAATGTAACGCAAAATGAGAAAAACAATTTTCATCCACTCTATCTTTTCTTCTGAATACTTTCAACCATTTCAAGTTTGGTCAGCAAGAGAGAGATTTTGGCATTCATAGACATGTGCACATTTATTACTGGTAAAAAAAGGACAAGACATTGGAAGAAATGAAAAAGACAAAAGGAGACAGAGAGAGCAAATGAAAGATGAAAATCGAGACATAGGAAGTGAGAGAGAGAGAGGAAAGGGAAGGAAGATGGAAGTAGATAAAGAGTAATATTTTGGAGATATTGTGGAGAGAGAGAAAGAGAGAGACTAACAGATAGACAGACAAGAGTGAATGAATATACCTCTTCCAACTTTATTTGTAGAGGTAAATGTGGAATACATAGACAAAAGGTAAATATTTGAGATCATAAATCAAAAACAATGGGTTCTATTATGGTAACATGAAGAAATTGCTGTTGCGTTTTTATTTGTTTTAAAGACATTTTCTTCAGTTTGGGGATGGGGAGACGAGACCTGAGAAGACGACATGAAGGCATTGTCAGATTTGTGTGTTTGTAGAATGATTTGAACCAAAATAATTTCATGTACCGTTTCCGCAGAACACAAAGAATTGGAAGAAAAAAAGAAAAAGAAATAAATAAGAATTGACAGAAGATATTGGAGAAAGGAAATGTATTGAATATATAAAGGTATTTCACGTTTCACCCGGTTGCTATTATATAATTGGGAATTGTAAAAGGTGGGGACTTGAGAGGGGTAGAACAATACAGAGGGTGGCAAAAGTAGGTGTATAGTTGTTATTATTAAAACAAGAACCATGAGTTCAACAATGCGTCCACCATCTGTGATAGTAGTAGTAGGTGGAAGAGGGTCAAGAAGAGCAAGTAGTCTTCCTTTGTGTCAGCTGATCTTCATACATGTAAGATATTGCAAAATTGAAATATTCTGCAAATATCATTTTCAATAAAAATCGTAAATGGCGATTCTATTTTGAACTCATTAGCAACTGGTAAAAATATTGATTGAAATAGTGTTAATTTGATGATGTCACATCCTTTAATGGCATCACACCTCTTCCCTCCTTCCTATTTCTGTTGTTTAACATAACTGGAAACAACTGAAAGACTAATCGAAAAGCATGTAGTAGAGATGGACGGACACATCTGAAAACCATTCAGATAATCATGAAGTTGTCTTTTATTACAAAAGTATTATTAAGTCACAAGGGTTTCCTCAGTTTTTGAGCTGCTCTGGCTGGCAATGTATGTATCATGTGTCCATGGAATTAGAGAGTTTAAATTTCAAGCATACACTCTATGTTATGTCTTTTTTTTGTTTTTTGAAAATTCAGACTTTCCAAGTGATCGCAGTCCAACAAAAGGCGAGAGAAGTAACTTTTTTATTGATTGCCAATTTATTTCATTTTTGAATTGATCGCCCCAACATGGCATGCCACCAAAGAAGATTGGTCATGTGATGGTTTCTTTTTAGAGACTGACTAAACCTGCCTCTCTAATGTTCTAATTGCATACCTTCATTATCAACACATTATCTACAGTCTAGTTTCTAAACTCAAGAACATTTTGAGATGGACTTGCTCATCGTCATCAATTTTTGTGGCATGCTTCTCTCATGAATAGAATCATGGCATCCAATAATGCGTGGGTTTTCTTGTGTACTCTTTATCTTTGATAATCCCCACTCCCAAGAAAAAGTCAATTGGGGTGAGGTCAGGTGATCGTGGTAATCATTCCACTGACCCATGTCGACCTACACAGAATAATTATGCAGAATAATTCTTTCAATCAAGAAACTCACTCAACATTGCAGCATGTGCAATAACAACTGCATACCTACTTCTGCACCCCCCCCCATTATTCTTTTGGCGAAAAGTCAGATTCAGGGATCATCACTGCACCTTGCGACAGACAGCATGTATTGTATCTTCATAGGGAGGCATGCTGACCATTTTTTCTTTCCTGTTTTCACTATAATTCAAGCTGGCAGCTTAAGTTTCTCATAATGCTTCAGCAGGGGGAGGGACTCCAAAAGGAATTTCTTTTTTCTAGCATGGAGGTTGGGGGACAAACGGAGAGATTTTTATTTACAAATAAATACATAAAAATTAAAATAAAATCCAAACATCAAAGATAAAAAAAAGTTATATGTGATCCAGCATTTTCCACTTGAATTTGAGTCGTAGCTTTATAACACAAGAATTGATGAAATGAAAAATGAATCCCAGAAATTTAATGCAGAACCAATGAAAAACAAGATTTATAAAGCTCAAGACGGAAGACATATTACTTATATAAGATGAAAGACAAAATAATAATTTTTTTGTTTTTAAAGTTGATTTATGATTACTTGGGATTATTTTGCTTTTTATCATTTGGATGTCTTTGGATATTTGGGAAAAATTGTGTTTTGTCCAAGCAGGGTAAATGGGTCTAGTAGTCCCACCCATTCTGTAGATCTGTCCCTGTTGTGGGACCTTGCATTATTCTTTAAACCAGGCAAGAATTTTCATATCAAACGTTATGCAGAAAAATCCAATTCCATATTCTGTAGACTACATTTGTGTTGTGCTGTGTTGTTTATTCAACTGTAGATGACTTGTTAAATATGCATCTAGACATATATGAATCGCAATGACAAATATGTCCACACAATAGCGCAGCAAGAAATAATTAGGGATTTCAAGGTGTGGCTCGAGGGTCCCCTTCCAACATTTATTGAGAGTTTGTGAAAAGGGTAATTTTTGCACAATAGATAGACCTGCACCATCACGTACAAATATATATCCTTGTTACTGCATTATAGACCAAATCCCCCGATCTTGTTCTGCCATGCCTCTATTTCTAAAGACATTCTCTCCTGAAGAAAAACAATTAATAATTGAGAGGGAGAATAAACAAGCACATATGGGAGAAGGAAGAGGAATGACAGATTGAAAAAAGTGGAAAGAAGGAAAAGCAAAAAGAGAAAAGGAAAAGAAACAAAGAAGAAGAAGAAGAAGAAGAAGAAGAAGAAGAAGAAGAAGAAGAAGAAGAAGAAGAAATGATCACTAAAAATATATTAATCTTGAAAAAGACCAATAAAGAGGAATGAGAAAGAGGATAAAAAGGGAAAAAAGAAAAAGAAAGACAATGAGAAAAGGAGAAAAAGAAAACAAGACAGAAGATGCAAAAAAAAAAGAAAGTGATGAAAATTTGGCGGAACATATCACATTATATTGCCATCCCTCACTTCACCCCAAGTGGATGTGTTGGGTGTGGCAAGGGTGTTCATTCATTTATCCCTTCATTTATTTTAGCCAGAATCAAATGAAATTCCATTCAAGTTGAACAAGAGAAGGTGTTTAGTTTTGCAACAAAATGTCTGATAAACAGCTTATCAGACAAGAAACAATAACAAAATGTCTTGTGATCCAAAATTGCAACAAGCCACCATTTTATTCCACTCTCCACAAGTGGAGGAAATAAAACACTAAATTCTTCTTCTAACAATTCTTTATTTTGACAACAGGTCATTTTTTATATCTTTTTTTAGTGTTTTCTTTGCATTTTTGTTTAGCAATTGATTTTATTGTGATGCAAATATTATTTTGTTTTTATTTTTGTCCTTTTTTTGAATTTCAATTTATCAACAAATAGATTTCAGAGTATCACAAAATGACAAATCCTGATCACTGATTTGAATGTATTTGATACACAAGAATTTTTTAAACAATGGAAGGTTAAAACAAGATATGCTTTCTTTGGGGCAATTTTTTATTTTTATTTTGTTGTGCCACTAAGGAAACTTCTCTTCAGCTTATCTTGTTATTTCAGTGTTTATTTGTTTTAAAATTCCAATATTCCAAGCAATTAATCACTGCCAAGGACAACAAATCTCCGTGAAATCCTCAAAAGAAGAAAGAAATCAAAGAAAGAAAGAACCACTCGAGGTTGGCAAGCTTTCAGCAGGGCAAGCTCAACCTTTGAAAACAAGAAAATTACGCTAGTGTTAAAAAGGAAGTGTATTCAACCAATGCATCATCCCGATAGTCTCCTATGGAGCTGAAACATGGAACCTAATCAAATTAATGACCCTTAAACTGAGAACCATACAGTGTGTATAAGAGAGAATCATGCTCAACCTTATATCTCATATTTTATCTATATATATTGAACAGTCACTAGTTATGGGAAGTTCCCGTGGTGAGTGAGGGAGAGTAGTAATGTAGTAAGAGTTGTATGTAGCAATAAAATTGTGCAGTTGTGGAAGACAAAAGATTTTGTCTCCACGTATATGGCTTTTCCAACCACACACCAACGTCACTTGGAAATGTTGAAGGAAAAAGGGGGATTATAGTCATTATGACAGTGTGGAGAATATGTGCACCAAATATGAGTGGGGACATAGAGATTAAACAATGCTTGTAATTGTAATAACAATACGTACAAATGCTTAGACAAACAGATTAAATGTACATTTGAGATTTATAACAGTATGAGACAGTGAGAAAATACATGTAAACAAAAAACATAAATATGAACAATTGTAAAGAAAAAAAAGAGGCCTGTTTAGTTCAGATGGTCATTCCTATACATAAAAATGGAATATAGAAGAGAAAAATTAGTTAAGGAAAAATGTGACATATCAGGTCTAATGTCATTTGGTTATTCTATGGAATGGACCCTGATTAGTAGTACCTATCATGATGAGTGGCATGTATGACCAGGCTAAATTATCAAAAGATGGTTGGTTCAGGTTCAAGTGTAAGAAGGATCTAAAGGGGTGAAATAATAAATGCAGTATTTGCGTTGTGTTGCCAAAAATGAGGTAAAAGAAATAATTGCAGTGTTTTTATTGAGTAGATATAAAGCTCCTGCGAATTCTCACATAGAGGAAGTTTAGTGACAAAAGACGATATATATAAAGCCATGGCCAAAAAATGGAAATTATGCTGGTCTCGAGAAAATGAAAGGAATGAGTAACTGGCAAGAAAACTAGGGCAAATAAGCAGGTGAACGCATGCATTCAGGGGTTTTATAGGGAGTCAACGGGGAAAGTGAGGTTTTGTATATTTAGCTGAATTTAGGGTTGCTAAAGCTAAAGCTAATATCTAATTATTTTCATAATTGATTTCAACAAAAAATAAAGGAGCTGTTACACTCACATAGAGAGACCACAAGACGACACGCGACAGGAGCCTGTGACATCATAGAATCCATTGGAAAACTTGAGTGGCAATGGGTTAGCCATGTTGCGAGGATGTCAGACAGCCACTTGACATCGCAAATCATTACATGCATCCCCAGAGATCACATGCGACACTGGGGCAGATAAAATATGAGATGGCATGAGGAACTTGATAAGTTCTGAAAGTACTAGCTTTGCGATGCCCACAATTGAGACGTTTGGTAAATCTTGGGGATGGTTTATGTCCAACAACGGACACTAAAAGGAGGAGGAGGAGGAGGAGGAGGAGGATGATGATGATGATGATGATGATGATGATGATGATGATGATGATGATGATGATGATGATGATGATGATCCACAACACTAGTTGAGATATTGGCTTCAAGTTATTCATATGTTTGGAGAATGATATGTATCCATGTATCTAGACTTAACCGAGCTTTGATAGTTGGAATTTGAAAATTTCAATGAGTAGGGAAAAAAGTTATTTTGCTTTTCAAAAATTCCCCTCCAAAATGAAGTTTTAGTGTGGGGTTCAACTTTCATTGTAATTTTGAATTGGTCCTTTTCTTAGTGCCCAACAAAAAGCAAGAGAAGAAATTCACTGATTATCCCTTTTTCTAATTTTTTTGATTGATCACCCCAACGTGACATGCTGTCAAAAGACTTTGGTCACTGAGAGGTGGAGAAAAAAATAATATCTTTTCACATACATGCTGTCTGTTATGCATGCAACTGTTATTGTTGTTGCTATTATTGATCACTGTAATTCAAGAGATTGGTCCCTGGAAAAGTGCCCATCAAGGATATATCAAAGAAGGAAAAGTGCCCATCAAAAAAAATTTGTCCATCATTCTTTTATTTTCAGTTCATTTTTAGTTGATAAATGTTTGTTTGGTTCTTTTTTCCTCATACAGGACGTTTGGAATTTAATGAGGTTAAAAAGCGCCAATTCTTTAGGTTTTATGAAAAAATTTTTGAATTCTGTGTGTGGAATAAAAAGAAATAAGCAAGGCAAAACAATTCAAAAAAGCGATTCATTAAAAGCAATACAATGTTTTTCTTTTGTGTATTACATGAATAGTTGTTTTTAATTACTTTTCTCAAGGTTTACATTATATATATGCAAATGTTTTGAATTGTTGTAATTTCCTGGTATGTCATGGGGGGGTGACCACTTGCTGGCATAAATGGTGACCAGGTCAGTGAATAGTGGGGAAATTGAAATTCTTTAAACATTTGACATACATGCTGGGTAAAATATATCAATATTTAAGTCAGCTTTTCTCTAATGATAACTCACATGGGGATCTAAATTTTTGTTTGAAGTCTATTAGACAGGGTGTATTAATCATTATATGTAATATGGTTGTACAATTTCCAAGTCTATGTGTTCATTCATTCACAACATTTCTGCCTAAGCCACCCACGGAAAAGAAAATATGATCGAAAATTGCTTATATTCCATTGCGCGTATAAAGGTTAAACATGCTAGCCTATGAAAATAAGAATGAAAGACCACAGGAGAGCGGTGACACGTACAAATCTAGCATGGCAGACATGGAGGGAGCGAAGGCGGATGGAGGCCCTTATGGGATGAAGCACAAATTATTGACAGGAGAACAATTTGGTGATTACAATGACTGAAAGGAGCGGTGCATATACTTTCTTCAGTCAAACCACTTAGCTTACTGAGCATTGATATCAAGAGCAACCAGGCATCTCTTATCATAAGAGACTTCCTAAAAAAAGGAAAATAGATTACCCAATGCAAGGGAGACAACTGATGTGTCCTGTCCAATTGAGCATGCTCTCTGAGTAGTGATTCCACGTTCTAGATCCTACAATACCTAACAAAGGGGACACACTGCCAAAATGCTGTGAATATATAGACAAGGGAAATAGTCCATATCATTGATTATGGTCCCGTAGTATAATTATTTTCAATAGCTTTTCTCACTGTTTTCATTACATATATGCAATTTTTAAAAATTATTGTTTTTTCCTGTTATGTCATAGGAGAAGACTATCTATCGCTAGATAAGCTGTGACCAAGGTTGTAAATAGCAAAGAAGCTCTATGATACATGTATGAGCATCATCATTAGCTCCGGCTTCATTTTTAATTCTTAAATTCATTAACTGCATCCTGAACACTGGAAATTTTCACTGAATAGAATGTTTAGAGAAATGAATTTTAGAATTTGAAAAAAAATATCATATGATAGCAAAGAAGTAACTTCGATCAGAAGTTATTTCCCTTGACTTGACTGATTTTTTTCATATGAATCTAAGAGTTAGAGGGCATGAAAAAAAAAATAACCATAGAAAAAGGGAGTTATGATTTGAAAAGCTATATGACCCTGGGCAACACTAGGTCTCCCTGCTAATCTCCAGTAAATTTTTGAACAAAGAATAGGTAAAAGCTAGTTCTTGGGGAAAAAGTAAAAAAAATAGCTGTCATGTAATAAAAAAGTGATCAACCTGCATGGGGAGTGATTACTGATTATTGGATATGATATTTGCTCAAACATCTCTCTCTTTCTGTTTCTGATGTGTTTATTCTGAAGTCTGACACTCTTGCCAAGTCTTTTCATCAGGAATAGTCAATATTTTTTATCATCATGATTATTAATGATAATAACAGGTCTGGTTAGTCACTCAATAGAAACCATCACGTGATCATCATCTTTTGTCAGTATGCTGTGTTACGGTTGATCAATTCAAAATTTGAAAAGAGAGTTGATCAATGAATAAGATACTTCTCTCACCTTTTATTGGGTCACTGAAACAGACAAATTTGAAAAAAAAACAAGTCTACGCAAAATAAAGGACCAATTCAGCATAAATTTATATTGCGAATCGTCCCTTCTCTAAAAACTTATTTTGGGGGGAATTTGGAAAAAAACAAAAAAAAAATGTTGTGAATGTTCAAATTTTCAGCCTTCCAGTTCAATTGGTACAGTTCAATATGCACGATACAGAAGAGTTTAAAAACTGAAGAAACCCATGTTGTCAGTTTTGTTTAATGGTTTCACATAACAAGTTCTCCCATGCAACAAGATATATTGGACCATGTCCTTGTCTCCATTTGACCAGTCAATGGCAGCATCAACATTGGAGATTTTTCATCCATTGTTTCTAAAGTAATTGTTGGTTATTTAGTATATCAATATCTATAGAGTGTAATTGCTAGATTCATTTTTATCTATAATCTTTAGGTATTGTTTCTGAAGCAATCACTGGTTATTATGGGTGAAGGCCCAATGCCTACCAAAGAGCTCTATTACTTACTTACTATTTACCTGTGGCTGAGGGAAGAAATGAATCCATGCCTTTTCCAAGGCCAAGTGTAAATTGAGCATAAGCAACTTTGTATAAGACTTGAACTCAATTCAACAAAAACAAGTTTATTTATAAGTATGGACTCTACTGGATTCTTTTTTATCTATAATCTTTGGGTATTAGTTATTTCAGGTCAGTATATATATATATATATATATATATATATATATATATATATATATATATATATATATATATATATATATATATATATATATATATATATATACATATATATATATATATATATATATATGTATATATATACATATATATATATATATATATATATATATATATATATATATATATATATATATATATATATATATATATATATATATATATATATGTATATATATACATATATATATATATATATATATATATATATATATATATATATATATATATATATATATATATATATATATATATATATACCTACATTTTTGGGGGTGGGGAAGATTTGTGGTTGGCTTTAAAAATACAGACCTCAATATTATCAAAAATAGAGCTATATAAATGAATATGTATATATATATATATATATATATATATATATATACACACATTTTGGGGGGTGGGGAAGATTTGTGGTTGGCTTTAAAAATACAGACCTCAATATTATCAAAAATAGAGCTATATAAATGAATATATATATATATATATATATGTATATATATATATATATATATATATATATGTATATATATATATATACATATACATATATACATATATTTGACAACATCATATTATGCAAAAAGTTAGGATTTGAAATAGATGAATAATACAAGTTAATTATATAATTATAAGTTGCTAATTATGTATTGGATACCTAAATTGCAGAAAAATCCAGTAGCTGCTCACTTTATTGTAGCCTTTAAAATTTGTAGCACTAAACCTCTCGAGGCAAGCTGTTCCTAAAGTTTTTTATTTAATTACAATCAAAAACAGAAATTGCATGACAAAAGTAAATTTTATAGTCACGTAACTCTTTTTTGGGAAGTAAATATTTCTGTGTCCATTAAAGAAAAAATTGGATACTATAAATACCAGTAGAGGCACTAAATCTATCTCTACCTACAATTTTGGTATTCTTTATACATAAATTCCACATGAAGATCTTATCAAAAAATCAAACAAAATAAAAGACTTGTCATTTGCTAGACGAAATAGTAAATATATCAGGTTTACAAACTTTAAAGCCTTCCGGTGTAAAACAAAAGAAGGCAAGACCTACTTTATGTGCTCTACCCTTAAGACACTTGTTAGTCATCCTATTGGGAATGTTACCTTAAAATGGATAATAAGATATTTCGTTAGATCATAGATACCCCTGTAGGAATCAGTCCCGCACCCTACTGGGCAAATTTTTATAGATATGAATTTATACTTATGTCTTTAGTTAGAACTAATATAAAGTGAACTTATTCAATTTTACATTGTGCCTATTTTAATGATAACTTATGTTCTTTTAATGATGGAGAAGAATTTAGAAAATTGTATATCAATATATACCCTAAGTATTTTGAATTAAAGTGTGAACATAATGGAATGTTAGTAACATCCATAGATTTGGATATCAAAATCAAGGATGGAATGTTTGTCAATAAATTGTTTGATTAACAATACTCCTTTCGGTTCTGTATTATATGAATGTATTTAGAACAAGTAGCATTCCATCTTATATATTTCATGGAACTATATCATCAAAATATTTAAGAGTAGCCAGAGCTACTCTTAGATTTATTGATTTTCTACTGAAAATTGTTTCTTCAGTTGTAAGAACGGTCAATCAAGGTGGAAAAATTAGTAAGATTTTCAGACAATTTGATAAAGGTATAGTTATACATCCTGTTCCTTTGAAACTTATCAGATTGACCCTAGTGAAATAATGATAAAATTTGAAGAATATGTTAACGAGAGTATAGAAATAGAATAAATGAATAATGTATATTAAAATAAATTTGTAATAATGTTAGGGCAATCGGGTAACCAAAAAAGATGGATCCAGTCTTTGTCATTGTGAAAGATCATTGTTTTAACTGAAGCAGGGGAAGGGGAAAAACATCTGGTTCTGGTTCATTTATCTAACTGATTGCTAGTTGGGCAGGTTTGAAGATCGAACATGGAAAGCCAAGTAACAATTTGTGTTGCCTAAGTATATAAATGGAATAACCCATTGAGGTGTTAATACCTGCTAAAAAGTAGTTTTGTTTCTTTTCACCCATGTGTATAAGGATACTTTATTTGATAATTTGAAGGGAAAAACAAATTGATGGAAGCAAAATGGTGTTTAATGTGGAAAAAATTTAACTTTAAGGTTACTGGGAAAAAAATTGTAAAATTCTATGGTTGAATATGTTGGTAGAGAATCAACTTGAAGAAGTTTTCCTGTGTAATTAATATTCTTAAAGATGATATCATGAATTGGTTTTCATGCAGTTTGAGATCAAAACTGACACAACGGATTTGATATCCACATGGGTGAACACTCAATAGAAGTTATACAAACAGTAAGACATGTTGAAAATGTTTTTTGGTAAGTTACATAAGTAAGCCCTGTTTAAAAATATTAGATGATCTGTTGTGACAATCAGTTTGAAGACTTCCCAGAAGTTACTCCCTGGGAGGTTTAACAGGCCATCAAACAAACAAAAAAAGAAAAGCCCCTGGACCAGATAACATTACCATTGATCTACTCAAAAAAGCTGGTAAGAGCATCAACCAAAAACTACCTATTCTATTCAACTCATGTCTAAAACAGAATAAAGTCCCAAAAGACTGGAACACTAAAATCATAATGCTTTAATAAGAAAAAAGGAAACCCCAAAGACCTCAACAACTACAGGCCCTTAAGCCTAATAAACACCATCTATAAACTTTTCTCGAAAAATATCACCAACCAGATCACAAACGACACTAGATGAAAACTAACCACAGGAACAGGCTGGATTTAGAAGGAACTACTCGACCATCAACAATCTCCATTCAATAAATCAGCTGAAAGAGAAAGTAATAGAATACAAAATGCCACTCGCTGTAGCACTCATAGACTTCAAGAAGATATCTGACTCAGGGGTAATTACCATGATCATGAAAGCTATCACTCTACAAGTTGTAGACCCTGTGTACTTCAAAGTACTATAACATATATACAATCACAGCAACTCCTATCTCAGACTACATAAGGACATGAACCCTTCCAGCTCACCCAAACTCTTCGCAGGATCAAGCAAAGAATCACCCTTGGATTGCAAGACTTTGGCAGAGCAAGCTCAACCTTCAAAAACAAGTTGATCCCAATAATCTTAAAAAGAAAAGTATACAACCAATGCATCCTCCTAATAGTCACTTATGGAGCTGAAACATGGAACCTAACCAAGAGACAAACTTGCAAACTGAGAAGCATGCTATGCGGACTAGACAGAATCATGCACAGAGATCATGAGACAGCGCAGTATATAAGGAAGAAAATGGGAGTTAGTGACATCATAGAATCAATTAGAAAACTTAATTGGCAATGGGCAGGCCATGTTGCAAGAATGATAGACAAGCGATGGACATCGCGACTCACAGCATGCATCCCCAGAGGTCACATGTGCAACCAAGGCCGGCAGAATATTAGATGGAGAGACGAGCTAGACAAATTCAGAAAGCACTGGCTCCGCAACACCCACAATAGAGAAGTGTGATGAATCCTGGGGAAAGTCTATGTCCAACGACAGACGTTAAAAGATTGATGATGATGATGATTAGAGAGAAAGGGTTTTTTTTATTGGGTCTCCAGACAAGTGGTTGTTCTTCATTGTAGATAAGGTTGTTTTGATGGAAATGATGATCTGATAGGTGTAGAAAAAGGTTAGGTTAAGCTTTTTGGGGGAAAATATCTGTTAAATGAATCTCTAGATTAACACAGTTATTAGAGGAACATTGATATTTTCACTGTTCAATGTTCAATCTATGGGCAAGCATTGAGTTAAGTGCATCAAATACAGAAAATTGTTGAAATAAAGTATTCATATTTTATATCATAGATTTTATATTAAGTGGATAAAAAAGACCCAAATAGCTTGGTCGAGAAAACTGACTCATCTTGAAAGTTATATAAAAATTTATGCACAATTACTTGAATGAAGGAATTATTTGAAATTATTCAAGCTATTACTTCCTCAATTTCAGAAGGAGACGTTTTAAGAGACTAGCCAGGCAAAAGAATAAATGAATAAATAAAAAAGGTCTGTTTAGTCATTTATTAGAAACTGTCATGGGAAAAATATCTTTTGGCAGCATGATGAATTAGTTAAATTGAAAGAGGTGTGATCAATAATTAAGTTATTTCTCTTGCCTTTTGTTGGGCAACAATCACTATAAAGTCTGAGTTTTCCCAAAACAAGCATGAATGCCGTTGGACATGAAGTAAGGTACCGATTTAGCATAAAATCACATGGTCGACAGAACTCCCCGCTAAAAACAGGGGGGGGGGAAGGTTCAAAATTGTAAGTAATTTTTTTTTTTATAAAGAAATTAATAAGGAGTGAACGTTTAAATTTTCAGCCCTCTAGCTCCATCAGTATGGTTTGTATATGTGTCACATACATACACACAGCCAGACAGAATCACTTAAAAACTGAATAAATCAATGCTGAGTTGACAGTTTTGCTTGAGAATTTGCGATAAATAAAAACATGAGATTCAGTTTCTTCCCCAAGAAATTATGACGGTAAGTAATTATCATCATCAGCAGCAGCAGCATTTAAAATCTGTTGTCGGATGTAGGCCCCTCTCAAGGCCTGTTGCATGGTTAAGACATTGGGAGAAGATACTTAACACTATACTCGAGTGTGAAATAATGCTTGCATATATATATACATGTATTACAGATTTAAGATTACATTGTACTCAAGTAGATCCAATATCTCTTTCCAAAAGAGGAGATTTTTTGAATTCCATCTTTGATTCAGTGATTCAGAGAAAGAATCTTGACTTGTTACAAATTAATGAAGCTGAATATGGCGTCAATCACAAGAGATTTATCAGGAGAATTGAGCTGCCATGATTTGTGAGATTTTGGAGAAAAGGAAGAAACACTTTTTAGTTTTGAAATTCTTTTTGATTTTTTCCCAATTTCTCTAGATTACTTTTCTATCTTTATCTGCAAAGAAAAAGAATCTGTTGTTTCCAGCATTTAGAAATAAAATCTTTAAGCCTAAATGGTGTGAAGAACGGAAGCAATCACCTTTAATCTATATGAAAAAATAATGATGGTATGTTTGGCTGAGTAGTCAGAGGTTGGGGTGGGGAGAGGTGCTAAGAAAAAGAAATAATTCTCTCAGCATTTAAAGTTGAAAATACCATTAATCTACATGAGAAAATGATGATGGTATGTTAGGTTGAATAGTAAGAGCTTAGGGTAGAAAGAGGTGCCAAGAAAAGGAATCCATTTTTTTCAGGATTTTGTGTTGAAAATCTTAAGCTCAACAGGTGAAAGGCAATTACCATTAACCTAGATGAGAAATATTTTTTAGTTAACGTAAAGGTGCAGAGTGGTCAAATGGTTAGTAGTATGAAGAATGGAATCAATAAGCTGAACTAAAACTCAGTTTGTGTTCACATTCCCTTGGGAAAGACATAAATCAATCTCTTCTATCGCCTCTCTAGCTATGATCTCCATCAGGCTATATCTCCCTTGACACACCCATGATAAAATCACTTGTCATGCCCCAACAATCCTGTGCCGTTTTCAGGGATAATATTTAAAAAACAGAAGTTGAAACTTTTTTTGTCCATCCTAATCATCATCAGTCTTTTAATGTCCATCGTTGGATATAGACCTTCCCAAGGATTTGCCACACCTCTCTATCATGGGCGTTGCGGAGCCAATACTTTCTGAAGTTTGCCTCTTCATCTTCTATTCTACTGGCCTAGGCTACGCATGTGAACTCTGGGGATGCATGTTGTGAGTTGTGATGTCCGTCGGTTGTCTGCTATTCTTGCAACAAGACCAGCCCATTGCCATTTGAGTTTTGTAATAGAATATGTAATGTCTCGGACTCCTGTTTTCTCCCTGATATATTGTGTTGTCTTGTAATCTCTCCAGGTGAAGTTGAGCATGATTCTCTCATGTGCATGTTGCATGCTTTTCAGTTTGTTGGTCAGTCACCTGGAGTAGAAAAGTGCAGAATTTTTCAC
This sequence comes from Thysanoteuthis rhombus, assembly GCA_963457665.1. Taxonomy (NCBI): domain Eukaryota; kingdom Metazoa; phylum Mollusca; class Cephalopoda; order Oegopsida; family Thysanoteuthidae; genus Thysanoteuthis; species Thysanoteuthis major. The sequence goes on along the minus strand of OY735210.1, from coordinate 37,163,023 downwards.
AGAAGGGTTATGGAGATGTAAATGCCACCCTCAAAAGTGTGCTGGCCTATATGAAGGATCTAATGATTCAAAAAAAGTTCTGTTCATAGACTACTGAAATGCTTTTGCTTAATTCATTTCATTTTTACAGTTGATTTGTTTGCGTAAGTCAATTATATTGCTTAGTAGGGGTAAAAGTTGAGCCTTGTTTTTCATCAAATGGCTTGGAAATGTTCAGCCAAAAATATTGGTCTAATGGGGTCAAATGGGAAATTCTATTTTCATTTGCATCTTTCTGCTTGAATAATTAATAATAGAGGTAAAAAGATTAAAGTCCATCCCCCCCCTCATCCCACCATCCCATGTAGTGAACCAAGCTATAATGATTTAAATGATAAAATTATGTTGGGCGACACCCATAATATTATTACTATTAGTTGTAATGGTCCCAAAACCAGCTGGTAAACCATTACTCAATGGCAACGATCCCCAGAGATTTGCTATTATCTCTTACCAGAACCATATGTGAATATCAAGTTTGTTTATATGAGCGGCAGAAATCGAAGAGTCTTTTGATATTGTTTCTAAATTGCTTTTTATATACATACATTGATATTGATATTGAATATGCATATGTTGATATTATATCTAAATGGCTTTTCAGATTTATTAATGGGAAATAGATCAGAGTGTTATCATTCGGACATAATTATAAAATGTCAATAGATGAAGTCTTTTGTGGTGGGAAAGTGGTTGCTCAGTCACATCACTTTTAACACTGACTGATTTCAATTGGATAATGTTTTTATTCTCTATAAAGTGCTGCAAAAAATGAATGAAATAAGCCTGAAAGTCAGAGCATAGATGTATGAGTTCTCTCCCTTGCATTTGCAGTCATATATAGAAGGGAGGGGCACTTTTTTGGTATATCAGCTTGTCAGTCAGACAGTTAGTGACTGATATTGCTACTACTAAAGATGCTCACGCATCTGAAAAAAAACCCCCCAAAACAATCAACATATTCAGGGAAAGAAAACCAAGATATTTTGGACATCTGATAAGACTGAATAACATCTATAGAAACGCTACTTGGAGTCTAAATTTACAGGAAGAGAAATAGAGGACACCCGATGAGTAACTGGGATAACAACATCGAAGAATGAACCGAACCGCAGCATGAATGTAAAGTAAGAAGAGCGATGAACAGGAAACAGTGGAGAATCGTGTCTCATTCAACGTCCAAAGACATGGAAACTGCAATAGGAGGAGGAGGAGGAGAAGAGGGAGGAGGGAGGGAGGAGAAGTGGGAGGAGAAGAAGAAGAAGAAGAAGACGACTAATGAATATGTTAGGAGTAAGGTTGGGAGCCTTGTGGATCCCCAGGGATCACACTTTGCTACAATGAACTGATGAAAACTGACATGATTCACTTACGTCTTATGGCACGACAGCATATGCAAGACCATCATGCAGGACTTTGTCAGGGAATGCACAGGCGAGGGGGGAGGGGGGCAACTGAAGAGTTGGTCGGATAAGGTTAAAGAATGGACAGACATGACCATGGAGAAACTGTTGGTACAGGCCACAGACAGATCAACCTGGGGGAGGACTTCAGCTTCTCCTGCTCTCAGGTCTTCCACCCCCCAATGACAGTGCTGTCAAGGGACTGAATAAATGAATAAATATTCCAGTGAAATCTCAATAATTTATGGAATAATAACATTGAATTTGATGAGGTATTTAATCAATATACTATTCCGGAAAATGTGTTAAAATTCATCTGATCAGGGCTTGAAATAAGAGGAAGGATAGAGAGAAGACTGAACTGGTTGTATTTGCAATGTACTTTTATGTTAAATTGATTCCTTAGTTTGTATCTTGCAGCATACACATTTGATTTCTGGGAATTCAGACTTTTTCAGTGATTACTTCCTAACAAAAGGCAAGAAAAGTAACATTCATTGATCACCCGTTTTTCTAATTTTTTAATTGATCATCCCAAGCATAGTATGCTGCTGAAAGATGCTGATCTCGTGATGGTTTCTATTGAGTGACTAACTTGACCTGCTGGTGAAATTTTAAGAAAAGTGAATCAACAGATTTAAAATTCTTTTGTAGTGTTTGCATATCTGCATGAGATAAATAGATAGATCGAGAGAGATACTCACACATTGTTGTAGTAGTCATCTTCATCATCATCAGTCTTTTATCATCCATTGTTGGACATAGACTTTCCAAAGGATTTGCCAGATCTCTATTTCATGGGCATCATGGAGCCAATACTTTCTGAACTTGTCTATTTGTCTCTCCATATTGTATTCTACCAGCCTCAGTTTTGCATATGATCTCTGGAGATCCATGCAAGATGAAAAAAAAGAAATTACAGGAAATCTTTGAAGAAGGAGAAGAAATGGAAGCAATTTTGTGGGTGAAGTCCAAGTCAGATTTTACAGTGTCTGAAATGAAAACAAATACATTTTTTTCCAAATATAGATAAATGGTTGAATATAGTCAGAGGTGACCTGAATCCTCTTCTTTCTCTTGCTGCTATCCTCTCAGATACAGGTGGGCACAATTCTTATTCCTTATCCATACCTCCATCCTGACTATGCAGCTTAGAGTGTACTCAATTAGCTGCAGAATGCACAGGGAAATTTGTCCTGATGAAGAATTTTCCAACACTTGTTGCTCATACTGGGAATCAAACCTGAGACTTTTTATGTGTGAGGCAGATGTACTAACCATAACATCATCAATTACATTAAATAGATTTCTGAAACAAAACAAATACAAAGTGAATTCTAAAAAAATCTTAGTGAATAGCATTGAACCATTTTCACAATGGGAACCAAAGTTGAACATTCTTGGATTCAGAAAATGAAAAATAGCAATAGTTACAGAAATATTCTTTAAATTTTTTTTCAAATATTTATGAATTTCCCAATAAGCTTTATGTAACTCCTGCTGGGGTCTTGACACTTAGTTTATGAAGCCATGGCTTCCAGTTGCTTTACTTCAGCACTGTGTAAAGTTGAAGTGCTAAACTGAAAATTCATCTTGATTAGTTGAGAATTGCAGTATTTAATTGTCTTCTTCATTGTTTTATGACTTTTGTTCACTGGAGGTGGATGTAGGAGTGCTTCAAGCCCTTTCTCACCCTACCCTCTATCCAAAAGAGCAATGAATTTAGTTCCATTTCAGATGGTAATCTATCAACCCTGTTGTCAGCATCTTTTTGACTCATACCATCTTCTCTCCTGGTTTTTCATGAAAATGGTTCCATCCAATAGCAGTGGCAGAGACTCTCTCGGCTATTAAAGTTTTGTTGCAGAGGTGTTACACACAAGAAGAAATGACGAAAAAGAAAAAAAAGCCTTGGAGGTGACAATATTTGCAGGTCTAATTAATTGATTCCCTGAAGAAACTGCATCAATATTTTATGTTCACTTCAACTTTATCTGTTCTCTTCGATTCATTTTTCTATATTTGGAGTTTTCTTGTAATGTTTTTACAACAACATTCCATCTGGTTTTACAGGGATTTTTCAAAAACTTTTACCATTACTAGAAATTTTCTCTCTCGCTCTCTCTCTCTCTTCTGAACACAAGCACACACTCAGAGCCAAAGAATTTCAACCCTATTTCTCTATTCGTAACACACTGATGTTTTTTGAACATCCCCAAAATACGTGAGGAAACTAGGGAGAAAACGCAGAAAAATTGGTTGAATTTTTTGTAGTTTACACAAATTTGCCAAAAAGAACCGTCTTAAAACTTAGAATCAGATTTTTAGAATTAATAAATGGATTCCTCTCAAAAATAGTTTATCTTTTATTTCATGATGGTAAAGTCAACATATAACTGGAACCAACTCCCCTTTAGTGAATTTGAAAATGTTGGATTTTCACGCTAGGAAAAACGCATAAGAATATACAATGAAAGTACCATGTCATTTTAGCTTCAATAAGCATTTTTTCCTGGTGGTGGTGGGGAAGGGGGCAAAAAGGGAAAAATGATTGAGAAATGTTGATATGATAAGAGCAATGAAAAGCAGTATATATTAAATTGAAACAGGTCTTGTTATTTACTTAACAGAAACCATCTCATGAGCAATGTCATTTGGCAGTATGCTGTGTTAGGGGTGATCAATTAAAAAAATGGAAAATGGAGATGAATGAATCAGTTAAAGTCTGAATTTTCTAAATAAGTGTAAGTGCTGCTGGACACAAATGAAGGAACCAATTTAGCTTGAACTTACTTTGTAAATTGAACTCCCCCACTCAAAACCTATTTAGAAGGGGGGGAATTCTCAAAAGAAAAAGATGTTTTCTCTAGGTATGGTAAGGAGAATATGCTGAAATTTTCATCCCTATAGCTCCATTAGAGTGGCCTTTATGATACATATATACATAGATACATAGTAAGCCAGACCAGCTTGAAAACTGAAGAGACCGATGTGAGCTGTTTCGGTGACAGTCTCAGTCAACGGTTTCTAATATGACCCATTTGAAGTAATAACCTCCTTCCAATGATTATAGTATACTGTCTCTATAAAACCCTTTGAGTTTAGTGGAAACAAATTCAGTAAAATTTCAAATTATTCTATTATGGAACTTTTTATCAAGGATAGAAAAAACACTAATTATGAAACCAACATTTTTTAAGTTTTATGTTTAAAAAAGACATTTATTTCTGGACAACCTAATATAGCAATGCGCATGCCTCGTCTGTCTTTGAGTGCAAACAAAAGTTCCAGCAAACATCGATACTGTTGTCTTTTAATAACAACCTCACAGCAATACCAATAGATTCTAATGGCTCCTTTCCATGCTATAAATAAGGTTCTTTGTTTTGAATTAATAATATCCAAACTAGAAACCATAAAACAATCAAACGAACCACCAAAGTTATCTGATAATTTCCATATTTTTGAGCTACGAATTTGGGATTAGTAAAAGTCTGGGATCTCTAATCAGATTGTCCAGTCCTTTAGTTACAAAGGTGTTGGTGGTGCTCTGTGTTTTACGGTTGTTGTTTTTTTATCCCAAATTTGATAATGAATAAAAATGTTAAATATCAGAAAACTTTGGTTGCATATTCGATTGTTTTATGGTTTTTAGTCTGAACGTTTTTGATTTAAGATGAAGACCTTTATTTATGGCATGGAAGAAATTCATATTGCTGTGCTGTTGTAATAAAAAAAGCTCTAGGATTTATGTTAGCTGAAACTTTTGCTTGAACATGATGACATAGACAAAGGCATAGATGTATTAAGTCGTCCAAGAATAAATGTCCCTTTAAAAGATGAAACTTGAGAAAAATTGGTTTTTGATTTGAATTTCTGTTTTGGTTCAATATTTCTGCTCTAAAACCCTTTAAACACTTAGTAGTGTAGAGGTCTATCTTCTCCTCTTTGGGAGGATTAACACGATCGCCACAAGAAGTTTCCTACATCTGTCAAACCAATTTACTATGGCAGAACAAATATAATGCTTGTACATAGTATGCAGGCCAGATATAATATAAGTACACAGTATGTGTGCCAGATAGAATGTGAGTACATAGTATCTAGACCAGATACCATAATTCTGAGCAATTTACAATCACAGATTAGATGAATGATACCAGCAAGAACCATAATTTCAATGATGTAACGACCATCCGTGATAGTAGTAGAAGCAAGAGGAAGAAGAAGAGCAAGTACTTTTTCTTTGAGATAATTTGTTCAAATACTTGTAAAATATTATCAACAATGAATCATTACAAAAGAAAAAAGCTGTTGTTATAAAAGAGGCAATATTCATCATCTGCAATACACCAGCACAAAACGAGAGAAAATAATCCAAATCTATTTTTAGATAAAACGGTTTTTCCTTTCTGATATACTGTCACATCTTAAATTAACTTTTAGGGTTTTTGTGTTTCTTTCAATGGCAAAAAATGGAATGGTTTGGTTTTCTTTCTTGGAAGTTGCTCTCCTTGGAAATTTTTGATGGAATCAGCATTATTATTTGAATCTTTATTCTTTGCAAAAAGCTAAAAGTAATTTCATTGAAGATTAAAAAGAAAAAAAGATTTTAAAGTTTTAAAAATAACCAAAAAGCCGCAGCAAACATTAAGTGCCTTCTGCGGGTTTTCAAGAAACCCTTTCAATTAGAATCATGATTAACACATTGACTTTGAATAATGGGAATTTCAGTCATCACGGATCTATGGCTGACTAAATGAAATTTCCATTATGTGACTGATGGCAACTCAGTTCTATTTGTGAGTCAGGGCTTTTATCGTGCAATGGATAAATTGTAATGGACAATTCTTAAGTGGACAAGGGCTCTTATCTTGCAATGGATAACTATCACTCTTCACCACATTCCACCATTGATGCCTTTTACTTGACAAAATACCAGATTAAACAAGCAATAGAAAAGATTAAATAAGACTAACAGTAACATAGCTGGAGATTTGGGAGCCACAAAACTTGAAGGGTTCCATCCAACTTTTAGTGACATTTGATGAAAAAGGAAAAATTGCTATAAATAGACATGCACTATTACTTAATTGGTAAAAAACAATCCTCCCAAACTAGATTATTATTTACGCAATTTTTGTGCGTGCAAATATTTGAGCTTAGTGTTTGTGTGTTTGTTTGTTCATTCCTCAACAAAAAGGACGTGGCCTATCACCATAATATTCTGCGAGTAGACTGAAGAGAGGTCAACTTGAAACAAAAGCTATGTGAGGTTGATTTTGGTGGTCATGTGAGGTCACCAGAGGTCATTTCTTAGTCTTTATTTCTAGTCATTTTAAAACAGTTTTCCATCTAAGATGCTGCAAATGAGTATATGCATACAATGGAGTATTGAATTTTCCAAGTTTCTGGCAATAATTTCACACCAGTGCAACTGAAATTTGGCTTTGCAGGTGTATTTTTTCTGAAAAAGGCCGTAAGCAATGTAATATTGACTTCAGAATTCACTTGATTTCTCCTGTGATCATTTTTGATCAATTCTTACTAATTTTCTATGTAGTTTACCACAATTTTGCACCTATGAAACTAAAATTTGGCATAGAGTCAGATTCCTTCACAACCAAAATATCTGGAAATGTGATTTTTACATTGAAGTCATTTGAGGTTATTAAATATCATTTCTAGGCATTTTTGGTGAATTTTCTAAGTTGTTAGCTAAAATATTGCACCTGGGATACAGAAATTTTACATGGGGATTTATTTCTAAAGGTTATAGGCATTGTGAAGCTGGAAATTGTAACTAGGCACAAGGACAATCTCTCAAGATCACTGGCCTTTTACCTGAATTTTCCATGTTTTTCCATGGACAGCCCTATATAGGGTTGGATCCTGACACTCAACAGGTAAAATATTTATGCAGTGTATCCAGAAGCCCTGTCAATCTAAATGATGACATTATTTGTTCTTTTTTATATATAAGAATATTTCTTCTGTTACAGCTACTTTTTCATGAGTACATAGTGTAAATAATCACTTTTTTCATTGGTTGTGTTGTGAAAGAAGAACATATTATTCCTGTTGGGTTATATATCGAATTATTATTGCCTCTGGCAAGATTTCAGGGATCCCCTCCACTGGAGGCGTGGCAGCATTTTTGAATAGAGCCTTTCTCTCTCCCTTAAGCCACGCCTTTGGAAAGGAAAAAAAAAAATTTGTTGAAAAATCCTAAAAAAACACCAATGATATCTAACCAGTCCTTTATCCAGTCATTGTTGTCAATTTTGGAGGGAAATCTAATTCCGCGTAATCTGTTAATTCAGATATTTTGCACCCATTGCTTGAGTTGAGGCAACACTAAAACATCTTCTAGGGGTGGATCCAGGATTTTGAGTCTGGGAGACTAGGGCAAATGAATAATGTTATTTTTCACAAATGAATACTTGAAAAAAACAGAGTAAGAAAGTGATACGTGATTTTTCATTTATATACGTGTCATAGCTTTTTAGCCCAAGAATTAACAAAAGAGTAAAGTAAAAAAAATGAATCAAAGAAATTTGCCAGAGAACCTATGAATGAAAAATCCAAAAGGGATAAAAGACATCTGACTTATATGAGATGAAAAACCAGAAAATGAACTGTTGTTTTTAAGGTTGATTTATGCTCATTTGGGATTATTTGTGGTATTTATTTTGAAATCATTTCTTATCTAGATGTTAAAAAAACATTTATTGATTGTGCTTTTCTCAAACAGGGGTTGAGGGGGGGGTTAATCCTCCCTTGAACACTTGGATTCACACCTGCTTTTGACAAAAAGGAATGGAAAACTCCCAAGTTCAGCTGAGGACAAAGATATAATAAAGGTTATCTATTTGAGGTAGGAGAAGGCAACTTCGAGATTGGCACCATTCTGACCGGTTCATGAGCAAATATTGGGGTACTGCTCTTTCTTTGCATGTTTTACAGATTCTCCATGTATCTTTGATAGATTGAAAAGATTCCTTGATAGAAATTGTGATTAAATTGAGTTTTTTTGATTTCTAATTGACATCTTTCGTTAAGTACAAAGGATTTTTCAATTTATGGCAATATATGACTAAATTTATTTAAATAGATAATTCCACTGAAGACATATATTGACTGTTTTAGTGACAGATTTGGTTGACTGTTTCTAATGAGAAATTATATGGTATTTAGATGCTCATTAGTATATGAATTAGTACAAACGGTGACCTATTTGAAGCAATAACCTTTTTCCAACGATCTTCAAATGATAATACGTCATCTCTACAAATTTTTTTAGGTTTCTGAAAAACTCTTTGAATCATATTCTCATCTTTGCTAGTTTTATCCCTACATTTTGACTGATGAATTATTCGGTCTTCTTCATGTTTATGATTCATCCAGTTGATGGGGATTCTTACAATAATAAATTCTAGAAGAGTGATTCCTTAGGGAAGTGTCAATATCTGCATGAATTTCTGACATCCAAACATAGAATTATCAAACTGTGGGGACATTCTTCTTCAGGATGAATTATACATGGAAGGAAGGCTGAAGAATTGATCAGTCAAAGCGATAAAGCCAACAAAGATGTGAAAGATAAGAACTCCTTCTCTCAGAATTCCAGTAAATTATCAGGTTGTTCTGGCAAAGAAAGGAATAAAACAGTATATTAGATATATATGCAATACAAACATATATATGTATGTATGTATATATATATATATATATATATATATATATATAGAGAGAGAGAGAGAGAGAGAAATAGTGAGAGAGAGAGAGAGAGATAGACAGAGACAGAGACAGAGAAAGATATGTATGGGCATTCATACATTGACATAGGCATATATACTTGTCAAAGACTGATTCTTTGAAATTGTATTATCTGATGTTTCTCGCCCTAAAATGAATCATCATACACAAACACACACATATACATATATATATGCATATGTACATAGTATAGAATATTATCCATATGCAAAGCATTATGATAGTATCCTAAATAGAATATGACATATAGTGAAAAAATACATCCTAGGAAATATGCTGAGCAGAATGAACAAATCATACAAAGTCTAGGAAATCATAAATGCATCCAAATATTTGTGTCATTAATTCATTTATGTAGATGATAAAAGTATGCAAATCAACCACTCACAAATTGCTGGGTTGAATGTTATTTCAGACCTTTCAGAATTTCTTTTCCAGTTCACTGTGCTGTGAACAAAATAGCATATCGGCCTACCTAGAGTCAATGAGCAGATGTTATAGATGTTATATGAATATCTCTCCTTATTTCAGTGTTAGACAGGCAGAATGGAACCATATGTAATGTAACTAACTTTTATTAAACATGTATTCATTGTATGAAACAGTTGTTATTTGAAAACTGATTTCTGTCACACTCCAGTGAATGCAAATTTTAACATTGGATTTTTTGATATTTTTTTTGAGCTGATTTTCAAATACCAAATGACAAGACTAGGGAAATCTAAAAAAAACTCTTTTTCAATGACATGTTGTAACCGTTCCCAACCCTATTAACTATGATGCAACATAATGTGCTCGCTAGACACTCTGACTTTGACACATATTAACCATGTCATTTAGAAGTCAACAATATAATCATTTTTTATTAATTCATGTAGACAGTCGGTTAGAATAACAGTTTGACATTATCAGAAGCTTGAGCAGCATTAGGTCCTAATTTGAAATCGTACTTGAGAATAAGTGTGACTTCTTCAGTAAACACCATTGCTGCTAGAGCCTCAAGGAAAAATATCCAATGATAATAAATTATATTTCTATTAACATTGAATCTGACAGAAAATACAATTACATTAGTAAATCTTTCACTTCCCTGTGATGTAAAAAAACAATTTATGTGTAACAATGCAATATGAATATTTTGCATACGTAAGAGAACGTCCAAGTGACACTAAAAAATCTTTCTATTTTCATAAGACATGTATTTAGATACAAATGGAATTTGTTATCGACTATTAAATCTTTATTTATTTACCAACGCAATAAAAAGAACAGTTTTCTTATTGGAGTAGAAACAGTCACATTGAATATAGACGCAAAGTGAGAATGAAAACTTGAAAACATTTCTTGTTGTTTTTCGATAAGGAATAAATTGCATTATCATCAATAATGCACCTCTAGGTAGAAGGCACTCAGAGAGCGCATACCTCTACTACTGACATACACTAACTAAAATTGAATGAAGTGGTAGGGGAGATGACTGTGCACGAATCTGCTCCCAAGGCCCTCTTTACTCACTTCTTCTGTAGCACATTGCCCACCCTTCCGCAATATTTCCTTGAGATTCTTTGAGAACTTTTGGAGATATTATGTAGTGTGGACATATAACAACAACATGGGGTAGGTAACTGTGCATAGATCCTGCCCACCTCAAATTTAATCAATCCTCTTATAACCCATTGCCCAGTGTTTGAAATCCATTGAAATCCATTGAGAAGTATCGGATATATTGTATGGACAAACAAACAGACAATTCAAAAGACCTGCAGTGATAAATTTACTTCACAAACTTTGTTGGCAGAGGTAAGTTAGACACATGACAAAGAAGTTTCCTTTGGTAAAATCTAGTTCTGTCTTTGCTCAGATATGTCTGTCCTTCCTCCACCACAGAGTTGCCAATCTAGTGGTCTTATCCCTAGATTTTATGAGATCTCAACCTTTTCACAACAGATGAAAGGAAAAGGGGTGATGACTATGTTATATCAATATATCCTGATATGAAAGTTTCCTCTATTGACGACTGATATGTCTTTGTCTAATTCATATCATTTTTACAATTGGTGTCCAAATAATACTTCTTAGTGCACCATCTTACAATTGAGTTTGAGAACTGCTGATCTAAACCAATGTGGTCTGTTGTCTGCTTGTTCTTCAAGAGTGTGTCGTTGGAAGTGAAGATCAGCTCTCATACACCAAAACCACTCTTTATGCTTGATACTCTTCCTCAGTGGTTTGGCAAATACGAGACAGCCAAGGTGACTGCCAAGCTTGTAGGGTTTGTGTAACTACATCATTCATTTATACATTTTTAAGTAATCTACATAAGTAAGCCCTCTGTTTAAAAAATTCTACATGTAGAATACAATAATATCCATGTACAGTTCATTATGATAAATGACAACTGATGATCCCCTCAGGAATAATTCACAAATAGTGTCATAATATCTAATTATGTGCTTCACATAAAACCCTTTGAAAATCTCACATTAATTGCATTAACAGATTTCTAGAAATAATTGACTGGAATGACATAAATAAAAAAAATTCTTTTACATTATATATATGTATATACATATGCATATGTATATTTATATATATAGAGAGAGATGGATAGATAGATAGATAGAGAGAGAGAGAGAGAGAGAGAGAGAGAGAGATGGATCATACATGGCATTTAGACTTGGATAATTTGTAAATTCCAAAGATAAATGTGCAAAAAACATGGTGCAGAAAGGAAGTAAAGAAAAGTGTAGACCACAACATTCTGTTTTTGTTACTTATCTATCTATCTATCTCTTTCTATCTCTAAATATGTATCTCTCTCTTCATGACTATCTATCCTTGGTTTCTTTCATCCAAGTATACATCTATCTGAGAGAGTCTTTCTAATTTTCTGAATATCTCATCTTGTTTCTATTCATGTAAATAAAGAAACATAACAAATGTAGACATCTTTCATTTTAAATAAGACTTTTGATTCAATGCTCTTAATAATTCAACAAAGTTTTATGATGCGATACAAATTTACTGGATTTGCTTTTTCATGATTCCAAAGGTTTTACTCTTTCAGGCATTGAGTACATGAACTATTTTCTTTTGTGAGATATTTTACCGAGCTGCATTGAAAATACAAATCCTAAAAGGTTTTTCAAATATTATCTGATTACGACAAAATCATGTTGGACACACCAATTTTCTTACGGTCTCTGAAGTTAAGCAACATAAAGTGGTGGTGGTATGGGTTGAATGTAGAAAGCCTCCCATGACAATTCTGTTAATCCTCCCAAGGGAGAGACCATCACTTTAATCAATAACGTAAACCAAAGGATCCTTCTTTCTGCAATTAATTTTTTGGTCTTCCATCGTTCAATCCACCAACTTGTCATACCAAAGACTTCAAAAATATAGTACTCGATGCCTCTCTGCTGAGCACTTAGCACAAGGAAGAGTATTGAAGAACGTCTCCTTGACGCTAAGGGGTTATGGTCAAATCATGTAAGATCACGGAACTTAAGCAATATCGAGCCAGGTTGGTACTTTAATGGTATTCGAGAATACTAGCTGCCATATGCAGAATGATGCTCGGACAGGCCTGCCAAATCAGAAGTGGGTCTCATTAACAAAAATAATTTCACCAAAACTATTGAATTTTAAAGTTTGACTGGAGTGAATTTGGATTTGAAGGAAAGTAAACTTGGCTTTCATAGACCTCTCTCTCTCACTTTTTCTTTCTCTCTTTCTCATTTTTCTCTCTCTGTCTCTCTCTCTGTCTCTCTCTGTCTCTCTCTCTTGACCAGCTTTCTCTGGGAATACTTTCAACCTCTTCCAATTAGAATCTGAAAGAAAATTTTGCTGCCATACTCTGGTAGTATTTGTCACACAAATCAAAGAATTCGCTGAAGAATTCTTTTTTTTTTATTGTTAGACAATAAAAACCAAAAACAATTCCACAAGTTCCTTTGGAAAAGAGATTTTTTTTTGCGTTTTCTGACATTTTGACACTTTTATATCACATAAAATTGCAGTTTATACTTGAAAAATGCTTTGAATTTCACCCAAATGGTTCAACAACCTCTGACACATAAGATATTAGATTTAACATGCAAAAGAAAAAGATTCCACAAATATGTCTGAAAAATAATCAATAAAGTAAATAAAGTGATTTCACTGACTCCTCCACCTGTCATCTAATTAAAAAAAATACTTTGAAAAGAACCCAAATGGTTCAACAACCTCTAACACTTAATATATTAAACTCAACAAGCAAAAAAAAATTTTCCACTGAAAAAGTCTGAAAAATAATCAGTGAAGGAAATAAAATGATTTCTTTTCCTCCCCGTCCAGTCATCAAATTAAAAAAAATGCTTTCGATTGTGCTCAAATGGTCCAGCAACCTCTAACACTTGATATATTAGACTCAACAAGCAAAAAAAGAGATTCCATTGAAAAAGTCTAAAAGATAATCAATAAAGCAAATAAAGAGATTTCTCCTCCTCACCCTCTAGTCATCTAATTGCAAAAATGCTTTCAATTGTGTCCAAATGGTTCAACAACCTCTGACACTTAATATATCAGACACAACAAGCAAAAAAGAGATTCCACTGAAAATGTCTGACAAATAATCAATAAAGCAAATAAAGTGATTTCTTCTCCTCACCCTCCAGTCATCTAATTTGAGAATATACTTTCAATAGTGTCCAAATGGTTCAACAACCTCTGACACTTAATATATTAGACTCAACAAGCAAAAAAAAAAGATTCCACCAGAAATGTCTGAAAAACTATCAATGAAGCAAGTGATTTCTCCTCCTCTATCTCCCAGTCATCCGATTGAAAAAATGGTTTGAATTGCACCCTAATGGTTCTGCAACCTCTGACTCAATAAGAAAAAAAAAAGATTCCACTGAAAAAGTCTGAAAAATAATCAATGAAGCAAATAAAGTGATTTTCCTCCCTAATAGTCCAGCAACCTCTGACACTTGATATATTAGACTAAACAAGCAAAAAAAATTCTACTGAAATGGTTTGAAAAATTATCAATAAAGCAAATAAACCAATATTTCATCCTTACGCTCCAGTCATCTAATTAAAAAATGCTTTCAATAGTGCCCAAATGGTTCAACAACCTCTGACACTTAATGTATTAGACTCAACAAGCAAAAAAAAGATTTAATTTTAAGAAGTTTGAAAAATTATCAATGAAGCAACAAAGGGAATTTTTCTCCTCCCCCTCCAGTGATCTAATTAAAAAAATGCTTTCAATAGTGCCCAAATGGTTCAACAACCTCTAACACTTGATATATTAGACTCATCATCATCATCATCATCATCATCATCATAAGTCTTTTAATGTCAGTTGTTGGACCGAGACCTTTTCCAGGATCCACCACATTTCTCTATCGTGGGCGTCGCAGAGCCAGCATTTTATAAATCCATCTAGTTCATCTCTCTGTGTTGTATTCTGTTGGCCTCAGTTTTGCATGTGATCTCTGGAGATCCATGTTGTGAGTCATAATGTCCATCAGTTGTCTGCAATTCTTGCAACATGACATACCCATTGCCATTTGAATTTTTTAATGGATTCTATGATGTCTCTGACCCCCATTTTCTTGATGATATATTGCATTATCTTGTGATCTCTCCATCATGTTGAGCATGATTCTCTCATGGGCACATTGCATGCTCGTTCCATGTTTCAGCTCCATAAGTAACTATCGGGAGGATGCATTGGTTGTGCACTCTTTTTTTTTAGAATTATTGGGATCAACTCGTTTTTGAAGGTTGAGTTTGCTCTACCAAAGGCTTGCCATCCTAGGGTCATTCTTTGCTTGATTTCTTCTTCTTTGAGAGTTTCATAGAAATTCGTTGTTTTAGCTAGATGTAGTAGTCTACTTTCCCCAGTTTTGTGTCTTCAATTTTTATAGTTATGTCCTTATTTTTGATGTGATTGTCACATGACTTTTGTTTTACTGAAGTTCATGTGTTGGCCAACTTTTTGCTTTCTCCGTTTAGTTCACCTAGCATTAGTTGGGGGTTACGTTGGTTCTCTGAGAAAATGATTATGTAGTTAGCAAATCTAAGGTTGCTTAGATATTCGCTGTTTATTTTGATTCCTCTATTTTCTGACCAGGTTTCGGAAAATCATCTTGAGGCAGGCTGTGAAGAGTTTGGGTGAGCTGGTACCACTTTATCTTACTCCTTTTTGGAACTGAAAGGGTTCAGTCTTTACATAGCCTGATAAAGGAGTTGCTGTGATTGTATATATGTTGCAGTACTTTGAGGTATACAGGGTTTACACCTTATAGAGTGATAGCCTTCTTGACCATGGGAATTTCTACTATGTCCAATGCCTTGTTGAAGTCTATAAAAGCTACAGCAAGTGGCATTTTGTTTTCTTTTTTTTATGTAAAAGCATTATGATACTAGTGTTCCAGTCTTTTGGGACTTTAATCTGTTTTAGACATGAGTTGAATAGAAAAGCTAGTTTTTGGTTGATGCTCTTACCACCTTTTTTGAGCAGATCGATGGTGATGTTATCTGGTCCAGGGGCTTTTCTTTTTGTGTTTGCTTGATGGCTTGCTTTACCTCCTATAATGTAACATCTGCGAAGTCCTCAAACTGATTGTGTGCATTTTGCATATCTTGGCCATTGTTTTGCTGCCCGTATCTTGAAGAGTAAAGTTTTCAGCAGAATTCTTGGGTGCGTTTGACAATTCTGTCTCTGTCGGTTATGTCTCCGTTTTTTTCAACTATGCTAGTTATTTGTTTCTTTCCTATACTGAGAGCTTCGTTTATGGCTTTAAAGCCTTGATGTTTTTTGAGAGTGGTTTCAATGATGGTTTCCATACACCTTCTTTTGTCTTCTCTTACTTTCTTTTTGATTGTTTTGTTTAGCTCGGTCTCCTTGTTGTTGTTGGTGGTTTGAGGTTTCTACACTTTTCAATGAGTTTCAATGAGTTTCCTTGTTTTGTCTGAGATTTATCTAATGGTCTGTGTGTTTCTTGGTTAAAACATAGTGGCAGATTCTATCAGAGAGGTTGTTAATTTGCTGTGGAGTCCGTTGATGTTGGTGTCGTTTTCATCGGTAAGTATTTTATATCTGTTTTTCAATTCTAGCTTAGAGGGTTAGGTGATTTGTTTGGTATGTTTAGTGGTTGCAGTTTGGCGTGGAATGTTTTCTGCATTCTTTATTGGTGTTTATTTTTATCTTAGATCTTACCATTCTGTGGTCACTTCCAATGTTTACTTGGTTTAGAATTTGAACATCTTTGATGGTGTCGCTTTTGTCCGATAGGATGTTGTCAATTTTTGGGTTTCATGGTTGGGGCTCTTCCAAGTCCATTTTCAATTGCATTTCTTTTCGGAGAATGTATTCATGATTTTAAAGTTGTTTTTGGTTGCAAAGTTAACAAGATCTTCACCTTTCTCATTCAATCTCCACTGAAAAAGTTTGAAAAATGATCAATAAAGCAAATAAAGTGATTTCTTTTCCTCCCCCTCTACTCATCTGATTAAAAAATTACTTTCAATAGTGGCCAAACGGTTAAACAACCTCTGACACTTAATATATCAGACTCAAAAAGCAAAGTGAAAAAAGATTCCACTGAAAAAGTCTGAAAAATTATCAATAAAGCAAATAAAGTGATCTCTTCACCGCACGCTCCAGTTACCTAATTTTAAAAAAATTGTTTGAATTGAGCCCAAATGGTCCAGCAACCTCTTACACACCATGTATCAGACTCAACAAACAAAGAAATAAAAATTCCGCTGAAAATGTCTGAAAAATAATCAATAAAGCAAATAAAGTGATTTTCTTCCTTCCCCTCCAGTCATCTGCTTGAAATAATTCTTTGAATTACACCCAAACGGTTCAGCGACCTTTGACACTTAATATATTAGACTCAAAAAGCAAGAAAAAAAAAATTCCACTGAAAAAGTTAAAAAAATGATCAATAAAGCAAATAAAGTGATCCTTCTTCCCCCTTCCAATCCTTTAGTTAAAAAAATGCTTTCAATTGAGCCCAAATGGTTCAGCAATCTCTGACACTTTATATATTGGACTCAACAAGCTAAAAAAAGATTCAACTGGAAAAATCTAAAAATTAATCAATAAAGCAAATAAAGTGATATCTCCTCCTCCTCCTCCTCCTCCAGTAATCTAGTTAAAAAACAAAGCTTCACACTTTCACATTCATCAGGGTGGAAATCTCAATCCTTTACATTAAGAAGAATTTTAAAAAGGCTATCAGAGAGACTTCTTGACCATAACCTGATGACATACTTCATTTCACATTTTTCCTCCATACTCTTTTTCTTTTATAGCTTTAATTAAAAACTTTATCAAATTTTTTTGGTAAATCTTATGTTGGGAGATGGATGGTTGGGAGACGAGGAATATGGTCTCCTCGTTGTTTGGTGTATAGTGTACATGCAGCCCTGTAGATGTGGAAGGTTAAAGGGTGGTGTGCAAAGAGATTGCACGCCAAGTATGAACTTGGACACAGGGATGAAACAAAGTGAAAGGAAACATACAAGTATTTTGCTTAGACAAATAGGATATACGTTCAATATTAGGACATAAATGACAAATGAAGAATGAAGATGAAGTACATATAAAGATAACATAAATCTGATCGACCGTGTAAAGTAATGAGAAGAGAAGAGAGAGTGAAAGACGGGAGCTTTCTTGTCCTTGATAGTACTGGCGTCAGAGTTGGAGCAAAGTTGTCTGAACTGCATGGATTTCCATATGGCTTGGATCGTTCCAAGGTAATACATAGAATCCTGGTTCAGAGTGTGAGCCATACTGCCAAGTTGTGAGCATTAACTTGGGGACTATTCTCTGACGCAGATAGACTCTTGATAGACAGACCATGAAATAAAGAGAACATGGAGTTTTATCAATGCATGAATTCCTGGAGTAAAGAAATTTAGGAAAGATTATTGTGACTATTGGATAGTTAAAATGGTGAAGACATGGTAGTGTAGCTGCATAGCTGTGCGTATGTGTGATGCAACATCGGTGAAGTGAAATGGGCAAAGTTAGTACAGAGATAGGTCACGGTGGAAAAATGGTTAAGATCGGATTGGCCGGGGGGGTTGGTAAAATGATAATGATCTTAGGGAGAAGGATAGAGAGGGAGAGAATGGCCGGCAACAAGTACTGGGGCTAGAGGCATGACCAGCCAGTGGTCCTGGCGCCAATGAGCATTGGACCCTGTGTGTCCCTGGGTTTTATAGGGTTCGTTGGAGGAAGTGACATTTTCGATATCTAGCTAAAAAAAAGGTTTTGTATCTAATTCCTAACTGAAGGAATAGGGAGCTCTACAAGATAATTTGTGCTCTTTGGGAAAGCCCCGTGCTTGGGGAGAGGGTTTGTTAGGCATGATTCCCTCTAAGCTCTTGCATATGTTTTGCAAACAGAGAAAATTAATGTGTGCACAAATGGCTTGTCACTTGAAATAATGAAGTAATCAATAATTATAATTATAAGTATAATAAAAGTCATCTGTGAATCGATGTGTGTTTTTAGTTTATTTTGACCCGGCATCACATAAAAATAAGAAATGATCATTAATGTTTCATTTAATGCAAGAATAAAAGGGACAAAGTAATTAAGTACGTTACTCCAAAGAACGCAGCCATACTTGTATTATATTAAAATGTACCGATACACTTTTATTAGCTATGTGAGATAAGCAGTGCCAAAATTATCTAGAAGAATTTCATTTTCCCATTTATACAAGCATCCAGCGTATACATCACAGCAATAAAAGATTGCTGAACATAAGATATTTGCACTCTGTAACTATTTGAAACTAGAGGAAACACCACTGGCTGAGATGTTTGAGATATATTTGACTTTAGCTAAATGATAATTTCTATAGTTCAAAAAAAAAGGAAAGATTTTATAATAGAGTGTCACATTAGATTTCTTCATTTTTGCTTCAAGAGTCAAGAAAACATATGCCCACACTCATTTACACACGCACACACACATGAATGCACTTGTATAGGTACATACACATGTATACATGTACTCATAGATATGCAGAGATGAAATAGATATAAAACTAATTGATATGAAAAGGCATCCTTTGAATGGCTGATTTTGAACCTTTGCCTCCAGATTTACTCAATTTCCAAATCTAATGCTACTCCAATGCTTTTGTTGGGTATGTCTCTGAGATAAAGCTTGGATTATCTTCCCTTCTGGCCAAATCTAGCAATCTGATTTTAAGCTAAAATTGGCTGCCATAGAGTGTCCAGTGCTGCTATTCTATAAAGTTGTGATCACAAAAAAGACATTGAAGAATTTTCTAAAGTCTGACCAGTGTTTCTCTGAAAGAAAATCAGAAAATTAGAATCTTCCATTCATTACAGATTAAATTCCATTCTTTTTATCTTTTTTCCTCTTCTAAATAATAAAGTCATTAGTTGCAGCACAAATCAAATTATTAATTACAAAAATCTCATTAAGTTTATCAGCAAAAATTATTTTAGAAAATCTCATCCATTTTTCTTTGTTTTTCTTCTCCCTATTCTGAAAAGTATAAAATAAGATTGTGTCTCTTTTGAGGAATCAATTTGAATCTCACTTGATGACAAATCTTACATCCATTTCAAAAGACACATCCCCTTGGTAGAGGCTGGGATGGGGGACATAGCATAAGGTTCCCATGGTGCACTTTCTAAGAGCTAGACACAAAAGAGCTTGATGCAAAAGAGCTTGGCACAAAAGAGCATGCTTCAAAAAATAACTTGGTGACTATTGATAACACTGTGCAACTTCTTTTTCTTCTTATTTGTTTCTTTGGTAAAAAGTGTTATTTTTTGATTGAATTTTCATAAAAAGTGTAGAAAATATCATTTATTCCCTTCTAACTTTGCTCTTGTGAACAGCACAGAAGTCATTTGTAATCTAATTATTTTTAACTGGACAGCAGGAAAATTTGCACATTTTAATCACATAAAGTAAGAGAAACACGTACATATGAATATCACTGTCCTGGTCATGAGATTAGAGTCTGAAGGGAATAATAGCCATTTTCTACACTTTTTACACATAAGCAATTAGAAAATAACACTCACTACCAAACAGCAAAAATTGTATTGCATGGTATAATACTTTTCTTTTAGCTTGTTGATAATTGATATTACTTCAAACTTGGGTCAGGATTAGGGTTATGGTTATGGTTAGAATTAGGATTTATTCCATATGGCCGACATAAATATAAGATGAGTGTTTGTATATGACTTTAACACTCTTCATTAGTTCTTTCCTGCATAGCTCTTATCATACTCATTATACAGGACTCTTCTATTCCTTGGCACAAAAAATATACTCCTCACTTCAAGAAGAAAGTAGGATCAATTGTCACATAGCTCTTTTGTTGTAGCTTATTGTCTCTAGCTCTTTTATGGTTTGCTCTTTCAGGGTGTAAATGATATTTTGAATATCACCTGAGGATAAATCTCACATCAAGAGTAGAATGGGGAACAGACTGCAAAGTTCCCCACTTAACACTTAATATTTTTAAGATCCTTATTTAAACTCCAAATACTTCAAGTTACAAGAAAGATAAAGAACTAAAATACCAAATGACCAACCAAGCGGACAAAGGAGGAAAGAAACCAACAGACAAAGATTGAATCAATTGGTCAAATGTTTTGGCCATTTGCCTACAAAACTTGACCATCAACACAAGATGCAACAACAAAGATTAAAAAAGAAAGAAGAATGGGTCAGGTTAATCACTCAATAGAATCTGTCTCATGAATAATGCCTCTATGGGCAGTATACCATGTTGGGGGTGATCAATTAAAAAGTGAGAAGAAGGGGTGATTAATAAATAAGTTACCTTTTGTTGGGCAGTGATCCGTAAAAAAAATCCAAATTTTTTACAAAACAAATGTGCACAAACTAATGGACAAATTTAGCATAAAATCTCATTGTAAATCAAACCCTTCACTAAAATCCTGTTAAAGAGGGAGGGATTTTGAAAAAACAGCAAAATGTTTTTTTTCTAGACATAATAAAGAGTTTAATGTTTGAATTTTTAGCCCCCTGGCTCAATTTTTCTTATGGCTTGTACATGTGACACATATATAGATAGCCAGCCAGCTAGCCAGAATCACTTATAAACTGAAGAAACCTTGGATTTCCAGCCCTGTAACTCCATTGGTTCAGCCTGCACACACGTCCATACATACATAGCCAGCCAGACTAACTTATAAACTAGAGAAACCAATGTTGACAGTTTAGTTGGAAGGTTTCTAAATAAGCTTTCTCTAATCTCTTTGGTGATTAATCTTCAATCCTCATGGGGGTCGCTTGGTAGACATATTAGTTTTCCAATACTCTGAGCACTCAGTCTGTCTGACATTTCAATTGCCGTTCATTTGTTATCGAATTCCCTGCCCTCGACCAATTATTATTGATACTAATCTACATTGCATTGCTTTGCTAATAATAACACTCACTACCTGAGGACCAAAATTTCATTACATGGTGTAATATTTTTTCTAGGTTAGCATAGAAAGAGCTTGTTGATAGTGGATTATACTTTTGATATCGGGGTTAGGGTTAGGGTTAGGATTTATTCCATATGGCCTACATGAATATAAAATACATGTAGATATGTAAGTATTTTCTGTGATATCATTTTTATTTTTCTTATTGTCAAGCTCCTGTTCCAGACCTACCTTGACAAGAACAAAAATAACAAGACCATTCCCCACCAAATTTAGAGGAGTAAAGATGAACACTACCCCCATCGTAATTTGAAATCACAATCAACCAATAGGTGGTTGTGTCTCTGAGTGAGCTAAATTTACATACAAGTCTCACATATCTAACAAAATTCATGTTATAAATATGCAAGGGCTTATTTCATTCAAATAAATAAATACATTAAAACAAAGAAATATATATTTTTTATATGTATTACAATACAATGGGGAGTGTTCTGCCCTACCCTGCAGCGCTGGCCCATGATGTGTGTACAGGGGGTCTGTTGGATAGGTCACTCCTAGTTTGGTGGCCTCAGAGCTCCACCAGCTCTTAGCACCCATTCTATTAGCTCTTGATGGGTAAGCAGATAGGCCTGGGTGCATGCAGTGCTGTAGAAGATAAAAAAGAGGTTTTTTTTTCTGTTATTCAAGAAATCTTACCGGATAAGCCAGTTCAATTAACATTCTATCTCATCCTATTTACATCCAAGATTGGGCCCCAGCTTTGTGTTAGTGGAATATGTACAAGTCTGATGGATTATCCAGTTCTTGTTCAGCTACATGGGTCATTCAGCTCGAGCATACCTCTGAGTCCCCAGGCAGTGATATTTCAAACAAAGCCCCAAGAATTCTCCTGAAAACTTTACTCTTCAAGATACAGGCAGCAAAACAATGACCAAAATATGCAAGACACAGACAATCAGTTTAAGGACTTCCCAGAATTTACATCATGGGAAGTTAAACAAGCCATCAAACAAACATAAAAGGAAAAGCCCAGATTACATCACCATCGATCTACTCAAAAAAGCTGGTAAGAGTGTCAACAAAAAACTAGCTATTCTATTCAACTCATGTCTAAAACAGAGTAAAGTCCCAAAAGACTGGAACACAGCCATCATAATGCTTGTACACAAAGAAAAGAAACCCCAAGGACCTTAACAACACAGGCCTATAAGCCTACTCAACTGCATCAATAAAGTTTTCACAAAAATCCTCACCAACTGGATCACTAAAACACTAGATGAAAACCAACCCACTTTGGGAACCTCTGATTTAAGATAATAGCATCATTTCTAGTTTCAGACATGCTTAAGCACCTGCTGTAGTTGTGTGATCCATGACTCTTAATATCATACATCACTGGAAACCACTTCTGACCTCTCCTGTTGTAGAAACCACATTTGATATACTGATTAGGAACCGTCAACCAAAACTGTTAACATAAGTTTCATCAGTATTCAAGTCATGCTGGCTGGCTGGCTATGTACATGTATCACATGTACAGATTGCACCACTGGAGTTAGAGGGCTACAAATTTAAACATTCACTCCTTATTATGTGTAGAAGAAACAAGGTATTTGTTTTTTTGAAATATCCCCCTGAATAGACTTTTTGTGGGAACTATTTGCAATGTGAGTTTATGCTAAATTGACCCCTTGGTTTATGTCTGGTAGCATTCATGTTTGTTTTTGTTTTTGTTTTTTGAAAATTCAGACATTTTTAGTGATTGCTTCCGAACAGAACTTTTCCAATATTTTAATTGATCACCCCTAACACAGTATGCTAACATAGAAACATTGGTCACATGATAGTTTTTATTGAATGACTAACATATGTATTAATTCGAAATATTTTAAAACTTATTTATTTATTTATTCAAAAATTTTACCTGAAGGTGAATGCATATTCAACAAAATGTAATTATTATGGAGGGAATTTATTAGCCATGAGAGCATTTTTAGCTCAGTTGGCAAGAGCACAGCCTATGTATAAGGCTGTTTCTGAAGTGGATATGGTTTCAATTGCTGCTCAATGCATATTTCTTTATTTATATACACAAATCAGTACTGAACAATTAGTTCTCAATAAATTGTCTTTATGACTTTCACATATGTATATGTGCACATATATGGCCAAAAAAGAAAACTAGGTTAAATAATAGTACATCATGGTTTATTCATATTTGTGTTAATAATTTTGCCATGAGCTGGCTTCATCGAACCAAGAATGTAAATGATGGCAGAAGCTTGGTTAAACAAAGGTAAGGAAGGGAGATTCTTATCTTTCCGTAGGTCTAGTTGGAGAAGGAATAAAGAAAGGAAGTTAAGGAAGTTTAGAAAAGGATTCTTACAAACATTGCTGAATGTAGCTTTGTGGACTATTTTCTTATATATCCATGTGTATGTGTTTCTGCTAGTAGTGTTTAAAGATGGAAGTTGAAGTATTTGTGTATGTGTGAGTACATGTGTGTGTGTGTGAGTGTGTGTGTCTGTTTTGAAACCAAACTATTCATATATATATATATTATACATAAATACATACATGCACATACATAAATATACATACATCAAACCATTGTAGCCCCACAAATTGCCTGCCTGACCAACCAACCAACCAACCAACCAAAAAGCAACAGATTCTTCTCTCTTTGCTTATTGTAAGCTCAAAAGCACTTTCTGGAAAAAAAAAAAAAAACATTTTTACATTGTGCCTAGTGGTCTGCTGATGCAAATTTTCATGGCTGTCCCAAAAATGTGACCATGAGCATCTGGAGACAGTCATACAGACACACACAAGCATAGAGAGAAGAAGCCCACTCGCTATTTGTGAGGCTATGGTCACTCAACATGGAAACAAGATTGAGGATTGAAAAGTTATCAGTTAAATCACAAATCTTTCATCCAAATGCTGTCAACGTTAAAGTTGTATGAGGATGTTGAAATCAACTTTTTGAAAATACTTTTTGCACACATTGTAGGTATTTACTTTGGCCTGTCTATTTGCCTGTTTGTTTGTCTGTCTGTCTGCACAATACCTCCAAAAGTTCCCATTTAATTTCAGTAACATTTGGAGAAGTATTTTTTGCTTCTGCCCATAAATTTGAAAGAAGCATATGTATTCACTCATGTTTGTCTGTTTGTCTGTCTACAAAAATTTCCATGACATTATCTTGAAGGATTGACCATGGGCTGAAGAAGAAGTGATAAAATTTTATGTTGGATGAATCCAGTTTGTCCGGCCCTCTTGCAGCTGTTTGAGTAGCAAATAGATTTTACAGGGTGGAGTTGCTGAGCAGACACTCAACCATTCGGCTGACTTTGGAGAATTCACTGACGGACTATAATGATTGATAAAGAAGTGTGGCTGATTCTATACACATCTCTCTGTCATTGACTCTCTTTGTATCTGTCTCTCTCCCTGTTGTTAGAATCATTATGACAGAATAAAAAATAAATTCTTGAAAATTACCGAAAGGTGCAAAGGGAGTAACTTTGATCAGTTGGTATTCCGCTTGAAATAATATTCAAATTTCCTTACACAAATTTAGGAGTTCTATCCCCAGATGAGAATTAACACCATGCTTCTAACTGAGTGCCTTCTCATCTCTTGTTGATCTTCAATTTCCTCCCAATGAATCAGAACAATTTTAAAAGATCCTTAGGAAGGAAAAATAATTTTCGGCCTAAAACTTGTATCCATTACCCACCAAGAGGAAGATTTAACATTTGGAAGGCAAAATAAAAAAGGCAAAACTGAACAACATCTCTCTCTCTCTCTCTCTCTCTCTTTCTATTTCTCTTTGTGCATCTCACATGGTCAGGGCATCTCTATCTTTCTCTCTCTCTCTATCTCTTTCTTTCTCTTTTTCTGTGCACCTTCTCTCTTTCTCTCAGTCTTTCTTTCTCTTTGCCTTTGCACTTCTCTCTCTCTCTCTTTGAGCACCTCTCTCTCTCTTTTTCCTCCACGCTTTCTCTCTCTTCCTCTCTTTTTCTTTGAGCATCTCTCCCACACTCTCTCACTCTCTGCATCTCACTGTATTTGATTGCATGAGTGGGTCTTAATGTCTGTCAAGATATGGTATTTTGAGGTCATCAGTTGAAAGTTCTCAGTTGAAAGTTCTCAGTTGAAAGTTCTCAGTTAAAAGTTCTCAAAAATTTCTCCTGCCCGTGTCACGATCTGACTTTCATTTGGGGAATTCGCTTAGGTTCATTTTTCTAAATTCTCATTTTTCTTCATCATTCAGATTGTTTTTTTTATACCTTTAACTCTATTCTTCACTTTCTTCCTCCAATTCTTCATTTTTCGTAAAGTATTTCCCTCATTTTTCATTCTTTCCTTCCAATCATTTTCCTTCCCCCACCTACATCTGCACAAGATCTCATTTCTTCTTTTATTTTGTCTTTCATACTTTTTTTACCTCATTCTTCTTCATTTACCTTGTTCTCACACATCCATCTTTTTCCTATAAAGATTCTTCATCCCAAAATACAAACCTTACTTAATAAATTTCATCAACCAAGAGGGCCGTTCAATCATGCATAACACTATTTTACGAACGCAAAAATATCCAACCAAATGTTTTTAGATTTTTCGCAATCAATAACCCTCAGCTCCTCGCAGACCAGAGACGACAACGTGGCTTTTCGCCTTAACTTCAACTTCATTTGAAATGCTTTTATGCCTAAAGTTATTTTGGTTTGTTAGTGTGTTCCTGTTTCATGAACAGTCAATCAGGACTGTCACCAAAACTATCAACACAGGTTTCTTCAGTTTTCAATTCCATCTGGCTGGCTGGCAATATATGTATCATGCATACTTGCTGCAGCAATGGAGCTAAAAGGCTGAAATTTGTAACATTTACTCCTTATTGTGTCTTTTTAGGATACCACCCAAAAATAGCTTTTTAGAGGGAGATTCAATTCGTAATGTAAGTTTATGCTAAATTAATCCCTTAATTTTTACCCCGCAGCATTGTGTTTTATGAAAATTTAGACTTTTTTATAGTTCATTACCAAACAAAAGGCAAAAAAAGTAATTTATCAATTGATCAACTCCTTTTCAGATCTTTTAATTGATCACCCCATACACGGCATGTCAGCAAAAGATTTTGGTCACATGACAGTTTCTATTAAGTGACTAACCAAACCTGTTTTTGCATTGTCTTCTGCTTTGTGCTAACTTATTGTCATCTAACTCGATTCTTGTGGATAATCACAAAAATTTCCATTGATTTTTGGATCAACATGAAAATTCAATTCAAATAGGGAATTCTGGGTAAAACAGTGTCTGGAACCAAAATGGCTGCCAATTCAATGGAAATTCAGCAGAAACATGTCTGGTTAGTTACCTGATGGAAACAGAAAACTTTTGGAGTTATTGTGTGAAGAAACATGAGAATATACATCTGTCTACAAAAAAATATCTATAAACCAAAGAAAAAATCCTGGATCCACCCCTGAAATTTAACCACTTCTTCCTTGTCCCATCACTCACACTTACAGAAAATTATACTGAAATTCATTGAGAACTTTTGAAGTATTGTATGAACTGTCAAACAATCATGATGTGGAGGAGGTAAACTGTTAAAAATTCCTTGATCAGCCGAAGCACTCAATCCCTTTCTTCTTAGCCCATGGTCCATCCTTCCACAAAATGTCATTGAAATTCATTGAGAACTTTTGGAATCGGCAGACAGATGGACGAACGCAAATTAATACATATACCTCTTTCAACTTTTTTTTACAAAGGTAAACAATCCTTCTCATCAACCTTCCTAACACTAATTACAGGCAAATTGCATTGGATACACTGGTTCTCATACAATCACCCAAGTTGAGCAATGTCAAACCTGGTCAGTACCTCAATGGGTGACTGTCTAGGAATATCAGCTGGGAAGGCATCTCCTACAGCCACGCCAATCTCCAAACATATTGAGCATTTCTCTCCTCCGAGAGTTGTAAATTTGATTAGGAAAAGGGGAACTTTGGAACAACACTTCCTCCATACTAAGCACCCAGGCATAGCAGCTTAAAGTCCTGAAGCTGTAAGGACCATCTGCCAATATGAAAAGAGCCACATCTGACTCTTACTATGAACCACTTATTATAACCGTGTTCGGTAAACTTACTTAGCACATAATACAATAATCTTAAGTCTGTCTTCCTTGAGTCCAGTGTTTTTTCTCTATTGATTGTCTATGATACAGAGAGCAGAATTCAGCTAGGGTGGGGCAGCTTGTAGCCTATGTTATCGAGGACCAATAGATATTGAAAAACCTACATTTTTTACTCACAATTACTTTTTATCATTTGATGTATAGCCAGATAACACGACAAATACGTCTGACATTTCAGTAATAGCATTACCTGTGTCTGATATGGTTGGCTTTTCTTTGTATATATGTTCAATGGTTCGTAATGTTTTGGCAGTATACCCTTTGGCCTTCTTCAGATGTTCCTGGGTCTAAAATATGGATCACTTCACTCAATATATTACTCAGAATTTAACATAGAAACACAATCCCCATTTATAGGAATGTATATACAAAAACAGATGCAACAGTCTAGTACCAGGAACATCTGACAACCAGATAACATAACATTAAAGGTGATAATTGGCTAAAATTGCTTAACACCCTGTTGTTCATAAAGGTCAAAAGCAGTTTAGTACTATGAGAATAGAGCAAGTGCAGAGTCAATGAATCAGAAATGATGGTTTGCAAGCATTTGGCACTGACACTATGATAAATAAGGTAAGTAGAACACACAATAAGAAAGTTAATAACCTCTTGGCATACATTCTGCTGTTTTGTGTGAATTCTGGGCTCAGATGGTATGATTTAATTCAGCCACTTTTATTCTTGGTCAAACCTTCAAAAGGTGGCAGGAAGCTTGCTTGGCTAACTGCCTAGAAGAAGGAAATTCCAACAGAAAAACTACAATTTAGGGAACTTAGTTCCATTGTTCTACCTGCAGGGCTATTCAAGTAAACCTTTGGTCATATGGGAGATGTTGGCAAAGTGCATGTTTTACCTCACTTGAAATATTCATTTATATAGGGCTGAGGGGGGCACTGTACAAAGCTACTGATGAGTGGTAATGTTGCAAAACTGGAGCCACCTCTTGTTGCCCTTCTCCTGCATCAGCTGTGAATGAACTTGCTTGTCTCTTTTGGAACCCATCCACCATCTACTGTCCTTCCCCAGACATAGAACCCTCTCCAAAACCTTTGTCGATGAAATCAAGCAACAATAACAAATAATTTCACCAAAAATGTTTAGAAAGAAATATTCTTTGTATTCTGCTGGAGTCATATTAAATGATGGTTCTATTTGTTTGAAACTGTCAAAATAGGTCTCTTCAGTTTTCCTGTGATGCTGCCTGCCTGACTGGCTGAATACATGTGCTTGTGTATATGTATGTGTCACAATGGAGCTAGAGGGCTGGAAATTCAAACATTTACTCATTATGTCTATAAAATATTTTTTCTTTGTTTTTTTGAGAATTCTTCCCAAAAATGAGTTTTCAGTAGGGGATATATTTACTATGGAATTTCATGCTAATTTGATTCCTTAGTTTGTGCTTGGCAGTGTTCAGATTTGTTTTTTCAGTGAGCACCACCCAACAAAATTTGAGAGAAGATCATCCCTTAATCCAATTTTTCAATTAATCATTCCCAATATGGCAAGTTGCCAAAAGAGATTAGTCACATGACAGTTTGTTGTTGCCTATGAATGCATAGATAGCCAGCCAGACCAACTTTAAAAGTAAAAAAACCTTTCTTGATTTTTAAATCTTAAAAGAACGAGGGAAAACAAATTGATTTGTCTACTAAAACGCTAAAAGAAATTCTACAAAGTTGCATGAAATTCAGTTCACGAGGATCAAATCCACATGAAATAGTTATTATGTTCAGAGATAAAAAAGAAAATAGAAAATTTGAGTCTCAATTATCTTATTGGAAATCTTATTGATCTCTAATTATAAATTTCAAGTGAGATTCTAAGCCTTCTTGTTGAAACTGAGATCCTAATCTTTGGGCTCTTCAGAAATTCTGAACTTATTGTTACTTTAGACCAATTATAGAGAACATAATTAAAATAACATCAAATTATCTACTTGAAAAATATTTCAAGGATTTATTAAGATATTCACTTATCATTATTTTATTCCTTCTAGTTGTCAAGGTTTGGTTCTCAGATTCAGGTGTCAAGACACTTTTGTTATCATTTTATGTTTGTGTTTGTCGTTTTCATTGCTTAGAAGGACTCAATTAGCAGACCTACTACTCAAATGAAACCCATATCGCTTCCTGTGATTAAACCTCTTATACTACCAAACATGGCACACAACCACATCCTACACCACCTCAACATGCATATAGTCTTACACATTAATTCACACTACCCCTCCATATGTACAGAGCCGTCTTAGGCATATTTGAGAATATTTAGTCTTACACACAAATTCACACAATCCCCTCCAGTTCTGTCTTAAGAATATTTAAGGGCTCAGATAGAGCAATGCACTGGATTTGGCCTTCAGGCCATAAAATTGGTTCTGATCAAATAAATTGATTCAATGAAGAGTCAAGAGTTGATTTAAACATGAATGTAAACATAGTTCAAGAGAAGGTTTTTTATGCCTTTTATTATTTTAATTTTTCAAATTGAATTCCAGGGCCCCGAAAAATCTCACTATAAGGTGGCTTTATGTGTGTGTATATATATATTTAAATATCTTTGTTGTGTGGATATGCGATGAATTTTGATGAAAATGACAATTGGAAGGTAAAGAGAAAAAGATTTGAGAGAAAAGCTGGTGTTACATCTTGAAAATTTGCCTGCATGATAATAACATTTTTTTTCACTAGAACCTTATTTTCTCCATCTTTCAATTGTCATTTTCAACAACATCTGTATATATATATATATATATATATATATATATATATACTGTACACATACACAAATATCACAAACTACTGTTGTACTTCTCTACATATGTGTATTGTTTTCTACCAGGTCTTTTTGCAAAGTATCCAGGCATTTTGAAAAACTTGTTGAATGGCCAGGAGGGACCTTACCATGCACACATGAACAAACACTCCCCCAAGGGATTATTCAATCATCAGTGAGATGCAATCAATTGAGCTTGTGTACTGTGTGACCATGCATTTGTAATAACTGAGCCTGCCTATTCTTCATGCCTCTCAGAATTTTCTATAATAGCATCAAAGCATCTGTCAGCCCATCTACAATCCAGATTTGACTCTCTGCAACTTCTAGCTTTTCTCAAAGAGATTTCAGACCATGAATATGATGAGATCTTGAAAGGGAATTTTTAAAACTGTTTTGGAAAATTGAAGAGGTTCTGGGATAAGTAGTATGTGAGATCCAAACAGGAGTATTTTGAATTTATTTTTTTAATTTTTCAAGTTGAATCAACTATCCTTGTTTTATTGTTTATTGATTTCTACAGCCTAACCCTATTTTGTATAGCTCAGATATAGTTTAAGCCATTAGCCAGGGAAATCCTGTGGCATTTAAGAGAGAGACATCATTGTTTGAACTGAAGAAAGTAACGTTTCCTGATATTCATGATTAAAGCTGGTTTAACTCTTTGATGTTTTTTTATATAAAGAAAAAATGAATCTTGCCAATAATTTGAGTTGATAATCTTCTTCAAAGAGTATAATGTGAAAATGAAAATGTGTGTGTGTGTGTGTGTGTGTGTGTGTGTGTAAATTTCAGGTTGTTTTAATGTTTAATTCTTTTTATCCTGCAACATTTTTGTCCAGGTATAACAGTGCTAAGGTGGCAGAGCTATTTTTCCGTTGGTATTAAATGGTTGGATACTTTCAGGACAGAACTTGTAATTAATAATAGAAAGTATCCATGATTTTAAGTGTTTGAATGGTTTCATTTATTTTCTGTCCTTACCATAGGACCCCACTCTTGTATGAGTACCTTTAGGTATGTGAGTGATATTATTTCTTTTTTATTTTCATCATTGGACCCCACTTTTATTTGAGTACATGAAGGTGTTTGAAAACTAGATATCATTTTGTATATCAGAAAAGAACAATTTCCTATAAAAAGACATGAGCTTGCAAAGATGCCCTGATCCAATTTCAGTCAATAGAAATGTACCACAAATCATGATTTAGATATTAGAAACAGTCAATGAAAACTGTCACTAAAACTGTCAACATCAACAGAGATTTCCTCAGTTCTTAAGCTGGTATATCTATCTATGTATCTTGTGTATATGCTGCACCAATGGCACAAGAGGGCTGAATATCCACTCCTTATCATGCTCAGAAACAAGATTTTATGTTTTTTGAGCACCTCAATAGGTTTTCAGTGGGGGTTCAATTTACAACCTAAGTTTATGCTAAATTGATCCCTTAGTTTATGATCAGCAGTATTCATGCTTGTTTTTTGAAGATTCAGATTTTTTCAGTGATTACTATCCAACAAAGAACAACAGATATAACTTATTCATTGCTCATCCTTTTTCTTAATATAAGAATTGACATTCCCAACACAGCATATCATGAATAGACATTGGCCAAATGATGATTTCTACCAGGTGATTAATACCAGTAATAAACTAGTGATTATAAAAATTACTCACTTATGATTGTCAGAACATCTGCAATATGCAATTTTAAGCATATTATCATTAAATACAACAGGCAATAAAGTAGACAATAAAACCTTTTTCAAGTTTATAAAACTATAGATTGAAGTCCTTCCAACAATTCTTGGTCATTATCAAGAATGAAAATATTGTGTGGAGTTTAAAATTTTGTTATTGTTGATCTTGTCGGTTGAAATAATTTCGATTTTTAAATGTGGCAACCATTATCATTGACTGATGAATTGACATAGCAAATGCCTCATACCATCTCAATGAAGCATTACCTCCTACTCCTTCAATGAATCTGATGTCGCTTGAGTAACTGCTGTATTTGATAATATATGTTTTAGAAGAAAATATCCTCTTAGGTGCAATCTATCCAAGCATTCGGTTTATGTCTTTATAACCATTCATATTAAGAACTAACAATTTTGTGTGGTCTGGTTAGACCCAGAAATACTTATGACTTCATTCAATATGAATTTAAAAGCAGAGCCATGAAACTGTTCCTTATCCCCAGAAAAAAAAAGAATCTTTATGTATGTAAGAGGTTTGTATAACAAAAATTGCAAATAAAGGGTTGCAACATCGTATGTCTTTTTTCCGTAATGATAATAGAGATGATTACTCTAGATGGATTGGAGTGATAGGAGAAACATAGAAGAAGAAATCAGCTTCCATAAATGCATTCATAGATGACATTGCAGTTAATAGCAAGTCAAAGATAAAACCTGGCATATCAACTGGATTGTTCTTCCATGAAGCTTTTGCAGGAATAGAGAACAAAATAAAAGAATTTCTCAACAGTTGCTTGGAAGATCAAATTTTCTATTGAGGGACATCGGAAATGTTTCAGTTGATGCTAATCTTTGTCATTCACAAATTTCTATGGAAGGATATAAGTAAGCAGCTTGCATAAAGAGGACCAAAGCCTAGACAAAGTGGGGTATTCATGGGTAGAAGGCAGGATGTTCAGCTCTGCCAAGCCTTGAATATAACTAAGCTGCTTTGCATAAGGAGGATCCAGGTCTGGGAAGGGAAGGGATGATGGTAGATTCGGCCAGTTGACCTAGGCCTATTACCAGCTCATGCCTAAGTGCGTAAGTCAGAGTGAAGTACCAGAAAATTGAAACACTGCAATCATAATGCTATTTCATAAGAAAGTGAACCCGAAAGATCTAATCAACTACAGGCAAATAAATCTATTCAACTGTATCTACAAACTTTTTACCAAAGTGATCACCAACCAAATCACCGAAACGCTAGATAAAAACCAACCACAGGAACAAGCTGGCTTCAGAAATAGCTACTCAACCATTGACCATCTCCATTCAGTAAATCAACCAAAAGATAAAGCAGCAGAATCTAAAATGCTACTCACTGTAGCATTTGAGGACTTTAAGAAGGCTTTCAACTTTGGATATGTCTGAGTCTTGCAAGATATATACCAGCAAAGTACTTGATTTATTAGCCTACACAAAAACTTTGATCTCTTTCAGCTTTAAAAGGGAGTAACAAAGAGACTAGATTATTCAAACTTTTCCCAGCTTGCTTTAAGATAATCTTCCAAAACCTAGATTGGGAAAATAATGGAAATCAGAATAGAGGACGAATATGTAAGTAACCTTACATTTGCTAATGATATTGTCCTTTTTGCAAAAAAACTTCATGATCTCCAAGTAATGCTAGATGGACTTAACAAAGAAAGCAAGAAAGTGGGTCTCCACATGAACTTTAGTAAAACAAGTATCAAATATTACAAACATGTTGAGTACTAAGATATAACAATCCAATAAAGTCTCTATATTTACCTAGGATAACAAATCTCTATGAAACCCTCAAAAGAACAAGAAATCAAGTGAAGAATTACTCTATGATGGCAAGTTTTTGGTAGAGCCAGTTCAACCTTTGAGAAAATCCCATTAGTTTGAAAAAGAAGGGTCTACAATCGATACAACTCCCGATAGTCATCTGAGGAGCTGAAACATGGAACCTAACCAAGAGACTGACCCTCAAACTGTGAACCATGCAACATACTCATGAGAAAATCATGCTCAACATTACATGGAGAGATCACAAGACAGTGCAATATATTAGAGAAAAAATTGGAGTTAGGGATATCATAGAATCCATCAGAAAACTCAAGTGGCAATGGGCTGGACATGTTGCAAGAATGTCAGGCAACTGATAGACATCTTGACTCATAACATAGATCCCAAGATATCATATGCGGCCGCAAAAATATAAGATGGCGTGATAAAATAGACAAGTTAAAAAAGTATTGGCTCTGCAACACTCATGATAGAGAGGTCTGGGGAAAGTCTATGTCCAACAACAGATGCTAAAAGGCTGAAGATGATGATGATGATTATGATGAAGGACGCAGTGTACACAACCTAGATAATGATCCAGCTGTGGTCATTGCAAATTCATTGGAGATAGTAGTCCTACTTTACAACATGGGTGTTGGGGTTTATGGAAAACAACCACATTATTACTGAACCATGAATAAAAGTCATCATTGATGAATTATCAATGTGCCAAATCTAGTTCACAGTGAATGACGGTGTCTTCATAAATCAAAGAAATAACTGCTTTGAATAAATAAAATTCTACTGAACTGATTAGCAAAAAAAAAAAATATCTGAATAAATTCCCCTATGAAAATTGTCTCAAAAAATACCATCACAATATTTGGTCACTCTTGATCAAAAATGACAGTAGAGACCAAAAAAAAACAAGAAAATATTTTTTAGATGGTCCTCAGACACAGATAAGCAAAGAGAGAAGAATCTGTAACTCACTTGGCTGGTTGGCCAGGCAGGCCATTTATGGGGGTAGAGTGATT
Organism: Thysanoteuthis rhombus; assembly: GCA_963457665.1. Classification (NCBI taxonomy): domain Eukaryota; kingdom Metazoa; phylum Mollusca; class Cephalopoda; order Oegopsida; family Thysanoteuthidae; genus Thysanoteuthis; species Thysanoteuthis major. The sequence continues at coordinate 37,127,801 of OY735210.1, read as the reverse complement.
TTTTCCAAGCTTGTAGACCCTAAAATATGGCCAGGTGCATCTGGAAATACACAAACAGACACACAAATAGGTAAAGTGAGAAAAATCTGTAGCTGACTTGGCTGGTTGGTCGGACAGTACATTTATGGGGCTACAGTGATTCGAGATACCAGGTAAATATCACTTTTAGAAAAAAAAAGACTTCAGGATCTTTTAAAGGCATTCATAGACGGCATTGCAGGTCTCTTTTAGAAGAAATGACTACAGCTTCTTTCAGAGGCATCTATGGTTAGCATTGTAGGTCTCTTTTAGAAGGAAAAATGATTACAGCTTCTTTTAAAGGCACTCATGGATAGTATTGGGGTATCTCTTATAGGGATAAATGACTGAAATTCTTTTAAAGGCATTCATGGATTGTATTTCAGGTCTGTTTTAGGAAAATAAATGACTACAGCTTCTTTTAGAGGCATTCAAGAATTGTATTGCCGGTCTCAGTTAGAAGAAAAAATGACTACAGTCTCTTTTAAAGGCATTCATAGATGGTATTGAAGGTCTTTCTTAGGAGAAAAAATGACTACAGCTTCTTTTAGAGACATTCATCAATGGTATTGCCAGTCACCATTTGAAGAATAAATGATCACAGTGTCTTTTAGAGGCTTACATGGATGGCATTGCAGGTCAGTTTCAGAAGAAGAAATGAATACAGCTTCTTTTAAAGGCATTTATGAATGGCATAGCAGGTTTCTTTCAGAAGGAGGAATGACTACAGCTTCAGAATAATTCATGTCTGGCATTGCAGGTCTCTTTTAGAAGAAGAAATGATTACAGCGTCATTTAGAGGCATTCATGGATTGCATTGCAATTCTTTCTTTTGAGAAAAAAGCCTACAGCTTCTGTTAAAGGCATTTATGGATGGCATTGCAGGTCTCTTTGATGAGAAAATATGACTACGGTTTCTTTTAAAGACTTTCATTGATGGCATTAGTGGTCTCTTTTAGCAGGAGAAATCACTGCATCTTTTTCCAAATGGATAGCATTGCAAGTTTCGATTAAACGAATAAATGACAACAGCTCCTTTTAGAAGCATTCATGGATGGCTTTGCATGTGTCTTTTAGAAGAAGAAAACACTACAGCTTCTTAAAAGTTATTTATGCATGACATTGTAGGTCTCGTTTAGAAGAAATGGATACAGCTTCTTCAAAAGCATTCAAGAATGGCATTGCAGGCCTCTATCAGACAGAGAAATGACTATAGCTTCTTTTAAAGGCATTCATTGTTTGCATTGCAGTTTTTTTTAGAATATGAAATGACAATAGCCTTGTTAGAGGCATCTATAGGTGGCATTGCATGTCTAATATAGAAAAAAAAAATTTTACATCTTTCTTTAGAAGCATTCATGAATGACAATGTTGGTCTCCTTCAGAAGAAAAAATGCTTCACAGTTTCTTTTTGAGGCATTCATTGTGTCTTTCAGGAAAAGAAATGACTACAGCTCTTTTTAGAGGCATTCATGAATGGCATTGCTTGTCTCTTTTAGAAGGGAAACGATTACATCTTTTAGAGTTATTCATTGTTGGCATTGCAGGTGTCTCCTAGAAGGAGAAATGAATACAGCTTCTTTTGGAATCATCCGTGAATGGCATTACAAGTCAATTTCAGAAGGAAAAATGACAGTTTCTTTTAAAGACATTCATTGATGGCATTGCAGGTCCCTTTCAGAAGAAGAAATGACTACTACTTCTTTTAAAGACATTCATAGTTCACATTGCAGGTTTCTTTAAAGGAGAAATGACTACAGCTTTTTTTTAGTGGCATTCATGGATGGCATTGCAGGTCTGTTTTAGAAGGAGAAATAACTACAGCTCTTTTCAAAGGCTTTCATAAATGGCTATACTGTTCTCTTTTAGAAGAAAAAAAGTCTACAGCTTCTTATGAAGGCATTCATGCATGGCATTGCAGGTCTATTTGAGAAGAAGAAGTGACCACAGTTTCATTTAGAGGCATTCATGGATGGCATCGTAGGTTTGTCTTAGAAGAAGAAATGACTACAGGTTCTTTTAAAGGCTTTCATTGATGGCATTGCAGGTCACTTTCAGAATTAGAAACAACTATACCTTCATTAAAAAGTATTCATGAATGGCATTGTAGGTCTCTTTTAGAAGAGGAAATGTCTGCAGCGTCTTTTAAAGGCATTCAGGGATGACATTGCAGTTCTTTTCTTGAAGAAAAATGATAGCAGCTACTTTCAGAAATATTCATTGATTGTATAGCAAGTCTCTTCTGGAAAAAAATAACTTTAGCTTCTTGTACAGGCATTCATGAATGGCATTGCTGGTCGGTTTTAGAAAAGGAAATGACTTCAGCTTCTTTAAAGGCATTCATGAAAGGCATTGCAGGTCTCTTTTAGAAGACAAAATGTCTACAGCTTCCTTTACAGGCATTTGTGGATGGCATTGCAGGTCTGTTTTAGAAGGGAAATTGATTAAACCTTTTTTCAGAGGCATTTGTTGATGACATTGTAAGTTTCTTTTAAGAGAAGGAATGACAGCAGCTTTTTTTAGAGGCATTCAGAGATGGCATTGCACTTTTCTCTAAAGGCAAAATGACTACAGCTTCTTCTAGAGGCATTCATAAATGCCATTGCAGGTCTGTTTTTGAAGAAGTAATGAGTACAGCTTCTTTAGAGGATTTCATGGATCACACTGCAGGTCTTTTTCAGAAAAGAAATGACTACAGCTCCTTTTAGAGGTATTCATGAATGGCATTGCAGTTAATACCAAGTCCAAAATAAAACATTTAATATCAACAGGAATGTTTTTTCAAGAAGCTTTTCAGTTGAGCAGTAATGAAGAACAAAAGACAATTGAAATTACTCCTCAAGGGTTGACAGATGAAAATTTCTCTTGATGGAGATTGGAAATGTCTCCCTGTTTTTAATATTCATCATTTACATATTTTTATGACCAGCTATACATATATATATGTTCTTAAGATATACATACAGGGGCATACTTTTGTGGTCAGTCATTGGTATTGCACAAAAGAAATGGTTCTGAACTTCTCAACTTCTAGGAAATATACATGTCAGAGTTCTTATGCTTGATGGGATATATACATCCCTCAAATTCTTTTTTGAAATCTACATGAATGTTTTAATGTGGGCAATAACCCCTATATATGAATTAGTTTTGAAAGGGTTAACAAATCAGTGAGTTATTCAGGACAAAGTAAAATTGAGAAACATATCTTGTTAGTCACTCAATAGAAACTGTATTATGACCAATGTCTTTTGGCAGCATGTGAAGTTAATGATGATCTATAAAAAAAAAATTGGAAAGGAGGCTAATTGATGATCAAGTTACTTCTCTCATCTTCTGTTGGGCAGTGATCAGTGAATAAGTTCAAATTAAAAATACAAAACAAGTATGAATGCTGCTGGACACAAACTATGGGATGAATTTAGCATAAACTTATATTGCAAATTGAACCCCTCTCTGCTGAAAACATATTTAGGAGGTTAATTCACAGTTTTACTTAGATATTATAAGGGATGAATGTATTGATTTTCAGCCCTTTAGCCCAGTTGGTGCAGCCTGTATGCGTGAATAGACAACCAGCCAGACCAACTTAAAAACTGAAGAAACTTATTTTGACAGTTTTGTTGCCGGTTCCCAATAACCATACATTCATGGATGTCTGCTTGTGGGTGTGTACAAAAGGGGCATTTGCCCTCCCCTAGATCAGGCCTCGCCACTCATCCTATTATGGAATATAAAACAACCAAAAAAAACTAATCTCTGATGCTGTGGGATTCAACAGAAATAGTTCTTCCCAAAGCTAGGATTCAAAAGTCATATTAACTTGCCATGATGCTGGCAAATTGGAGGTCTGTACCACCTACCTATTCTAAATAAAAGTCATTAGGCATGGTCCAGTCTAGAAGAAATAGTTTTCAATGAATTTATTCGCACTATGGTCGACTACATTTCAAAGAATTGTGACTTGAAACTTGACGTCCAGTGGGTGTCTGACATTCTTGTATCATGAAACATTGAGGATTCACTTCCTTTTCTCCTGAAATTAGCAAGTTTTAGTTGTCTATGACTAATTCTTTGTTCTTTCAAAGAACATTTATGTCTATATATGCAGGTACATCTGTACGAATATCTCTCTTCATATCTTTCTCTATCTATCTATCTATCTATCTATCTATCTATCTATATATATATATATATATATATATATACTCATACAGATGGATACAGACATACATATATATATACAAATGTATATTAGATATAGGAAATAAATTAGAAAGGCAAAAAATAGTGTCAGCAACGAGATTTCTGTGTTCCGTGACGCAATTTCATACCTTTTCAAATTGTCTTCTCAAGCTAATACTGTTGGATGAATTATGATCCACATCCATACACTGGTCATAAATATATATATACTCAGCCTAACTTAGTCTGGCACAAGCATAGATGCATGGGTCAGTCCAAAGCTGGGAAAAACAGTTCAAAATTTAGGATAAATCAGTGTAATTTGGTCAAAACTGTGTTTATTTCCAGGTAAATCAAGTCAATTGTTCCAATCAAGCCGTTTGCTTAATTAAAGAGTTTCCTTATTGGATTGAAGGCAAATATGGAAAAAATGGAAGAATTAAGATTGTGTTGCCTGTCCAAGAAACACTATTCTGGCTTTTCACACAGACGCAGACACAGAGACGCCAATGTAAAATGTACTAAAAGAGACAAAATTACTTGAGTAATTGCAGACAATGAATCCTTAAAGTTAATAATGGAACAAATTCGGGCAACATTTTTGCACAGTATTTAGAAAACCTAACAAAGAATACTCTGAGGGTAAACATTGTTACCACCGAGAACAGCTTCAAGCACCAATCAAGGGAGCACTTATTTGCACTCCAGCAAAACATGGGAGAAAAACAAAATTTGATTGCAGGTGAGAATTCCAGTTAGATTTCATCCATTACTTGAAGAAATATTCTCTCAGGTAAAAAGGATTCTCCAACCAAGTTTCTGTTGATTTTTTATGACTTCATTTGGCAAATTTTCTGTTCGTATCCCTTTTTCGTTATTGAGAACAGCTTCAAGACTTGGCAAGAAGGGAATTGAAAAGAAATCCAATGGCAGAAACATGTTGCAGGAAGGAAACTTTGATTGAAGAATTCTTTGAAATGCACAGGGAATGGCTATGTGTGCATGTATATATATATATATATTCACAATTTGATCTGGCTGGCTGCTGGCTGACTATGTATGTATGTATGTATATATCACATGTACAGGCCATACCAATGGTGCAAGAAGGTAGAAAATTTAAACATCTACTCTTTACTATGTGTAGAAAAAATGTTTTCTTGTAATTAAAAAAGAAATCTTCTGAAAGGAAATTTTTAAAGTGGAGTTCAGTATACAATATATGTTTATGCTAAATTGGTCCCTTCCTTTCTGCCAATCTGCATTCATATATTATGATAACTCAGACTTTTTAGTGAGAGAAGTGACCTATCAATTGATCAACTTTTCTCCAAATTTTCAAATGATTACCTCCAATACCAAAAAATGTTGGTCACATGATGATTCTTACAGAGTAACTAACCAGTTAGGTATGTATATTAAACTTATCATTTTTCAATTTCAAACAATAATACTGAAAGCATCAAATACACATTTAACATGGGACAAAATTGTTGGCCCTCTTACCTCAATAATCAATTGTGTAACTTTTTTTCTTGATTAATGTCTTCAATCATTTTTGATAAGTCCTTACAAGAACACTATACACACTGACAGGTATTTTGCTTCACTCTTCTCTGGAAATGGCTTTCATTTCCACCAAATTTGACAATCTCTTTTGCCGTTAACTGAGGATTTTTTGAGACATCTCTAACAATTATCCTTTCCGTTCTCTCAGAAATTGACTGTTTTCTGCCAGTCTCTAACTTATACTCAGTACAATGGCTCTCATTGTACTTCTTGATAATGCTCTGAATTGTTGGTCTAGGAACATTTAAATGCTTGGTAAGTGCTGTACATTCATCAGCTTGCTTGTATGCATCAACTATCTTCATTTGGAGCTGCCTTGGCTCTGGTAGCAGAACAAATGAGTTAACACTGTATGCGACACTCACATGTTGTCCAATTCAGAATTTTATGAACCAGATCAATACTATTTCATTTTCAAAAAGTGCTTGCATTAAATCTCAAATTGAGAAAGAAAGACATTACAATTACCAGAGAGTAATATCATTTCATGATTTCCATTAGGTAAGGGGGGCAATAATTTTAGACTGCACTAATTTTTAAAAAGGTTTATAACTATGAATGTAATGGATCAAACCAAAAAAATTCACAAATTATTCACAACTAAATATTGAATAAACTATCTATGGCAAATTCAATGAGTACTTGCAAACATTTACATCTTAAAAAAAGCATGAATATTCAGTGGGGATGAATAATTCTGGCACCAACTGTTTATATATATATACAGAGAGATGTGCTATTTGGAATTATATTTATATATATATATATATATATACATATATATATATATATATATATATATATATATATATATGTATATATATGTATATATATATATATATATATATATATATATATATATATATATATATATATATATATATAAAACTACTCCAATTGACATAACTAAAGTTCTAGAGAAACACGAAGATATGTGGATCAACAAACTTAAAACCCTACATCCTAATGGATTAAACACTAAACTGAACCACCCTCATCACACAGAACCCTAATACACAAAACTCCTACCAATAATATCCTCACACCCACATCTAAGACACATTCAATAGTGGAGGCTTCAAAGTCACCCAGACCCGTAGGAAAAATTTCAACTTAGCCAGTTATAACTCCTGTCCAAATCATAGCCAACACATTTTCAATAACTTATTTATAGGTTGATACCTATGTAGCTCCTTAACCTCATCACCCCTCCATTTACATTATCCCTAACATACCAAAAAATCTAACACCACATCACTCACCACTACCCTGACACACTCTGCCCTCCCCAAGACCAACTGCTACTGCTTAAGCAAAGACCTGATACCTAACTGGACATTCTCCCACTCAGCAGGAGGCCTCCAGCAGCCCTGATAACACGATTTACCCACAATGCATAGCTCCTGATAGTGGACTCTGGTTCCATATGGGAACTTTTAACACACACTCACACAGCACACACCACAGATGATGGGAAGAATCCTGAAACATGTCTGGACAATTTACATATAAGGATTAATAAACCATACCTCTAAATACCTTACTCCCGAGACTGTCTCACTCTCTACAGTACACATTATATATATATATATATATATATATATATACATGTATATATATATATGTATGTATGTATGTATGTATGCATGCATATATATATGTATATATATATATATGTATATATATATATATGCTCTTCCAACATGGAATGGAGCACTCTGGTGGATGAGGAATATATACAATAAATAAATGTATTGCATAAATTCAACCTCACTGACCGCCCAGTTCCATGGAGTGGAGGGAGAATACCAGCCTTCGGGTCTGAGGCTAAGGTTTTGATCCTGCCTCGTGGTATTGGATGGGATAATGGATAATTTATAGCCACACTGAAGAGTTGTAATACAATGAAACAGCTGTCTGTGGATGACACAATAATATATATATGTATGTATGTATATGTACATGTACATGCATGTACACGTTCTGAATGTACTGGACATGTTCTGAATTATTCAAATATAGTATGTGTCTGTATGTGAGTAGGGTAGGAGAGTATGGGGTTGTGTAACAGTTATTCACACTGAAAATGTCATGCTGAGTTCAAATCTAGTTTGTCAGGACTTTCTACAGCTTTTTCAACATCTCATTTCCCCCTAGCTTGTTAAACATCACAGAGTATGATAATTGAAAACTAAGAAAAGATGAAGATATTGGACATGGTTACAAATATATACAAAAATCTCATCTATTTGAAGTTCTTACAAAGTTATAAGATTTCTCAAATGAACTAATTTTGTAAGTGAAGAACTTTGCCTCCTGCTCTTAGATCTGAGAAAAAAACTCCTCTTTGCAATATCCAACATATAAAACTGCGTGTAATATTGAACACAGAAAAAATTTGCAATGCAAATTTACACTAAATTGATCTTTAGTTTGTATTTTGCAACATTCATGCTGGCTTTTTTCCAAATTCAGACTTTTTTCACTGATCACTGCCCAACAAAAAGTGGGAGAAGTAATTAATTCATTGATCAACCCCTTTTTCCAAATTTTTAATTGATCACCCTCAGCACATTCGTCACAATGTTGTGTTCAGGGTCGCACCAAAATAGTTTGGAAAACACTGAGTTTAGAAACACTGATGAGAATTCAAAGATCAAAATGGCTCAATGCTGCACAGTGAATTATTCAATTATACATCTTTAATTGCAGCTCATTTGCTGGTCCCTTAATATCTTGGGAAATCAGATATGAACTGATTAGAATTGGGAACCAACCAGGTGAGACTGACAGCAGTCATTATGGGGCATCATTTCAACTCTACCTTCCATATCATCATCATCATCAGCCATTTACTGCTGGACAAAAACTTTTCCCATCTCCTTCCATGACGACCATGATTGTGCTAACCTCTGCCATCTCTTACTGTCAAATCCGAACATTGCACTTTCCGCAGTTTTCTTCTTAGTTGGTTCTATTAGTTTCCATGCAGTTATGACAGTGGTTCCCAACCTATGGTCACTACCCAAATGTGGGTTGGGAGGATGCTCCTGAGAGTTTCAGCCAGAATAAATATATAGGTATATACTAATCTAGTCTCTCTTACTCTATCTGCCAGTCTCTCTGGGTCTCTCTTCATCTCATCCAATACATATATATTTATCAGAAACCATCAAGCATAACTGTCACCTTAAATGTCAACAAAGGTTCCTTCAGTCTTTAAGATAGTCTGGCTGGCTGGCTGGCTGGCCACATATATATAAATCATACTTTCGAGCTAAAGTGCTAAAAATTTATACTTTTACTCCATTTGTTAAAAAAAACTTTTTGCATAGGTTTTTAGAAAGGGGTTTCTAGTTGCAATATAAATTCATTTCAAATTAGTCCCTTTGTTTGTATTTGACAGTGTTCACGCTTGCTTTTTTTAAAAATTTAGACTTTTTAGAGGTCACTGCTGAATGAAAGGCAAAGGAAGTAACTTATTCATTCATCATCATCAGTCTTTTAGCATCATTGACTTTCCTCAGGATTTTCCACTCTTCTCTATCATGGGCATTGCAGAGCCAGTATTTTCTGAATTTGTCTAGTTCCTCTCTCTATCTTGTATTCTGCTAACCTCAGTTTTGCATGTGATCTCTGGGGATCTGTGTTGGGAGTTTTGAATTCCATCAGTTGTCTGCCATTCTTACAACATGACTGGCCCATTGTCCTTCAAGTTTTCTAGTACATCCTATGATGTCTTGGACTCCCGTTTTCTTCCTTATATACTGTGCTGTCTTGTGATCTCCCCATGTGAGGTTGAGCATGATTTTCTTGTGTATGCGTTGCATGCTTCTCAGTTTGTAGGTCTGTGTCTTGGTTAAGTTCCATGATTCAGCACCATAAGTGACCATTGGGAGGATGCATTGATTGTATAGACTTCTTTTTAGGATTAATGTGATCGTTTTGTTTTTGAAAGTTGAGCTTGCTCTGCCAAAGGCTTGCCATCCAAGAGTGATTCCTTGATTGAATTCTTCTTCTTTTGTGGGTGTAATAGAGATTTGTTGTCCTAGGTAGATGCAGTGGTCTACTTTCTCCAGTTTTGCATCTTCAATTTTGACAGTTGTATTCTAATTCTCAATGTAGTTGTTGCTCATGACCTTCATTTTGCTGAAGTTGTAAGCTGACTTTCTTGCTTTCTTTGTTTAGTTTGTCTTGTATTAGTTGGAGGTTGTGTAAGTTCTCTGCAAAAATGATGATGTTGTCTGCAAATCTGAGTTTGCTCAGATATTTGCCGTCTATTTTGATTCCTCAATTCTCCCAGTCCAGGTTTTGGAAGATCATCTTGAGGTAGGCTGTGAAGAGTTTAGTGAGTAAGTATCACCCTGTCTTACTCCTTTTTGCAGCTTTAAGGATTCAGAGTCTTTATGTAGCCTGAGAAGGCAATTGCTGAAACTGTATTGATCACCACTTTTTTCAAAATGCTAAAAAAATGTTGGCTAGGTGTTGGTTACTTTTGGGTGACTAATCAGACCTATTTCTATTAAAAAATGCACCGTAGCTTTATCAGAGGCTAATTCTCAAAACATGCCCCATTGTCTTCTGAAACAGAGGGAAACCAATTAGAAATTCAAAAATTTCCTCATGCTGCCAAAAGACATCAGTCATGTGATAGTTTCTATTGAGAGACTAACCAGATCTGTGTATATTGAAAATTGTGTTCTTGGCACATGATCCATAGTCTTCTGAGATGGATTAGGGAGGCCAACAATATATAAAAAATTCAAAGACTGCCTCATGCAATTACAATAGAAAATTTAGCACCAATTGCATCGAAATGGTGATAGGTTTCTTTAGTTTTAATGTGATCTGTCTAGCTATGTATCATATGTACAGGCTGCACCAATGGAGCCAGATGGCTAAAAATCTAAACATTATTAAATCTTGAATAGTGTTTTTTTGTTTATTTGAAAATTTTACCCTACATAGGTTTTTACTGGGGATTTAAAATTGGACTTTTTAGAGATCACTGCCAAACAAAGGGCGAGAGAAGTAACATGTTGGCTGGAGTAAAAAGGATGTTTGAATTGAATTTATAGGTTGAACTCGTACCGATCATATAAATCAAAACATGATAAAAACTCTTTTTAACAGATAAGTCAATCCACTACTCCATCTGGTGCAGAAATTTTTCTCAGTTTGGTATTTTTGAGAGATTATAACCAATTATGACTTCAAGTTTGGGTAGAGAATCTCATGTGCAAATTTCTTGCAAATGAAATGTCCATGACCTCATGAGCTTTTGGTACAGCAGTTTCCATAATTTTGTGAAGCCATTCAACTTTGAACAAACAGTTCTTTTGCACTTCATGGCCTTTGCTTCTTTTGAATTCGACACAACAAATCAATTTTTGTCTGAATTTTATTAGACAGGGTGTATTACTCATTGTTTATGATATGGTTGGAGTATGCGTTCTAACAAAGTTATTCTACATTCTAGAACAAAGAACAATTGATGAAGACCGGAGGGTACATGGCTGAAATGTTTTGAATAGTTGAACACGTAGACAAGGAAAATAGTCTGATCATATCATATACAATGTTAGAGAATCAATATTTGGAAAAAACTCTGAGCTATCAACAGAATTTGAAATAGATCTTAATAAACTGTCTGCAAAATGTGGCTGCATCTGTTTTGTATAAGCCAGAACAGGAAATTAGTGACATACAAATGTGGTATTTAAAAGACTGAAAAACTGCTGGAAGATTATTTTCAATGAGTATAATTAATATATATTGCTATTGTTATGCTTATAATAAGTTATATGATTGGACAAATTGGAAAAACTAATTATAATCATTCATTTATTTCCAATAACGCATTTTGATTATCATACTAAGGATAAGTTTAATTATCAATGCCAACATTATTTTTGGTAAGTAACTTTTTGTGAACAAATTGATTTCCTTTGTGTCCTGGTTGCAAAATGTGTGCGCACACACACACGGACACAGCCAATAGGGAATTATGATTATAACACTTTATTAGCAAAGATTGTTGTAAGTTTGATGCTTTAGGCGTGAGCCAAAACCGTTCATTTCAATCGAGAAAAGAAATGAAATTTTTATTAGAAAAGTCAGAAAATGAGGATGGTTTCTTGCAGGCATGTTCATTTTTCTAATTAGGAAGAAAAAGATTCCTGTCAATAATCCCACTACACATTAATACAATTATCTTAATACTCACTGCTTTGTATATATGTATATATATATATATATATATATATATATATATATGTATATGTATATGTATATGTATAAATCTATCTATCTATCCATCACACAATGTATGTATATATAAATTATGAGCTTAAGCCAACTCTATTTACATGTATCCAATTCACTCTCTCACCTGATATATTGTTTAGCAGAACGGAAATAACACAAGTAGCTGCGCCACTACCACCTACAACAGCAAACACATGCATACATACATATATACTCACCTTACTGTGTGTACTCTTCTAAACATTGAGAGGGAGAGAAATAGGGAGGTAGTGAGAGAGCAGAGGGAGAGGTGGAGAGAGAGAGAGTATACATAACTGAGAAGTTGGACTCTTCAGCCGAGTAATGCAATCCATCTAAGAGAAGGTTATTCTGACAGAAGAAAAACCTACTGAGAAGCAGTCTCCATTGCCAGTTTACAGGAATCAAAACAACCAGAGACAAATGTTTCAAGATTTTTCGAAGCTGTAGATGACTCAACAACTCTAACCCTTTTTATTTACAGATAAAAAGAAAAAAGCTTTGGGGAGCCAAGACTGTCCTCCTCTCAAAGAAACATTGCACATAGTGAGAGAGAGAGAGAGATTATGACAGAGAGAGAGAGAGAGAGAGGGAGGAATGGCTAAAATCATCATCATCATCAGTCTTTTAACGTCCGTCGTTGGACATAGACCTTTCCCAGGATTTGCCACAATTCTCTATCATGGACATCCAGGAGCCAGTATTTCCTGAATTTGTCAAGTTCATCTCTCCATCTTGCATTCAGTTGGCCTTGTTTCTCATTTGATTTCTGGGGATCCATGTTGTGAATCGCGCTGTCCATTGGTTGTCTTTCATTCTCGCACCATGGCCTCTCCATCGCCATTTGAGTTTCTATGATGTCACGGACTCCCGTTTTCTTCCTTATATACTGTGCTGTCTTGTGATCACTCCATGAAAGGTTGAGCATGATTCTCTCATATGCTCGTTGCATACTTCTCAGTTTGCAGGCCTGTCTCTTGGTTAGGTTCCATGTTTCAGCTCCATAAGTGACTATCGGGAGAATGCATTGGCTGTATACTCTTCTTTTTAGGATTATTAGGATCATCTGGTTTTTGAAAGTTGAGCTTGCTCTGCCAAAGTCTTGAAATGTTTCAACTAAATTATCATAAAATGACCATGCTGATTAGTTTGTTTCTTTCTCTTATTCTCAGAAGGTTTTCTGAGATTGGAATGAAACCGTTGCATTGCAGGGGGCCAGTGGGGCATTGAGGGAGGCTTGGGGTGCCAAGGAAGGGGGCTTGAGAGTGTTTTAGGTAGAGCTCTTTATTGAAATAAATTCAGACAATAAGTACAATAGATACAATTCAATGAAATAGCTTAACCCTACTGTTTACGAATGAGTGAATATGATATAATGTGCTGAAGAGGTTATAGTAGATGAAACCAGTATGGCTAAAGAATGAGGGCATTTGAGCAGTTTATAAGGGGGAGAGAGAAAACAACTTTACATCACCATCTAATGTTCCTCTCGGAGGCTTTGATTCTGAACAACTGTTTCTTCTTTTATTCAAGACTGCACTTTGGTATCGACTAAATTGAGTTTTAGTAGATAGAAAATATAGCAAATAAGAATCTTTTCTTCTTTTATTATCCAGTTGGACTTTCCAAATTTCCCCGGGAATTAAAAGTCCCCTTCCGAGTAATAAAACAAGCAAACAAAGCAGAGGCGGAAATGGGTGGGGGGCTACAGCTCTAACCTACTTTTATCTACCTTTTGTACATTTAATGACTACTTATTAGCTATCCTCTGTCAAACTACCCTCAGGGTGCTTACAGAACTCCAATTGCATGAGTTCTCATTGCCAATCCCATCGATCCCCAAGCAGAAATCCGACGTACAACCGAACCTTTTACCTTGTTCCACAAACTGATTTCCATCACTGTTTATTGAACGCTGCTCCTCATTACCCACAAAGTCAAGTTTTAGTAGATAGTAAATAATGGAAAACAAGAATCTCTTCTTAACATCCAGGCTGACTTTCCTTTGCCTTGAGTTAAAAGTTCCCTTCAGAGTCATAAAACCAGTAAAGCAAGAAATATTTCTTCTTCATCTTTTATTTCTCATCATAGAGATTCTCGGTTGATAACAAAAGCAGGAAAAACAATTGAGTAAACCAGATGAGATCAAAGAAAAAAAGAAAGAGAAAAAAACATTTATTGAGTGTTCTAGTCGGGTAACAAGATGGCCATAAATATTGCAGAGAAGCCATTGAAGAAATTTTGTAATCATTGTCATTTGGAGAGAAAAAATAGACACAAAATTGAATGAGCAAACCAGGGTTCAGTCCTAGAGAAGAAGACAACAGAGCCCAATATATGTAGGCTTTACTGGAAAGCTTTAAGAACTATAGAAGAAGGAAGTGACTGAAATACATGCATACCTTGATTAGAGAGGTTAATTTGTTCCAAAATGTTTCATACGATCTAATGTCTTTTCATCAGCTTATACTGAGATTGATTTGTACAGCAGTATCTCAACCATTCTATGTCAAAAGCCACATTCATTATAACTGTACTATTCAAGGTTAGTTAGATTTATTTGTACTGCAATATCTCAACCATATTATATTAATTATTACTGCACCATTCAAGGTATTTCTGTATTATCTTAATATATTTCTTATTTTTGAGGTTACTTTGTGTTTTGATAATCATACTTGGAGCTCATTACCCTTATTTAATGGAAGTGATGTGAGTGGGCCTTGATTTAAATCCATTGAGTCAATAGGAATGGTGGGTATTTTATTGTGAGTGCATGGCATGAGAAGGGATGGCCTTACCCTGTTGCGCTGACCCATGATGTGTTGGAAGGTGGCAATTTAAGAAATGGATATCACTTGGCAGCATCCATCTCCTAAAGACTGACAAAAAAGAAAAAAACAAAATGATATCAGAGGTATCTTAAAACTGGCTAGCAAACTTGAATGGCAGTGGGCAAGCTATGTTACAAGGGAAAAAAAACAGTTCTTGATAACAGATCGCTTTTCGCTCTTCAAACACAAATTCCAATTTGCAAATAACCCACAATATATTAAAATATTCCACATTCAGAATTACTTGTGAAGATGATTGTCTGGTTTGGCATAACAAAAATATTGAATTTTCTTTACTGTAAAGAGAGTTACCATAATTAATCACATAACACTATTCTTTTGAATAAATTTGCAGAAAAAAAAAGAAATATTCTATTGTCCTATTTCTATAAAATAAAACATTAATAGAATTATTAAATGATGTGATTCAAAGTTATTCACTTCTTTCAAAGACATGAAGAAAATGCTCAATGATATTTCATACCAGATTGAATGTTTTCATACTAAGCTAAACAACGAACTTTGTATTCTAATAAAATAACATTCGCACAAACTCACTAAATAAAATTAGGTTTTTGTATGACTGATATACACTTTAGGTATTTGTTTGACTAATTCACACTTAATAAATAGAATTAGGTATTCGAATGACTGATACACAAGTAATATCTAAAGTCAAATCTATCATCATCGGCCTTTGAATGTCTGTCATTGGACAAAGTCTTTCCTGAAGAGTTGCAAGATCTCTCTATCAGGGGTATTGCAGATCCAGTACTTTCTAAATTTCTCTGGCTTGTCATGCCATCTTACTTTCTGTCGGACACAATTTCATGTATGACTTCTTGGGATCCATGTTGTGAGTAGTGATGTTGAGCAGTTGTCTGCCATTCTTCCAACATATCCAGCCCATTGCTATTTGAGTTTTCTATGAGTTTCTATATCTCTTACTCTTGTCTTTTCTCTAACATACTGTGCTGTCTTATGATATGCCCATGTGAGGTTGAGCATGATTCTTTCATACGCACTTAGCATGGTTCTCAGTTTGTGGGTCAATATTTTGGTTAGGTTGCATGTTTCAGCTCCATAGGTAGATTCGTTGTCCTAAGTAGATGTAATGGTCTATTACTTTAGCACTGCATTTTTGATTTTAATTGTTGTGTCTTTGTCCTCAACATTGTAATTCAGAATTGATTTGAATTATGGATTACAGCCTTGAGTAAGTCAGAAAATCAAATAAGTTTTGAATATGCAGCTTGTAATAAGAGACAAATTACAGATTTGATCAGTACTTATACCCTTTGATATTACCACTTAAATATTCTTATATAGATAAAGAGGTAATACTTGACAGCAGGATGTTAGTGCCTTGAGTAAGTAAGTAAAAAAAGCCAAGTATGGGATGTTCAGTTTGTAATAAGAGACAAATTATAGGCTTATGTAATAGAGTTAAATTGATACTGAGCAAAATAATGTACGGAAAAATTATGGTGATATTTGAGCCAAT
Source organism: Thysanoteuthis rhombus (assembly GCA_963457665.1). NCBI lineage: Eukaryota > Metazoa > Mollusca > Cephalopoda > Oegopsida > Thysanoteuthidae > Thysanoteuthis > Thysanoteuthis major. The sequence continues at coordinate 37,111,406 of OY735210.1, read as the reverse complement.
TTATATCATTTATGATACACTATAGAGTCATCATTACAAGCAAGAAACCTTTTCTCTCTGTGGAAGATGTACAAAGTTCGAAGCAGTTTATATGTTGATTGTTGTATAGAGGCCAGGAAATTTGTGTTTAGTGTTGGCATTCAGGGAGAGAATCAAAATGGAGACACTCTTCAGTTTACAACATAGAGATGGAAAGACGTCTGCTTTATGATTTGGATATAAGCCAATCTTATTGATAAGCTGACCAGAAAGAGAAAATGTAAATCTTTATTAGGTGTGAAGGAAGAAGAAGAAGAAGAAGAAGAAGAAGAAGAAGAAGAAGAAGAAGAAGAAGAAGAAGAAGAAGAAGAAGGAGGAGGAGGAGGAGGAGGAGGAGGAGGAGGAGGAGGAGGAGGAGGAGGAGGAGGAGGAGGAGAAGAAGAAGAAGAAGAAGAAGAAGAAGAAGAAGAAGAAGATGAAGAAGAAGAAGAAGTTCTTCTAAAGTTACGCATTATTGAACAAGAAAGGATTCTGGCAATTCTATTGGTGTCTTCTGACAAGTATGGAACAGATTTTGCAATACAACATAACAAGCTTCTGTGGTAAGAATTGTGAGTTTGAATTTCATCTGAAACCTGTTTTACGCATGCATATTTTCAATCTAGCCGAAGGTAATTCCTTTCTTTTTGAATTTTATTTTAGAGAAATCTATGTAAGAGTTTTGTCTGTACAATGCAATTTAATCGTTCAAGATTTGAAAGAAATCCAAAATCTGCCAGGTTTGGTGACACACAAACTGGAAGAGACATGAAATCCAATTTTTTGATGACAAATATTTTTGATCCCTGAACGTAAGACATTGGTCAAATGAATAGACAAAAAAAATGAAATTTGCTCTTGACAATGAAAAAAAAATCAGTTAAAATAACAACTGCCTTATTTAGAAACTTTCACTTTGTATGTACCATCATTTGGCCGCAAACCTGCAGGGTTTGATTTTGCTGGTAACCCTTACTATTTATTCATTTACTCATTATTGTCAACAAAAATTGTTTTTTTTGTTTTTTAGAAGTTTCCCCCACTAAATAGGTTTCAAATGGAGGGTTCAGTTTACACTGTAAATTTATGCTAAATTGATCCTTTTAGTTTGGGTTCACCAGTATTCATGATTGTTTTTTAAGAATTCAGACTTTTTAGTGATCAATGCCCAACAAAAGGCAATTGGAGTAACTTATTCATTGATCAATTTTTTTATTGATCACCCCAAATATGGCACACTGTCTAAAGACGTTGATCGATTGCTGGTTTCTATCAAGTGATTACCAGACCTGATTTTTTTTGTTTTTTCATTATCTAAAAATAGTTTTTTTCCTCTAAAATTTCACAAAAGAGAAAGACTGCCCATGGGGTTAGGATTCTAAAATATCCTCCCTTACGCAAGGAGTTGTGTCACAAGGCAAAGTTCACACACCTTAGAATACATTCATAGTAATTGGTTTTACTTTTGGCACTGAATTTAGAAGACAAGACGACAAAGCTTCCAAATTTGGACTTTCTCTTGCTATTACAACCATCTTTTTTGGTCATTTTGGATTGGGTTACTTGGATTTTTTTTTCTAGGAAGAATCTGATAGGCAGAGAGGTTTCTTGAATATTGGGTTCATAGAGGTTTCTTTTTTCATTTATATCTATACTAAATTAAACTCTCTCTCTCTTACTCTTTCTCTCTCTCTCTCTCTCTTTTGGAGAAGAGGCAGAAAATAATGGTTGGTCATTCAATAGAAACTGTCATGCTACTAATGTCTCTTGGCAGCATACAGTTTGGGGGGGATTAATGAAATAATTGAAAAAATGTGATCAATGAAAAAATTTCATCACTCACTTTTTGCTTAGCTGCATTTACTAAATTGAATTTCTATAAAGCAAGCATGAATACTCTAAGGCACAAACTAGGGACCAATTTAGCATAAAATTGAGTTATAAATCAAACTCACCCTGAATTTCAAAAACTGCTTTTCTAAACATTATAAGGAATAAATGTTTAAATTTTCAACTTTCATTTTTGACCCAAGTAGCACTGACAAATTTCCCCAAAATGAACAGGTGCCTCGGAAGTGAAAAACAAGGCAAGATTTCTGCGGCCTTCATTCATTTGATTCACTTGGCAGGATTACTTACCTCTGCCAACAAGGTTGGAGACGTATATGTATTACCACCTGTCTGTTCATCTGTCAACTCAATATCTCTAAAAGTTCTCGATGAATTTCAATAAAATTTTGTGGAAAGGTAGACAATGGACAACAAAAGAAGTGATATCATTTTGGGGTTGATGTATGCACAGTCTATTCCTCTATAAGTCCACGTGGCACATAGTCCTCAAAATTTCTCCTTTCACACAATATCTCTAAAAGTTCTCAATGATTTTCAAGTAAATTTTGTGGAAGTTCAGGAAGTGAAAGAAATGATTGTGTGGAAGTGTGGGCATTTAGCTATGATAGAAGAAATTGAATTTCGGGGCGGATCCATGCACACCTACATTGTAGCTACATGTCCAAACCACAATGGCGCTGACTCATTTTTTTTAAAGCTCATTCCTTTAAAAGTTCACTCTTGGAAAAGCACCGTTTCATAATAAAATCTCAGTATAATGGAATTTCCTTTGTTCAATAGATGCTTGTTTGACTTCTGACGCGACAAGATAGAATTTCAGGTCTCTCAAGCATCATCAGATTCATAGAAGGAGTGGGAAGGAATGCTTCATAGAGATAGTGAAAGGCATTTGCTATGTTGATTTGTCAGTCTGTCAGTCAGACAGTCAGTGACAGCTATTGCTGCTTCACATGTTGGCACATCTACATGTAACAACCTGATGAATACAAAATATATTCTCTGTCTTTTTTTGTGTGCATACAGATGACTTATTTGAAGAGTTGAGGACAATTCTGATTGTAACCAATATTTCATCTTGGTGATTCAATTTATTCATCCATGACTTATATATGATATATATATATAAGTGTGTGTGTGTGTGTAATATGCATATGTGTGTGTGACATATATATATTTGTATATATTTATATATATGTATGTGATATATACATGCAGGATAAGACACTCAAGAAATGAGAAACCAATATAAATAAACAGATGATAGATATGAAAAAATACAGCAGATACATTGTGTAATAATAACAGTTTACAAGACGTCAAAAGATGGTACTTGCTTGAACATGCAATAACCAACCATGCCATAAAAAGTATATTGAAAATAAAATAATACAAATAGATTCACAATCTCCTCTTTTTCATAACTTTCCTTGTTTCTTTTTCTTGGACTCTTTTTTATTCTTATGTTTTTGTATCTTTGTCAACACTTCAAGAGAAAAAGAGATGATCTCTGGAAATGAATTTCTGTCAACCAAAACTGTCAACATAGTCGAATTGAGTTTCCTCTCCAGTTTTTTAGTGATTCTGGCTGGCTCTCTTGCTATATGTCATGTATACAGGATGAACTAATGGAGCTAGAGTGCTGTAAATTTGAACATTTACTCCTTATTTAGTCTAGAAAAATGTTATTGGTTTTTTCTGAAAGGGTTTTAAGTGGGTTCAATTTCCAATGTAAAATCATACTAAATTGGTCCTTTAGTTTGTATCCAGCAGGGCTCATGCTTGTTTTTTCTTAAATTAGAAAATTTTAGCAATCCAACCAAAGGCCAAAGGAGTAACTTATTCATTGAACACCACTTTTCTATTTTCTTTAATTGATCATCGCCAACTCGGCATGCTGCCAAAAGACATTAGACACATGATGGTTTCTATCAAGTGACTAACCAGATCTGTTAACCTTTTCCTTTTTTTGATTCTCATTTTCTCTCTCTTTTTCTTCTAAAAAATGAGTCTGCTATATTGTAAGTCTTTCATTTTGTTTGTCTTGCATGATGCAAATATTTTCTTTTATGGTCAGGAAATGCTGATGCCAAAAAGGAGAAAGAAAAAGTTACCAAAATCCTTCAACCAATGCAATCACTCGTCTCTTTTTTTTGATATGATTGTTGGCAAGATATTGTACAAACAATTCCTTATAAGAAAGTTATTTGCCATTTATGAGTAGCCATTGAATTTCTTCTATCAGACTTTTGATCTCTATGACGTTTTACGAATGAAATGTTTTTTATACATTACGGAGAATAAGGTTGAAAGAGTCAGATTTAATTGCAATTGTCTGTGGATTCAATTTGAGTAGAGACCTCATCATCATTAGCTTTATTAGTGTCCATCGTTTGACATGGAACTTCCCCAAGATTGGCCAGACCTCTATTATGGGTGGTGTGGAACCATTACTTTCTGAGCTTCCCTAGTTTGTTACGGCTAGAGTTTCATATGATCTCTGGAGATCTACGTTTTTTAATGGATTCTATGATATCTCTGACTCTTATCTTTTCTTTATTAAACTGTGCTATCTTGTGATCTCCCCATGAGATGTTGTCTCTCAACTGTGCATATTGTGTGGCTGTAGACTGGATATATATCAGAATCTTACAACATATCTATGGACGCAACAGTTCCTTTATCAGGTTACATTCTTGGCCCTTTCTTCTTGGTTTGAAAAAGGGGCCAGACAAGGAGATAGGGGCTCATCTAAACTCTTCACAGTGTGCCTCGAGATAATCTTCCAAAACCTACACTGAGCAAATAGAGGAATCAGATTAGCTGGCAAATACCTAGAAAACCTCAGATTTGCTGATAACATTGTCCTTTTTGCAAAAAAATAAGGATATCCTCACTAAAAATGATATTATAATGCTCCCTTTCTCACACAATGAATTAAGCAAAAACATATTCTGAAAATCTTCCCGTTTCTAAAATACACTAGGAATGAAGTAATCTTTGCTTCAACAAATATAAGATTAAGTTGTTTTTATACTGCATTTAGGAACCTGAATAAGCTAGATTAACCAAAAATGACTTACTTCAGACAAACCATCATGACTCCTCAACAACTGAAAATCACCACATTTACCATATATGCAATAAATCTCAAAATAATGGACTATCAATTGAGGAAAACCCCATGTTTCTATCTTCATTAGTTTCCCGGGTAATTAAGCCCCCAAAAACGTGAAGAACGGGCCAGGCTGTGTCTCTTCAGCTCAGGTTATATTTTTAATTCAAATGGATCTTGAAAACACGGATCATTTCTTTTGTTTTCAATAGTCTCTGGGATATGAACAGTTCTGTGACAAATAAATTAAAGAGACCCAAGCTCAGTAACAGAAACAATATTCCACTTGTCACAACCAGACACTTTCCCTTTCTGCATCAAATATAAGATGGATTTACATCATGTGTATGAAGATTGATTTTAATTTCCTGGCAGAGACAGAGCAAGAGAGTTTAGAGGTTTCCACAAATAGCCCCTGTCCCTTATCTATGCCTCCATCTCTCGGTCTGTGTTTATATGGAGGAAAACTTATGTTGCATATATGTCCGCCTTAACACTTGGGAATCATTAATTTTACTTCCTGCTTCTTAAGAGATCAGGACTTTACACTTACAATTTTTTATGACCATCCCAGGTAGCAGGATGCAAGTCCACCAAAGGGATATCTTCACCCTAACCACACAGCTAAGAGTGTACTCAATTAGCTGTTGAGTGAATGGCAAAAATTGTCCTAATGTACAGTTTTCCATTCTTCACTCTTGCCGGTAGTCAAACCCAAGACTTTCTCCATGTGAAGCAGACGGGCTAACCATTACACTATCTGAGTGAACTCAAGAATCATTCATCATCATCATCATCATCAGTCTTTTAGCGTCCGTCGTTGGACATAGACCTTCCCCAGGATTTGCCACACTTCTCTATCATGGGCGTCACGGAGCCAGTACTTCCTGAACTTGTCTAGTTCATCTCTCCATCTAATATTTTGCCGGCCTCGGTTGCGCATATGGTCTCGGGGAATCCATGTTGTGAGTCGTGATGTCCATCGATTGTCAGCCATTCTTGCAACATGGCCAGCCCACCGCCATTTGAGATTTTTTATGGATTCTATGATGTCTCTAACTCTTGTCTTTTCCCGGATGTGTTGTGCTGTTTTGTGGTCTCTCCATGTGAGGCCCAGCATTATTCTTTCATGTGCACGTTGCATGGTTCTCAGCTTACGGGTCTGTTTCTTGGTTAAGTTCCATGTTTCAGCTCCATAAGTGACTATTGGGAGGATGCATTGGTTATACACCCTTCTCTTTAGGATTAATGGGATCTTATTATTTTTGAAGGTTGAGCTAGCTCTGCCAAAGGCTTGCCATCCTAGTGTGATTCTTCGCTTGATTTCTTCTTCTTTTGAGGGTCTCATGGAGATTCGTTGCCCTAGGTAGATGTAGTGGTCTACTTTCTCGAGTTCTGTGTCCTTGATTTCGATCTTAGTGTTCTTATCTCCAATGTGGTTGTTGTACATGATCTTCGTCTTGCTGAAGTTCATGTGTAGGCCGACTTTCTTACTCTCCTCATTTAGTTCATCTATCATTAGTTAGAGGTCGTGTAGGTTCTCTGCGAAAAGGGCTATGTCGTCTGCGAATCTGAGGTTGCTCAGATACTCGCCGTCTATTTTAATTCCTTTACTCTCCCAGTCTAGCCTTCTGAAGATCATCTCGAGGCAGGCTGTGAATAGTTTAGGTGAGCTGGTACTCGAGGAAAATGGAAACCAAGAATCATTAGTTGTTGACTAATGGCTTCATGAGTGACATCAATGCAATGTGATTGATTTGTTTGAACTTAGGAAGTCAAAACAGATTTTTATGCAGCAGTTAACATCAAAAAAGCATATTTGAGAGCCAGCAAAGTAAATGGTTAAAGTCTCTTTCAACACAGAGGTCTTAGAAAGGTTCAGTAGTTGCTTTCATTAATTCTCCTCATGAATGGGAGAAAATAGAATTTGTAAATCATATCAACTCATAAATTCAACAAGATAAATCTATATAGATATATGCATACATACAAAGATATATATGTACTTACAGGTTTAAACATTACAAACCATTAACAAAACAGTCAACATAGGTTTCTTCAGTTTTTGAGCTGGTCTGGCTGGCACCATTAGAGCTACTGGGTGGAAAATTTAAATGTTTACTCCTTGTGATGTCAAGAAAAAGACTGGGATTTTTGTTTTCTTGAAAATCATCCCCTATGTACCTCTTACTGAATTTGAAATGTAGCTTCATGCAAAGTAGATCACTGGTTTGCTTCCAGCAGTATTTAAGCTTGTTTTTTGAAAATTTGGACTTTTTTAATGATCACCGCCCAACAAAACGTGAGTGGAGTGAATTATTCATCTATCAGCTGTTTTTCCTATTTATTAATTAATCACTTCCAGCATGGCATGCTACCAAAAGACTTGACAGTTTCTATACAGTGACTAACCAGACATACATAAATATACATACACATACACATATATAATTTGCATTTACATACATCTATGCATACACATAAGTGTATATTTTTATCTCTATGTGTATGAAGGTACATGTATATGTATATCTATGAAGATATACATATGTCAATAGACATGTGAACAATTAAAGAGAAATGGGGCCACTGCAGGAACTAAATCTGAGACTGATAAGGTAACTACTTCAATGTAGGAATCAAACCTGCCACGGATAAGGTAGACACTTCAACATAGTGTTGCTCTTAATGATTAGACTAATGGCCTGCTGGGAAGGAAAAGGTCCAAATGTCTCATACCCACTCTTCTCATTTTGTTTATTTACTGTCCATGTCTGCCCTGTTTGTTTCTAACGCTTTATATTATTATGCTGTCTGGGCTGAATGACTCATTCTTCCAGTAACAATTGAAGGTCTTTTCAAATAGAGTTTCAAATAATATATTGGATTCAAAAATATAAAAATCTGTGTACATACCTACATATATATATATATATATATATATATATATATATATATATATGTATACATGTGTGTGTGTGTGTATGTGTATGCTACGAAAGTATGAATATATTCACAAAGATTAATATATTTCGGTACACTCATAAACACAGCTGCATACATACATACATACATGTGAATGTACGAACAGAAATATATAAGTAAAAACATAGATATATGCATGCACCAATGTCTTCAACCAACTTATTTGTAAGTGTTAGCATCTACAGATAGATAGATAGATAGATAGATAGATAGATAGATAGATGCGCATGCAAATAAATGTCTGCTTTTGTACAAATAAAGTAAAATAATGCAAACTTGGTCTTTTTGAATTGAAGAAAAAATTTTTTGAAGTTGTTCCAAGTTTCCTGAAAGTTTGTGTCTCCACTGTTGGGCTATCTGCCATATCAGAAGATATGTCTGTATTTGTGTGTATGTATATATGTATATATTGATATGAGGTATGGTCAATAAATAACAAAACTTGGCTTATGTAAACCACAGGACATATGTGTAAACTGCATGATATACATTGTCCGATGGACAATGTCAATACAACCCCTGAAAGTTTCAATCCACACACCTCTTCAGTTTGCTGTTACACATCACTTGAAGAAATTTTTATTCTGATATGATGAATCGATGCGTATTATAATTCATCCAAAAGTATGAGAGTGAAGAGACAATTTGGAAAGCCATATTGTGTACACATAATATTACTTTAGTCAATTTGATGTTTTGTTAGTTCAAAACTCGAAGTATCAGAAATTGAATAAAGAAATTTCATTTGTACACTATATAGCCTTCCAAATTATCTCTTCACTCTAGTACTGTTTGATGAATTATAATCTACATTGATACACAGGTCATTTAAATGTTGTTAATCTGAATATTTAGGTGATTACAATCTAATCCATACTTCAGTCCAAACTCATGAAGGTCATTCTGTAGTAAGTGAAGTATCTCCCACAGAGCCCAGTCTCTTTTCAGATGGAAGAGATGTTTAACACTGCATTGTAGGTAGGTAAGTGACATCGCAATAAAGTGACATTAATTGTCCCTTAGCAATAGTATTATTAGATGTTGTTAGTATCAGCAACTTTATTCTTTAGTAAGAGTACTAACATGATTGTGTAACAATATTCACTAAAACAGTAAGAATTTTGTTGACATAAAATGGTTTGTATAATCAAAAGGCTTGAATGTTTCTGAAGAGTTCAAGCAGTTTCTATACAATTTCTTGCTTTCTTTAAGACTTGATAGTTCACTACTTCAAAGCTGTTTATAGTGTAAAGAATTGTTTACGTTTTATCAATTTCATCTGCAGTTTCATTAAAACTCGTTCCAGTGGAAGAGTTCATTTGCTGAAGCAATAAAGGATTCGTTCATCAGATAGTCGAAAGGTACCGTGTCTATTGATTAGACAACAGGCTCGATTCTTGAAATATGTTTTGCAATGATAACCATCGCAACTTGAAGTTCATTCCATTATTACTGAAAAATATTTCTTTTCTTTTTTGGTACTTCTTTTTCCAGACAGCCAAGAGTTTTATTCAGAGGTGTTGAGTCTATTGGGTGATTTTTTGAAATTTCATTAGAGACCCTCAACCAAAACTGTCACCAAGAATACCAACATAGGTTTTTCTCACTTTTTAATCTGAAAATTTGAACATTCACTATATTTGGAAAAAACTCCACTAGGTTTTTAATGAAGGGTTCAATTTGCAATGTAAGTTTATGCTAAATTGACCCCTTTGTTTGTGTCCAGTTGCTTTTGAAAATTCAGACTTTAGGGGGATCACTGGCCAAAAAAGGCAAGAGAAGTTACATATTCATCAATCATCCCTTTTTTCAAATTTATTAATTGATCACCCTAACATGGCATGCAGCCAGAAGAAATTAGTTGCATGGCTGTTTCTATTGAGTGACTAACAACACCTCATTCTAATAACTTTTTACCACGCTAAAAAGAAGGTTCTCACCTCTCTTCCCTCCTTGTGAGAAAAAGAAAACCAAAATTTATCCAGACAAAAAAGTAATGAGAAACAATTCTCTGATCAGTCATGATAATCTCCTGGAATAAATGGCTGGGATGTTGAAAAGTCTTTGAGATTTTGATAAAAGAAAACCAGAGCAGCTTCCTAATGGAAATTTATAGAATAACTGGTTAGTCACTCAATAGAATCTCGTGACCAATAATTTCTGGCAGCTGGGTGTGATCAATTAAAAAATGAGATTAAGGGCTGATCAATGAATGAGTTACTTCTGTTCCTTTTGTTGGGCAGTGATCATAATAAGAAGTTTGGTTTTTCAAAAAAACAAGCATAAGTGTCATTAGAAACAAACTAGAGGACCTATTTAGCATAGATTTACATTGCAGTTTAACCTCTAAACCTATTCAAGATGAGGAAGGTCAGATTGCGATGAAAGTTTTAAGAAACAAAAAAAAAGTTTTTTGTTGGCATAAAAAGGAGTGAATGTTGAAGTTCCCCCCCTCTTAGTTCCATCCATGCAGCTGTATGCACAATACATGCATACATACATAGCCAGCCAGCCAGCCAGACCAAAAAACTGAAAAAAACCTATTTTTACAGTCTTTGTGAGAATTTTGGTTGATGGTTTCTAAAAAGAAAAGAATGGAAAATGGTTTTCAATAAATGAACGAACAAATTGAATATTTAATTAACCCACTTTAACTGCACGTGACACAAAGTGCATTGTTAAGTGCAATTCTCCAATGAAGTATTTTATGCAGCAGAGAAGAATGTTGAATCGGGAATGCCCGATGCAGCTGTTATCTTAATCGGGAGAAAATTGTTAATCATAAAAATTGGAATTAATAAAGACATCCAAAGACTGAATTAATTACGTACGGATCTACTTAAACTATAAAGCAAGCATGAATAACCTTTTTGATCTTGAAGAACATATAAGACATTTTTCATCTTGATTCAGGTAACACATTCACTTTCTAAAAGACTTTAAATAAATGCCGAGATCATTTGCAAGCTGCAAAACATATTGCAACTGGTATATGGTGGCCCATATGTGTTATAAAGGATGAAAGTATCTATATGTCATTGTTCTCCATTTATAATATTATTGAGGGTATTGTGGGGTTAGGTACACACAGGCTGTTGTTAGTGAGACACACTTCCATTTTGCCAAACTTGTCAAAGCTTAGCTCTGCTTATGGCAATTGGTATTTCCCAATAGACATCCATCAAGGTACTAACTGGACTTGATATTGCTTGACTTCAGTGATCATCCAAGAACCAGTGTATCCAACATAATTTTGGCCATAACCCCTTAGCTCCAGGGAAATGTTTCCCAATTTTATTCCTTGTGCAAAGCACTTAGCAGAAAGGCATTGAGTACCATTTTTAAAGTCTTTGTTTTGATTCAGTATTGAATAACAAACCAGAAATGAGCACTCTACCACTGGGCCTCAATGATGTTTTTCTGCCTTCTTTATCTGAACGGCCTTCCCAAGAAACATCTGGACTAACCTGATACGACCTTTGCAAATATATAGCATCGACAGTGTGCAGCCAAAATTTAGAATCATATATATATATATATATAAATATATATATATATATATATATATATATATATATATTTATATATATATGATAGGAGCCATGTCTCTCACACTTATGTTATCAATAGTAATTATCTGCTGATTCAAAATGCTTCTCTTAAAATACTATTGAATAAAGCAGTTAACAATGACATTGTTATGATAGAATTTAGTTTTTCAAAAGTTGCCTCAACATTGGGCAATGGTTCGCCATGTGAGAGCCTTGGGTGATGTAATATTTCCCCCAAATATCCCTGTATCACTCATTCGGTCATTGTGAATGTGATGGTCACACAGTACACAAGGTCACTTCATGACATCTCACTGCTGACTGAGAAAGCCCACTGGTGAATGTCTGTTTATGCATACGCAGCAATGTGCCCTCTGATTGGTTGCCAAAATACACCAATGCCAAATAACCATTTTCAAAGACATATAGAATGGCTGGATACATTCCAGACCGACCACATATAGAGTGTTTACAGGAAATTTCAATTATATAACTTGGATCACTTCCAAAAGGATCTTGATTTTCCAAGGAAACAGCAAATTGATTTTTGGATCAACAAAGTGAAAAACAGATTAGTCACTCTTTTGGCAGCATTCCATGTTGGAGTAATTAATTAAAATAATTAGGAAAAGTTGGGGTGATCAATGAATGAGTAACTTTCCTTGCCTTTTCTTGGATCACTAGAAAGTCTGAATTTTCCAAAAACGATTGCGATTGCTGCAAGGTACAAACAGAGTGGTCAATTTAGCATAAACTTATATTGTAAATTAATCCCTACAAGAAACTTATTTTGATGGTGAAAAAAAAAATCCTATACATCATAAGGGGTAAATGTTGGATTCCTCAAAATACTTGTTGATTGATGGCGAAGATCTTCACAATTTATAAATAAAACATTGACAACACTGGAAGGTACAATATTGTACAATGACAGGTGTTTTAGTGATCTTTAGTGAATATAATCGCTCACAACATGGATCCCTGGAGATCATTAGTGAAATTGTGACAAGCAGAAAATAAGATGGCATATGGATTCTGATGAACTAAGAACATTTTCGTTTTGTTATGTTCAGGAGCATTAAAACAATCTAGCAGAACTTTGGTAAGGCCTATATCCATCAATGGATTTTGAAGGCTGATTAATTGTGGTGTAATAGTAATGAACATCTGGCAGCCATTTTGATTCTGGTGATATCAAATTTTCCTATTTTTATGCAAAGCATTTTTGAGTCATGATGAAAGGACAAAATTGATAAATGAAAATAGTAGGATTATAAGAGATGAAAAAAGGATGGCTATAAGACAAGGGTGTTTGGGCAGTATATGTGTGGGGGATTGGATGAAAGCAGCTTTGCACCACCTTCTAAAACTCCTGTCTTTAGGCCATGGCATAAGAACAGTCGCAAGTGAACACTGACCTCTTGATTTTTTTTTCTGTTTGCTGGATAAATAGAGGCATCACAGATCATTGGTTAGAAGAGCTGTTAGCAGAGAAGTGAGGTCTCAATAAACATGGATCAGAAAGATGGAAGCCATTGGTTTTGGCAATGATTCACTTCACAAAACTGGAAACAAATGTTGGAAGTCAATCAAGTGCAAAATGTGTTAAATTCTCTTCTTTCTAAATTGTATCTGATTGTTTGAATTTTTCTAATGCTGTCATCGTTGATTCTGATCGACGAACCCAATTATGGCTTCATCCATCTCCTGCGACAGGAATCATCAATCATCCTCCATATTATTCTGCTTGTTTCTCTGTTTTATAGTCATTATCAATTTCTTTTCTCATCTCTTCTCAATTCAATAAATCTGGTTGATCTATTTGTTCAACATGTTCTTGAGTTTTAATGTGTCCTTAGTTTTATTCTAAGTGGGTAAAGAAGACAAGGAGTCAATTGTAGTTCACAGGAAATAAAGCAAAGTACCTTGCATTTTAAATTCTCCTCTTATCTTTAATCCTTTCTTTTCAAGCAATGTAACCCATGGGGATAAAAATGGATGACGGTGCTTGGGCTTGCATTAGAGTAAAAGGGACCCCACCTTTACTATAACTGTCATTCATTCACCCTCTCCCAAGTGTGAAGCATGGAAATTGATTCATAGTTGAAATAGGCTCATAACTTCTTTTTCTTGATGGTGAAAAGAAAAGCATGGATCCAATTGCTGTTCAGTGTAATTAAAGTATAGTATTTAACAGCAATGAAATGTAAATGTTTAAAATATCTTTAATCTTTTCTCTCCCCTCCCAGCTTTGCAATGTAATGAACAAAGGTAAGAATGGAAAAGAGTGTGTGTGCTTGAATAAGAGCAAAAAGGAATCAATTTTCTCTATAACTGTCATTCATTCATTACTCTTCCTAGTCTGAAGCCTAATAGTTCAGTTATAGTTGAAGCAGGCCACAGAAATATTTATATACATATATATTGACAGATAGCTTGATAGATAGATAAATAAGTGAAGTAATAGATTAGTTAGATATATTAGTTTCAGTTGCTATATGTTATATATGTTATAGTTAATATAAATACATACCATATTGGTAATAAATTGCATTACCAAAAGTATATACTTCAATTGCAGAAATATATTTGTTAATGATAATGTGTTAGTTATCAATACCCATGAAATTTCCGTAGGTCAGCTAGTTATTATTACATTATAAGCATGGCAAAACTTGGTTAACACAAAAGCCTCTTACAGTATACTGTTCTGCATTAGATTGCTATTGGACATTAAAAAAACTCTTCAAGTACCTAATGCACAGATTGTGTTGGTTTATTGCTTTGTCTTGTTGTCATGCAAGGGAAATAACTTTCATATTTTCATGCAAGAGTTACTTTCCTGAGAAATCTTTGTAAGAGAAAAATGATTGTCCTCAATAATATTTGAATTGTGCCAACTACTCTTTTGAAATAGCTTCACACCTTCTTTCCTCTCAATATTTTGAAGGCAACTGGTTCAGCATAAAAGTTACATGCAAAAATGGCAAATATCAATTTCTCAATAAACAACCTGCTAAAATAATTGCCAAAGAATAATAATGGATGAATGGAAAAAGTAATATCAGCTACTGAGTCATGATGAAGTCGTCCCAGATATTAGTTTTGTTTATTCAAATAATGACTATGTATGCACAAACCGCATAAAAGGCAACTGGTCCAGCATCAAAACAAGTGATGGAAATTGGAGGGGGTTCATAGGTGTGCAGCATATACCTACATCCTGATATCCATGTTTTTCGTAAGTCTCAAAACCTCCAGTTGCATAGGTTCATTTGACTGATACTAGAGCATGAATCTCAGATACAACCTAAATCCACGTCTAGTTCCCAAAAACCTGTTTCCATTGAGCAAGTATAAATCATGAGCAGATATTTATAGTAGTAATTGATATCATCTGTTTTTGAATATATCAACACAGACACTCATTTCTATGAGAAAATGTTTATGATCTTGAATTTGTTTACCATTGCAAAATGTATAAGTTCTTCTTAACTTTCTTTCAATGCCTTGCTTCTGAACTTGCCAAAGCAACATTCATTTTCTTGTCCTACCAAAGCATTGAAGTCTCCCATAATGATATTGGAATTTTTTTTTTTAGTATGGAGTTAAAAGTGCTGTAGAAGTTGTCTATCTTTATTGACTATGAAATGAGAGCATGGACTTGATTGATGCTTAGTGGATTCTTTTATGAGAGCTGTATGGTGAAACTGGCTATACCATCTGAGATTGAATCCCATAACATTGTCATTGAGTTGCTCATGAATAGGAAAGGCAACCCCCTCTTTGTTTTCCTCTCTCTTTTCTGCATACAATGTATGTCAGCTTTCAAGTTTGATAAGTTCTTCTCCGCTAATACTGATTCTGTCAAATTTGATATTTTCAATTTCATTTCCAAGATTGGTGAGATGCGTGTCCGTTGAGAGCGGTCTGATATTGTAAGTGCCAGTGTATAATGTTGTGTTCTTGGTGATGGTTTTCAGGTTCTGTTTGGGTAGTCACTCTTTGAGCACATCAACCCGACCCAAAGCAAGTGAAGTGGCTGGGCTTTTTAGAGCTGCTGGCCTTGTGAGAACAGTTGTTTTCTTGGCAAAGTGCTTGGGTAGTTGCCCTTGGAGCTCATCACCTCCACCCACTGCAAGTGATGCAGCTGGGCTTTTTGGGACCAATGACCCAGTAGGAACAGCCGGCCGGTAAAATTTTGATCATGCCCTGCCTCACTGGCCCATGACGTCTAAGCTGAGATTTGAACTCAACACGCTGTTTGTCAAATGTTCAGGCACTCCACTCTGACTTTTGCTAAATGTCCATTGTCCATAAACTCAGTACGGGGTTTTCAATCTCCTGTACTGTGTTGTAGGGGCACCCATGTTTTCAGAGGTGTGTCTTGCGTGAGATACCCTGATGGAGTTCATCTCTCTCCTCAATTGCTTCCTCAATCCCACTCTTTATACTGAATGCTTAGCAAGATGTTCAGTACCATTTTTTTTTATAATGACTCCACTACAATGGGTGTCAAAAGGAGGGAAGGAGTCAAACTCACTGAGTTTGAGGCATTTGAAAGTTGGAACCTTATAGTCAATAAACATCAATGGTGCAGTACTATTGTTTTATGCAACCCCAACTTAATCTACTCCCAAGGAGACTTTATTGCTATTAGCTGGTTTCACCTTGGGGTCAGGTCATATCTTTCTGTAGATGGTCAAGTGCACCATCTGGTGGGTCATACCTGCTTACATCACGGATGGTGAATGGGTTACCTGTCTTGTAACAGGGTTGCCAGTAAGATGTATATGCTTTTGCCCCTTACCCCCAGAATATATTCTCTTGCCCACCCCTGGAAAAGCGGCAACAGACGCCTATGTTGGCCATGTATTGAACCCACAACCTACCAAACCTAAGGCTAACACTCCAACACTCAGCCGCTACGATCAGTGGATTGATAATCGGGGGCCTAGGTTTGAAAGGTGAGAAACTGCATGTTTACTCAAAGCTTCATTAACTTCTGCTGCTTCACTAACGAGGCAAACATGAATCCCACATTTGGTCCCTTGAGTTTTCTTTCTCAACACGTCAGATTAGCAATTGCGGAAAGGGAAAGAAATCAAGGGGAAGAGAAACCTTGTATATCCTGCAGGTGGCGTCATTTGTGTGGAAATTAGAGCGGAAATATTTCCATCTTCCACTACCCTTCAATTACATTCTCAACACGCATAATTAAAGGAAAATGTCAATCCAAACTCTGAAGAATAAACAATGATATCAATTATAAGGAACATTGATTTTCAGAGAATTGGAATATTATTGATAACAACTAATAATAATGACAATAATAAATGGGTTTGGTTAGTCACAAGAAAGAAACTGTCACATAACCAACATCTTTTGGCAGCATGCTGTGTTGGGGTTCCTCAATTATAAAATTACTTCTCTTACCTTTGGTTGGGTAAAGGAAAGGTGAAGGGTAACATTTCAATTTTTAAATTGATGACCCCCAACATGTAATGCTGCCAAAGGATATTGGTCGCATGACAGTTTCTATTGTGCGACTAACCAGGCCTGTCTTTTTATTTTTATTATTATTATTGACAAACTAAATATTCCTGTTTGACAAAATAGACTCTTATTTTTCTCTCATCTCAAAAAAATAGAATTAAAAAAAAATGACTCATCATAAATATACGCTTGACAAAGTCTTTTTCCAGGAATCAAGGTGGTAATTTGGCACCGCTGGTCCATCATCATGTTGTATGGCATCAGCAGAAACCCAAAGAAGACATCATGTTAATTGAAGCAAGAAACATTCCTCTCGCAGACCAAATAGACATTTTGTCCAAGAATCAAAGAAATTCTCCCGGATCTCATATCGAGCTCTTACGACTGGACAAGATTTTGCTGTTTCACTGCGTGTTCGTTCATCCAAACTGAGGATTGATGACATAAATGAGCAAAGATCTGGAAGAACAGCTGGTCATAAAACCCTACAACAAACAGAATTTATATTGCTGTTCACCAATGGAAGCACCAATAACTGGACAATTACCCAAGTGAAAAGTCATTCTGGGACTCCAATTCACAAATAACTTGTCTCTCTCTTTCTTGTTCTCTCTTTCCTCACATGATGTTGTTATTATTATCATCATTATTCTATCTTCACATTCATTCACAGAAAGTGATATGAATCAAACAATTTTTAATCGATGTATTTTCGTATTTTTTCAATCTATTTACAATCAGTCTAGTTCATGGAGCCCTTATCTAGAGGAAAGAATCAATCTTTTTGAATATTTTTTCTATTTTGAAGAGGAATAGCAGGAAGGGAGAAGGGCTGATAGTTACTACTGATTCTATAAGCATGACAGGTACGACTCTTATTACAAGTATACAAGGTTTATTACATCTAAAGCAAAAAAGCATGGAGACCTTATCTTTTTATCTTATATCTTACCAAACCATAACTGATATGGTGAGTTCTATCCTTACAGGGTGACCCACTGAGCCTGTGTCAGACTAAAATAGAGCCAATGATCTTTAATCTATTGAGATTGATTTCTTATTTGGTGCTCAACTCTTGTTACCTTGTGCCAGACTAAGCTTGATATATATCTAAAAAGAAACACCCACTTGGATGATATTTAGGTATAGTCAAGTATGTGAAGTGCTCTGGAATTGTGTCCCTGTTACTATAAGTGTGACAGATATGATACGAAGGGAAAGGGGAGAAAATAAAGTTAGGTAGTTTAAAAAGAAGTTGAGAGGGATGAAGAAAATAGCAGTTTAATAAGACAGAAGGAAGGAAGAGGAGTGAAAAAGTTAGGTAGGTCTATACGGTCTCAATCTGTCCTCTAATTTCCAACCCTCAATCTTGATCAAAGTGTTTTTGGGGATGGTTCCAAAAGCACCTACTATCATAGTCAGGATTCTAACCTCGTATTCTACATCTTTTTTAGCTCCCAGGCTAGGTCCTGATATTTTTCCAATCTCTCACACTTTTGGTACAGCCATATCATCTTCACAATCATCATAAGAAAATGAGAAAATCAAACCAATTTAAATGATTCTACTTACAGGCTACAATCCATCAACCATAAACTGTCAACTTTGGTTCCTTCAGTTTTTCAGTAATTCTGCCTGGCTGGTTATCTATGTATGTATGTGTTTCAAATACAGGCTGTACCAATGACGCTAAAGAACTGAAAATTCAAACATTTACTCAAGAGGTTCAATTTACAATGTAAGTAATTACTAAATTGGTCCATTATTTTCAGTCCAGCAGTGTTGTTTTCTGAAAATTGTTTCAATTTTCCAATTGATCATCCTAACAAAGCATGCTGCCAAAAGACACAGTTTTATTAAGTGACTAACAAAACCTGTGTTATTTTTTGCTTTACACCTCCTTATTTATTCACATCCACCATAAATACTTGTGCCCTTGACCCCCAAAAAACTACTTTTTTCGATTCCAAAATGGATGATTTGATTTTTTTCAATCATTTCTGCTTCACTGAATCCATTGTTTCTGCTCTGATCAAATTTTCTCTACAATCAGTTTTTCTTGTCAATTTCTTCTCCTCAATCCAAACGGGTCACCTAAACATTGCAAGTAATTAGTCTGGCAATATCGTTATTCCTTTCAGTCCGATTCATGGCTATTCCTTCTGGCCAGCTTGAATTTATCTTTGAAATAATGATTCCTTTGCTTACGGCATCAAGGCTGTCGATAAAAGAAGCGGTTATTACGGAGATCATTTCTTCTACTTTCACAAATCACTTCCTTTTGGTCATCTCTCATTATTGATACCAATCTCTGCTCGTTTAAGTGTGTCTTTAGGGTGACTTGCTGGCAGCTCCAGCTCAAATTACAAGGTGATGTTCTTGGGGAGAGAAGGGGATTCGTGACTCTCCCAGAGTACTAAGTAATACTTATTCTCACTATTTAATTTGGAATAGAATAAGATTTCCACCTTGCATGAATTTTCATCCAGATGATGGATGTTTATCTAGATGTTTTTCATCTAGATCAACATATTTTGTTTGTATCCAGATGTCAAAAATTGTAATTTAGATGATAGATGTAAATCTAGATACTTTTCATCTAGATCTAGATGTTTTTTGTTTGTGTGTAGATGTTAGACATTGCTATTTAGATGATGGATATGAATTTGGATACTTTTAATCTAGATTTACATGTTTTGTTTGAATCTATTTGTCAGAAATTGTTATTTAGATGACGGATATAAATCTAGATACTTTTCATCCAGATCTAGATGTTTTTGCTTGTGTATGGGATTGTTATTCAGATTATGGATATGAATCTAGATACTTTCTATTCAGATCTAGATATTTTCATTTGCGTCTAAATGTCAGAAATCGTTATTGAGATGATGGATGTAAATCTAGATACTTTCTATCAATATCAAGATATTTTTGTTTAAGTTTAGATGTGAAGAAATAAAATAAAAAAATAAAAAGAGATACAAGATGTAGAGAGAAGGTAGGCTCACCAGTAAGACATAGTAGAGATTAGCGCAATCACAGTCATCATGTTAGGAAATGGGAAAGACCTGTGTCCAACAGAGAACACAAAATGACTGATGATGATGATATATATTCTTATTTATTTTCACTCTCTGAAAAAGGTGAACACAATGCAGCCAGAAGTAGATATTTGTTGCTAGGTTAACTCCAAACAGCCAATCAAGAATAATTTGCAATTCTCCCCTGATTGCTCTTTTGAAATATCTTTCACCTCAAACTATTTTCTTGGAGAAGTTTTAATACAAGAACTTATGACAAATTTTCATTATTATAAGAATATTGAAGGATGATGTATTTTCTCTGCCAACTGCCAGGATCGGCGGCCAGCCTGTAGACCAACTATCTACTTCTTTAAGCTGCCTATTTGAATAGTGTTTCCTTACTCTAGTGACCAAACTTTAGTCTGCCTGACTTATAGGCATGAGTTACTTTTCTATCAATATCTCTTTTACTAAATCAATTTTCCCATTGCTTTTGCCCAATACCGGAACTAAATGACCATCTATCCTTTTCCCTTCTATTTTCCTCCTGCTTTCTTTCATTTCTCATTCAACTAAACTTACTATCTATCTTTCTTAATTCCTCCATTAGAATCCTTATACACCTTCCCTTTTTTTTATTAACCCCTTTTCATTTTCTCTCTCCTAATGTCTTTTTAATCAAGTGGCTGTGACTGGCTAGTTATCTGTAGGAGTTCCAAGTGACCAACCTTTATCTTGTCAATAAATCTACCTGGGATGTTCCTGACATCCTTTTGGTGGCTGAGAAGGATTACTCTGCAACAATCAAATATCCAATTGAAGAGTCCAATCAGCCCTTATATTGCAACAATATAAGATGAGGTATTGTAACCTAATATTTTAATCATTCTGACTCCTTTTTATTGCTATTTTCATTTGTAATTGTTTTCATCACAACTCAACTTAGACTCTCACTCTAAAATATTTGACTTCTACTAGCTATGGAAGCTTTTGTGGCTGAGTGGTTAAAGAAGCTGGGTGTGAACCAGGCTTCCCACTGGCAATTATTTTGATCATTTATGTCTATAAAACATGATGTGTATTCATATGCATATATTTCTTTATGCGTTTTCCAATGAGTGCACATATTATACACTGATTCTATACACTTTGATACTAGGCAGAGAGCACAGATATTAGACAGTGTGTCAGGGAGTGCCTCTTTGATCCTAGGCAGAGCAAGCAAATATTTTAGAAGCATTTTAAAAAAACCATCAACCAAAACTGTCACCTAAACTGTCAACATAGGTTTTTCCAGTTTTCAAGGTAGTCTGGCCGGCTGGTTGGCTTGGCTATGCATATTTGTATCATATTTATCAAGCTAGAGGGCTCTGAATATAAATATTTACACATTATTATGTCTGAAAAAAAATTTTTTTTTTTTCTTAAATTCCCCTTCAGACTAGATAGGTCTTCAGTTGGAGGTTCAAACTAAAATGTATGTTTATGCCAAATTGGTTGCAATTCGTACCCGGCTGTGTTTATAGGGATCCAACAAAAGGCATAAGAAGTAACATTAATTGATCAGCCCATTTCCCAATTTTCAGTTGATGACCCCCAACATTGTGCAAAAAACACTGGTAAAGTGACAGTTTCTATAATGATAGCAAAGATATTGAAAGCTATAAAGTGAAAAAACAAAAGGAGAAAAAATTCTTCACCTTCAACCTTAGAAAATTAGATTCTGACAGGAACAATATTCTCTATTGAAGCATTTCTTTCTATGTTGACTGATGGGTACGGGGCGATCAATGATTGCTTTTCAGCGGGAGATTCATTATACGGCTGGGTGGCTCTCCCGCCCCCCCCTTCCCCACAAAAAATAGAAGCCAAAATGAACACATACCAAAAGAGGGAAAAAATGTACGCCTCACGGTATCACTATTTTTATATTAGTATCTACTCACTGAGTAATTCTCCGTTACAATAGGCAGTTTTTTTGTTATGTTGAAGCAATCAATGAGATTAAATTGTAATTACTGATCAACTGATGTCAGAGTAAATTTCAACACCAGCCACTTCAAGTACTCAGTCATCATCATCTTCATCATCGATTAAACTCTTAAATTCATAAACCACTAGTAACCGCTTGGGAAATCTTCAATGAATTGGATGAAAAAAATGAAAATCTTTTCTGAATTCAATTCAATTCATCCCTCTACTCTAATTCACACATCATTTACCTCTCTAGACTCATTCACCTCTTTATTCACCCTTCATGTACCTACCTCTCTAATCGCATTTACTTATCTAGTCTCATTCACCTCTCTACTCTCATCCACCTTTTTATTCATCCTTCATGTACCTATCCCTCTAGTCTCATTTACGTATCTAGTCTCATTAACCCATCATTTACCTCTCTAATCTCATTCACCCTTCATTCACCTCACTAGGCTCAATCACCTGTCTTTCACCTCCTTTATCTCATGCACTTTCATTCACCTCCCTTGTCTCATTCACCCTTCATTTACTTATGTCTCTTGTCTCATTTACCTCTCTAATCTCATTCATCCTTTTATCCACCTATCTAGTCTCATTTACCCTTCATTCACCTTTCCAGTTTCTTTCACCCCTTCAATAACCTATTCTCTCATTGACCGTTCATTTACCCCTCTAGTCTTATTCTCCCTTCATTTACCTCTAGTCTCATTCACACTCCAATAACCTCTCTAGTCTCATTCACCCTTCATGTACCAACTACTCTAGTCTCATTTAGTCTCATTCGACCTTCAACCATTTCTCAAGTCAATTTCACCCTTCATTCACCTCACTAGTCATTCAACCTTCATCCACATTTCTAGACTCATTCATCCTCCATTTAACTCTGTAGTCTCATTCACCCTTCAATAACCTCTCTTGTCTCAATACCCCTTCATTCACCTCACTGATCTTAGTCACCCTCCAAGTACCTCTTTAGTCTTATTCACCCATCATTTACCTACTTTTCAAGTTTTCTTTTACCTCTTGAAGTCTCATTCACCCTCCATTCACCTTTCTAGTCTCATTCACCCTTTATTTACTTCTCGTGTCTCATTCACCGTTCATTTACCTCTCTTTTCTCATTCACCCTTCATTCATCTCTCTTGTCTGGGGAAGGTCTATGTCCAACGTCGGACACTAAAAGACTGATGATGATGATGATGATGATGATGATGATGATGATGATGATGATGATGATCTCTTTAGTCTTATTCACCTTTCATTTACCTCTCTTGTCTCATTCACCCTTCACTCACTTTGTTAGTCTCACTCACATTTCAAGTACTTCTCTAGTTACATTCACTTTTCATTCGCCTATCTGGTCTCACTTACCCTTCATTTACCTCTTATCTTATTCACCCTTCATTTCTCTCTTTAGTCTCATTCACCCTTCAAAACCCTAGTCTTATTAACTCTTCATTTACTTACATCTTGTGTCTCATTTACCTCACTAGTCTCATTCACACTTCAATAATCTCTGTAGTATCATTCACCCTCCATTCACCTCATTACTAATTCACCCTTCATTTACCTCTCTAGCCTTATTAACCCTTCAAAACCCCTCTAGTCTTATTCACCCTTCATATACCTATTTAGTTTCATTCACCTTTCAAAATCCCTCCAGTCTTATTCACCCTCCATTCACCTCAATACTCATTCATCCTTCATTTACCTTTCTAGCCTCATTCACCCTTCAAAGCCCTTTGGCCTTATTCACCCTTCATTTCCCTCTCCTATCTCATTCACACTGATAACCTCTCTAGTCTCATTCACCTTTCATATAACTACCTGTCAACTCTCATTTACCCCTCTAGTCTTATTCACCCATCACTTGCCTCTCTAGTCTCATTCATCCTTCATTCACTTACATCTCTGTCTCATTTACCTCTCTAATCTCATTCATCCTTCGATGACCTCTCTTGTCTCATTAACCCTTCAATCACTTTATTAATCTCACGCGCCCTTTATGTTCGTCTGTAGGCTTATTCACCCATCATTTACCTACCTTTTTAGTTTCATTTACCTCGTCTCATTTACCCTCCATTCAACTCTCATTCACCCTTCATTTACTTACATTTCTTATTTCATTCACCCTCCATTCATCTCACTCGTCCCATTCACCCATATTTCACCTTTCTTGTCCCATTCACTTTCATTCACCTCACTAGTCTCATTCACCTTTCAATAACCTCCCTTGTCTCATTCACCCTTCATTTACCTCTTTAGCCTCATTCACCCTCTATTTACCTCTCTAGCCTCATTCACCCTTCAATAACCTGTTTTATTTCATTCAACCTTCATTCACCTCTCTAGTCTCGTTCACACTCCGATAATCTCTGTAGTCTCATTTACCTATGTAGGCTCATTTACCCGTCATTCATTTCACTCGTCTCATTCACCATTCATTCACCTCTAGTCTCATTCAACTGTCATTCACCTATCTACTCATTCACCTTCCATTTACCTCTCTAGTCTCATTCACCCTTCGATCACCTCCCTTGTTTCATTCAGCCTTCATACACCCAACTCGTCTCGCTCACCCTTCATGTACCTCTCAAGTTTCATTTACCTCTTTTAGTCTCATTTACCCTCCATTCACTTCTCTCTCTGTCTAATTCACCCCCCATTTTCCTTTCCTGTCTAATTCATCATTCATTTACTTCTTTAGTCTCATTCACCCTCCGTTTACATCACTAATCTCATTCATCCTTCAATAATCTCTTTTGTTTCATTCACCCTTCATTTACTTTTTTAGTGTCAGTCATTCTTCATTCACCTCTGTAGTCTGATTCACCCTTCATTCACGTCTCTAGTATCATCCACCCTTTATTTACCTCTCAGTGTAATTCACCCTCAATTTACCTCCCATGTTTCATTTCCCCCCCCCCCCGAATGCTTTTTTTACGAAAGGCTGCATCTTTTTTCAGAAGAAAACTTGTGTGTCTCTCCTTCTGAAATTCACCAAATTGCAATTGACAGCAAATATCGACTGAATAGAATTGAAAATAATGAAACTCTTCGGTGAAGAAAATAACTTAATGGTCTAAAGGGATATAATTCTGTTCAATTTCCAGCTGTTGTTCGTCCCTAAAGTAAGCTGAATCCTCTCACTCTGATGCTCTGCACAGATGATCACCTACAATCATTACTGAGGAAGGCTTAAATACTTTTCCAATTTCCGCTTGGTTTAAACTGAACACTTGAATCTGGAATTTCCCATGCAAGCAAAATTTATTATTTTATATAATGCTTTCACCTCTGTCTTCACTACTGGATTTGCGAAAATAAATTCCAACTAATGATGTCATCGAATGAGACAATTCAGAAAAAAAGATTAAATGTTGCTTATCATCTGGTCGAGAGAGAGAGAGAGAGAGAGAGAGAGAGAGATAGAGGCAAACTCCGCATTACTTGTCATGATGAAACACATTGGATTTGGTTTGTACAGGATTTTGTAGCCTATGTTAAAAGCGACCCTAAATCAAAGGAAACAGAACTAGAAAATACAAAGACTTTGTTTTGGGCCAAGTTATCAATTTCTTGCATTTACGATACATAAAATACGTTTGATATTTCAGGGATAGAATCACTTTTGTTGTCATTTTGATCTTTTTACAGAGGTGTAATACTTCAGTTTCAAATACTTTCATATTTAAAAACATACTTTCTCTCTCAAACAAATCATAAGAAACATCTTGTTCATTTCTTCCAATCAAAATCTATTTCTTTCTGCCATTGTCAATAAGGAATCAGATGAAGCTAAAAGCTCCATTGCAACATTGAGTACCGTTAGTAGCTGAGAAGAAAAAGAAAAAAATAGTACTATCTCCACCCTAAGCAGATTTGTCAAAATTTCCCCATTAAAAAAACAAACAATTATAAACAGGGGGAGAACTTATTAAATTCAAGTTTAATTGTGTCTGCTAATTTCAGCGATTTTAAGATTTCCTATCACCAAGACTTTTCAGTTAAACATTTCTTCAAAAACAAAAAAATTCCCTTGTTCCTACCAATACTGTACATTTTTACTTCCAATGTGTCTGTCCCACCCCTACTATAAATCATTCTCTTGATCCTACTTGATTGTATTGGTGACCATAATTTCCTGCAACCCCAGCTTATTTCACCCCATCCCCCACTCATTAAATTATGAGATTACCCAACCCCCTGCTTATTCTGACCCCACCTAGCAATTAAGCACCTTAGAGTAGCCAGGAAGAATGGAAAGGCTGAAATACTAAAGAGTGATAGTAGTTTACAGAGGGAGAAAGACAGGTGAGTGAGAAGAAATAAATAAAGATGGAGAAGGGAATGAGTAAAGGGAAAGCATCAAAGAGAGATGGGTGAGCAAATAGAGAGAAAGAGAGAGGAAAGTAAAGAAGAAAAAGTCAAGAGAAGGGATGATTAAATAGGAGGAAACAGAGAAAGGGGATCAGTTAAGAGAAAGAAAAAAGAAATAGAGAAAGAGAGAGAGGGATGAGTAAAAAGACAGAAACTAAGAGAGAGCATAACAAATTTTGTCTCTTACTAATATTTCCAATTAGTCAACGAAGAGAGAGTCAAGAGAGAAAGTAAATGAATGGTTCCAATCTCTAAGGATCCTCTGAATAAATATTGATGTCTGCAAATGTAATTTGATTCCTAGAGAATATTGAAATCAATTCTAGTCACTGTAACAATATTATTGCATGAACACCAATCAACATAGATTGGCTGACTATTGTTATTGATGATGGTTGTCATTGATGGAGTCCAATTCTTGAGGCACACAATTGCAATGGAGGATAATAGAAACATTCGAGTTCTTTGGGCACGGACGATGAACTCTTTCAACATTTTTTGTCACTCGTGATCCTGTCTCTTTGGCTCTTTTCAGAGGATCTCCAAGCCATGTATGCTATGTAGCACCATTCAGCTCTGTCCTATGCACAAGATTTCTGCTCATTTACGGGGGGAGTTTGAGTTATGCAACTTTTTCACTTTTATGAAAAAAACAAAAAGTGAAAGTAGTGTTGTTTTGCTGGAAGCCATTACAGAGGCTGTGTGCACTCTCTTTTTTTTTTCCTACACTTCAATTTCCTGTACTTCCTACCATTCCAACCACCAATGACCAAACCCTAAAATAACATAATCACCATTTTTGGTTCTGTGAACACTAAAACTCATATATATAGAAGTTAATTGCATGTCCACTTTATACCATTTTGGCTTATGAAAGATTTTTATATGGACGCATCACTCTCAGTTCATAAGGGGAATCAGGAATCATATATTTGACTGAGTTGAGGGAGGGAAATTCTGCCATCAGCCACTGAATATCGCCTAAACATTAATAAATATAACCAAACACTAACTTGCAACCAGGGAACTAATGCAAACTCTGCTTACAGAAAAGCTGTGGGAGCAGGAAGGATTCAACTGTCATGGCAGAAAGATAAGATAAAAATCATATTTGGTTAATGAGACATGAATTCTCTGGACGGCTGACCAGCCACGTATGGGAAACCTTTACTTGGTTGTAATTATACTTATCAATTTATCATAATTGGACATCAGCAAATGTCTATATTGTATTGTTTATTGGGTTTATTTTCCATTGAAACATATATGCCCAAACCACATGATATCGACAAAATTTCATATTTGTCCACAATATCTCCAAAACTTCTTGATGAATTTCAATGATATTTTATGGAAGGGTGGACAAGAGGCTACAGAAGAAGTTATCAAATCTAAGAGTGGATCCATGCACAATTACTTCCCCTGGCATAATTATTTGTCATAATTGAAAAAAAATGTACATTTACATTTCAATTTCAAAATGGCCATCGTTGAATATCATAGAAAAATTGGCAACAATTTTTTCTTGATCAAAAAATGTGCCAGACACCAAAATGACTGTATCTAGTTCAGAAATGTATCATAGTATTTTCCACATATATCACTAAGGGCATTTGAAAAAAATTACTATTTGTCTAATTTGTTCCTTTGTATTTCCTTGTTTGTTGAGCGTGAGATAACCACATGATTTCTCCTCTTTATGTTGTTAGTTTTTCGTTGTTTGTTCACCCCCATGTGAGATACGCCCTGTCCCTCACTCACACATGATTTCTCTTTGTTGTTCTTTGCTTTTCCTTGTTTGCACCCCCACTTAAGATAGTGGTTCATCCACACACATCAGTTCACCTTGTTTGCCCCCTCCCATTTGAGATAGAGTCCCATCCACACACATGAGTTCTCTTTTTTTGCCCCCTCCCACTTGAGATAATGCCCCATCTACACCCATGAATTCTCCTGCCAACAAGCATAACCCCTTCAGATGATTTTATGAATAAATCAATTATCCATTTGGTTTTATTTATCTACTTACTTATTTATCACAAAGTAGGGGCACAAGAAGTCCCCCAAAATCTGCCAAAATAAATACCAGTATGTCCCCCACCCCACACACACATACTATCTGAAAGTAGAGCTTTCTCATAAAAACCTTTTGTAAGCCTAAATGGCATAAAACGAAGAAGCAATTTTCTTTAATTTTTCATTGGAAAACATTTAGAGTATTCCCTGACAATGATGATGGTACATCTGGCTGACAAAATAGTGATGATGGTAATTAGGCTGAGATGTCAGCGTTTAGGCTGATGGGATGAACAGGGACTTGGGCATAGGAGAAAGTAGAAAAAGGTACACACTGCCTCTATTACGGCTTGCTGTAAAACAAAGGTTGATTGCTATTTATCACTGTTCACTTTCTCTGGAACTGTGTCTTCAGACTGACTCTTTTTTCAGTAGTGAAGTTACTCTTGTACACAGCTTTGCAGCCTTTTGGATGTAATCATTTGGTAGTCTATAAAGAATAAAGAAATGGAGAAACAAACATCCGTTGTCTTTATGCTATTAGATACATCTTACTTATATAATGAAAGTGGGACTTTTTCTGTTTCTCTGTCAGTAACTCTTTGTTTCTCACTCTTTCTCATAAAAGTAACAATTTTGCTGATGAAAATATCTCTTACCTACATTTTGAAGGAATAGACTCTCCCATTTGAATGTCTAGTTACTTCTTCATAAAACCTCAGATGAAATTGATGAGATTTAAACATTTATTTACATTGAAAGTGAGAAAATGTGAAGAAATATCTCAAACTCTACAGAAACACCAATACATATTTCACCAAATGCATTATGACATCAAGTATTAGATATATTTAGATATATTTTTAGTTTCTTATTTTTAAAAGATATCTGAAAGAAATTCAAATATATCAGTGAATTTTTCCCTACAAACCCTTGGTTTGAATATTGAGGATGGCTGTATGAATGTCACACTTCAGGCCAGAGGGGCAATTCCATGCATCTCTCTTTCCCAATCAGTTTTTAGTGTGGGTGGTCTATTTAAAATGTAAGTTTATGCTGATTTGGTCCTTTAGTTTGTGTCTGGCAATGATAATGCACGTTTTTGAAAAATCAGGAGTGCACATGAAAGAATTATGCTGGGCCTCACATGGGGAAACCACAAGACAGCATAGTACATCCGGGAAAAGACAAAAGTCAGGGACATCATAGAATTCATTATAAATCTCAAATGGCAGTGGGCTGGCCATGTTGCAAGAATGGTTAACAACCGATGGACATCACGACTCATGACATGGATCCCCCGAGATCACATGTGTAACCGAGGCCGGCAGAACATTAGATGGAGAGACAAGTTAGACAAGTTCAGAAAATACTGGCTCCACGACGCCCATGATAGAGAAGTGTGGCGAATCCTGGGGAAGGTCTATGTTAAACGACGGACGTTAAAAAAGCTGATGATGATGATGATAATGATGATGATGATGATGATGATGATGATGACTACTCAAAAGAAAAAGACGAGAGGAGTAACTCATTCATCGATCACCCCTTTTCGATATTTTTCATTTCTTGACCTTCCCCAAGAAAGCGTGTTGCCAAAAGATGTTGGTCATATGAGAGTTTCCATTGAATGACTAACCAGTTGATATTTGTTGGATAAAGTCAAATTATTCACAAAGGAAGTGAACACCCCACACACAGACAAAGGAAGAACACACCTTTAATTATCATCTTATAAGGTTGTGTGTTAACCACTGTGCTCTGGCAACTAATCCATGTTGTACAGTTGATGGAAAATCTGTCATATCTGCAAGAGACCAATTCCTTCATCACTAATGTGTCCACTAACTTTGAATTCCTCTATTTCTGCCATAAAACTCAAACCAGTGACAGGCAGGTTTTTTTTTCTAATTAAGCTGAGTGATGCCAATATCCATTAAAAGTTCTGTACATAAGACTTTCTGTCTGTATTTTTTTTACCTATCTCACAAATGATTTTGTGCTTAGAAATCATAGATTCTGTTCAGATAATTATTGAATCAAGCATTACAAGCAATATTTTCTCTCGCACTTACTGTGTCTGTGTGTCTGTGTGTGCGTGTGCGCTTTGCTGAGATCCTTTCAGAGGCTGACAGTCCTCTTCACGATAGCATCCTACTCATTTGAAGGTACTGATTGCATACACACATACACATATACACATACACACATACATATACACACACACACACACACACACTCACACATACAAATGCACACATACATACACACATACACAACATCCCACTCATTTGAATGTTGCCCAGTGGTGGAGTGATTGCCTCTGATTCTTCACACATGGAAAGAATTAGTGCTTCCATGGTCTGATTTTCAGGCTTGTATTAGTTGAATTCAAGAAATTCATCACCTATACATATGTATACACGCACATGCACACACAACCCCCCCCCCATACACATACATACATACAAATATGCATAATAGGAGAGTGATTGCCTCCGATTCTTCACACATGAAAAGAATTAGTGCTTCTATGGTCTGATTTTCAGGCTTGTTTCTCCCCCACCCCACTCTGCTTGATTATCCCCACATGCAAAAATCATTGCAAATTGATTGAAATTATATCACTTCTGATGCTCCATACTAAAGAAAGTCAATCATTTTATGTTGTAAAGTGAATTTTTCTTACTGGCCTTCTGCAGTGTTTCTCACATGATTTCAGTCAGGTTGAATGTGAGAAATTCATTGACTACACATGTGTCCATACACACACGCACACAAACACACACACACAAAGCATCATAAATATATGGATATATTCCGTGTATATATATAGATATATATAGATATATATATATATATATATATATATATATATATATATATATACACACACACACCCTGAGCATCATACATATGACAATGAATATATTTTATACATATGTGTATATTTATATACACACACACAAAGTATATTTCGGCTAATAAGGTGACCTTCAAATAAGATAAAACCTCAATTCCATGGGGTTTTGTACAGGTCTACAAGATGACCTCCTTGGAGGTGGGTTCTAGGGATGCTTCAAGGATTGCCTCATCTGCAGAAATATAAATATCAAGGATACTTGGTATTGCCAAAGGACAAAATAACTGCAAATGTAACAACACAAGAAAATGTTTTTTTTGCTGAGTAAAAGATTCTGGTGCCTAAAATAAAACAGATGAAGTAGTCCCTCACTTTTTCAAGGTTTCTGGATATGCAACATTTGAGCGTCTCCTATTTGGTTCAAGTATAAAAAGGTTGTTTCTTTTAAATCTTTCCCTGAAGATGTTTTTCAGGGTTGCAAACATCTTACAAAAAAATTTTTTAAATCAAGTTTTTTGATATTTGAGTTCTTTCATTTGGGTAAAAAAAATCTATTTTGATACCAAATTGACCTCTGGTTACCTTCAATGACTGAAGGTCAGCACCATCTATCCTATGATCTTCCTGTGACCAACTTGGCCAGACATACCAATTTACTTTGAAGAATATGATTATCTGGTTGAAATTGAGATCATTAAGGCCACAAACTTATTCTTCCTCCAATGACCCCCAAAATTAAACTTTATCCACTCTATGATTTTTCATACGACATAGCGTACTAAATATCCTGCCACATTGAACTAGAAATGGATTCAGTTGTCTGGAAATGGCTTGCTGTGCTATTTGATGATTTTGATGTCTTCAAATAACCTCCAGAGTCAGTTGTCTGGAAATGGCTTGCAATTAATAAGATCAATGAACCAGGTGGTTTGAACCTGATAGGAGCATGCACACACAAGCATACAAACAGAAACTGAATATTAGTATAGATAAACTTGATGTAAAAGTATATATATATATACATATGTATCTATACATGCAGAATCACTTTAGGATGGCAAGCCTTTGACAGAGCAAGCTCAACCTCCAAAAAGAAGACGATCCTATCAATCCTAAAGAGAAGAGTATACAATCGATGCATTCTCTCGATTGTCACCTATGGAGTTGAAACATGGAACCTAACCAAGAGAGAGACCCGCAAACTGAGAAGCATGTAATGCGTGCACGAGAGAATCATACTCAACCTCACATGGAGAGATCACAAGACAGCACAGTATAACAGAGAGAAAACAGTTGTCAGAGATAGCATGAAATCTACTAGAAAACTCAAATGGCAATGGGCTTGTCATGTTGCAAGAACGGCAGAAAACTGATGGACATCACAACTCACAACATGGATCCCCAGAGATCACACAAAAAACCGAGACTGGCAGAATACAAGATGGAGAGATGAACTAAACAAATTCTGAAAATACTGGCTCTGCAATGCCCATAATAGAGAGATGTGGTGAATCATGGGGAAGCTCAGTGACCAACAATGGACAATAAAAGACTGATGATGATGATGATGATGATGATGACACAAACATATATATATATATATATATAAATATATATATATATATATATGTATGCATATCTTGTGCATAGACATGGCTAATCATCAGAGGTCTCACAGCAGACATTGTTAACTTGCCCAAATCTTCGTTCACAAAGCCAAACAATAATATATATATACATATATATATATATATACATATATGTATGGTATAAATTATATAATAAAGGGAGGTGGTGTTTGATCGACACTACTTGGGTGCCAGATTAATATATCTTTTTTGCTTTTAAAATCCCCAAAATGGATACATGGTAAACAATTGATGATCCAAACAAGAGACAATTCATACATTGTACTATGGTAACAAAATATACGTGAAACAAGGAAAAAAAACACTGAAGAAAATGATATAAATTGCATTGACAGATATTCGGAAATAAGTGACTGGAGTTATGCAAGAAAAATTTAAAAAAAATATTTTTTCAATATTCAATGTTTAAAGCTGTAGAACTTCCTAGACTATATATATATATATATATATATATATATATATATATATATATATATATATATGTGCTATATGTACATGAACTAAAAACTGAATCAGAACCAGTTCATACATAGCTACAAAGCATGGATGTAACTGTGTAAGGTTTGATTTTCTGTACAGATAATCATTTTAACATATGAAACATTTTACATCAGACCCAACATTTTTACAATCCCATGTGGCCCAACCTTCCACAAATGTCATTGAAATTCATTGAGAACTATTGAAGATATTGTTTAGACAAACAGACGAACATGAGTGAAGAACACATACCTCTTCCAACTATGTTGGCAGGGGAAAGTATGGTATTTCCCATTATTGGCTGACCCAAATCAGGGATATTGATAATTTGCATCAAGTGTTGGACCCCCATGGTTACCTGTCCCCAATTCTCTTCAGCAATAACAAAAACCTTTTATTGGAATCAATAGACATCGGTGCAGATTCAGGGGCTGGGTCCCCTCCCCTGGACATTCAGGATATAGCAGGTGGTTGTTAAGATTTAGTCAGTAGCAAATAATTCATTGTATAAATTGGAGCCTGACCAATTCTTAGATTAGTAGAGATTGGAATTTTGATGATACTTAGTGTATATCAGGTTGCGGAAAGAAATGCTTGAACTTCAGATAAAGGGTTTTATTCTTTGAATTTCAATAAATGAGAGAAGGAAGTATCGTATATGATGGTCTCTACAGTGAGATGAGAGCAGATTGAAAAACAAGACAGAGTTAGGGTTAGTCACTGTAGAAACCATCATGCAACCAACATCATTTGGCAGCATGCCATGTTAGGGATGATCAATTAAGTTCAGTTGTATCATCTATTTCCTGAATTGAGTCTCATCAACACATTAACACAAAAGCAAAATTTCCTCTCCATTAGAAACCGTCAACCAGAACTGTCCTCAGCTTTCTTAATTTTTTTTAGTTGGTGTGGCTGGCTATAAATGTGTCATGTGTATAGGTTGCACTAACAGAGCTGGAAGGCTGGAAATTCCAATATTTACTTCTTTTTATGTCTAGAATTGTCATTGATTTTTCTTTCACTGGAGATTATCTTGGTTTGGTATGTCATTCAATAGAAACTTTCATGCGACCAAAATCTGCTGGCAGAACGCCTTGTTAGGGATGTTCAACTGAGAAATCTCGAGAAAGATTTGATCAATGAATGAGTTATTCCTCTTGCCTCTTGTTTGGCATTGATCACCAAAACAATCTGAATTTGAAAAATAAGCATGGATGTTGCAGACACAAACCAAGGGATTAATTTAGCATGAATAACCATCGTAATTGAACTCCTCACTAAGAACCTATTTGGGGTGGTGTTTAAAAAAAGACAATTGGTACAGCCAGTAGTGTGACAGATAGCCAGCTAGACCAACTTAAAAACAGAAGAAACCTATGTTGACAGTTTTGGTTGACAGTTTCTAATACCTGATCTGATTTTATTCTATCTTTATTTCTGAAGCATTCACAGAGTCTCTTTTTAGATTTTCATAAAACTCAACTTTTACTTATCAACGGTTGCTGATAAGTATAGACTTTTTCACAAGGATTATTCTCATTTTCCCTGGATTAAAGCAGATGGATATTTTAGATGATAATAAAAAAGAAAGAAGAAGATAACTGGTTATGGAACTGAGAGTTTGATACCTCACTGTTTTGAAGGGCATCAAAGTGAAAAAATCTTGAAAAGCTGCAAAAATGGAATTGAATTTAGTTGACTAATTCCAAATTCTTTTTCCCTGGTATTTGCACAGTTTTGCACTTTTGACCATTTTGTTCATCTATACAAGAAGTGATAAAAAAAATAAGTTACTTTTCCAGCCTTTTATTGAGTGGTGAATTTAAATTGTAAATTGTATCCTTCTTAAACTTATTTTCTGTGAAGGTTTTCTAGATACAAGGAGTAAATGTTTAAACTTTCAGCCTTTGAGCTCCATTGGTGCAGCCTGTATGAGTGAAACATACATATGTACATAGCCAGCCAGAATCAGATAAAAACTGAAGAGACTCATGTTGACAGTTTTGGCCAACAGTTCCTAATACAAAATACACTTTATCGGGCAGATGAATAAATAAATCTCATTTTCTTTGAAGATGTGCATTTGCAAATTCCTGAATCCATTTCCAGACTCATCCATTTTCAGTTGAAGCATCTTTGATTCTTTTTATAGAAATTCTTTTGATTGATGTAAAATGAAGAAGAAAGAAAAGAAATTTCTATCAAATTCCGATCGTTCCTTGTGAGTTTCCAAAATAGCCTTCAGTAAATGAAGCCCTTTTTCTGATTTTTATAATGAACACACCACTTCAGTGTGCAACCAGGTCTTTTCTTTCAATCTGAGAGAAATAAGCAGCCTTGATCTTATGAACCTTGACCTTTTCCCTTCAGGACTGATGGATTTTGACTGAGTAATTACCTTCTGCATACAACAGAAAAAAAAGAAGAAAAGAGTTCTGATTTATTCTGGGATTCTTTCAAGGTTTCTCCCTTGTGTCAAAATCTGACATGAATCTGAAGACCTTGAGATCAATAAAAGTACCATTGCTGCCACACTAATTACCATATTTGACAGCCTATAAATCCTCCCTTTATTTCTTGGCTCTAAAGGTGACCATAACCTTTGTTTTCCAGTTGCACATTGGCCAGAACTTTGGCAGAATTCAAAAAACTTAGTTATAGACAAGAAGAATTCTTGTTTTATTTTTTTCTCCGATTCCCTGCTGAATTGAAAGGGGTCTTATATGCCATCATGTACGATTCATGAAGGGTTTAGGTGAAAAAACTCTCAGGAAAGACAACTTTATCCTTAAAAGACTGCTTTTATGGTGAACTTTCTCTGCAAGGGTGGAAACATTATCTGATCATTGTTTTCTTAAAGAAAGCCATTTGGAGAATTCACTAACTTGAAACTTGTGCTTCAAGATTTCATTTTTTATCTATAGTTTTGTCATATTCATAATGATATATATACTTCTTCAACATATATTTACTAACTTAATAAGTATTTCATTTTTCGAAAGACTTTCAGTGCCACAAAATTTGAATATTCCTCTGATTAGTAGATACATATTAAACAGAAACAACTACATATACCCGTATATATTGACAGCACATACACATGCACACACATACAGATACATATATATATACATATATTTACATGTATATTTATATGCAAGACACCAAATAAAATAGTTCCTCAAAAGCTTTTTTCGTCTGACACTCTTCTTGAGGATGAAACGTCAGAAAGTAATCTAGATAATATATTGGTCGTCCAGGCATGTCTCAGTACTCTCACAGATCTTCATACTTTTCCTGCTTACGTTGATGTGCCCTGTCAATATTTCCTTCAAAAAGAACCCTTAATTCAATGATGTGAAGTTTGTGTGAAATATCTGTCCAAATAACAAGATCAGGGTGTCGGGCAGTTACCGTGATCTCAGCTGGAAAGGCAAGATCACAAGCATTCAAAATCTACAGCGATGCTCCATCAAACCGCAACAATTTATACTTATTTATAGAAGTACTTCCTGGAATGTTTCCTCCCATATGAAATTTATTTCTCTCTGTAAATAAAGTTGGAAAGAGGTGTTTGTATTTAGTGGCGTCTATTTGTATCTTTGATTGACTGTTGGTTCGTGTGTTCACACAAAATCTCTGAAAGTCTCTCACGGATTTCAATCTAACTTTGGGGAGCAGTGGTCAATGGGATAAGGGAGAGGTGGTAAAATTTTGTGGAGGATCCAGGAATCTCTCTTTGATTTTTGCATTTTTTTTCAATCATATTTCAGCTTACACTCATGGCTGTCCACACAATATCTCCAAAAGTTTTTAATGACTTTCTATGAAGATAATTCTATGAAGAACTGATCCAATTTTGAAGCAGATCCATACACAATAACCTACTCATAGTTATATGTTCAAACTACTTAATAGTACTAAAATTTCATGTCTCTTCACACAATATTCCAATAAGTTCTCAGAGAATTCTAATGATATTTCAAGAAAGGGTGGAAAGACTACAGAAAAACTGATTTTCAAAGCAGATCCATGCAGAATTACCTCCCCCTACGTTGCGGCTATTTATCAAAACCACATGGTATTGCCAATTTTTTCCCTGTCTGCAAGATATCTGCAAAAGCAATCGATGAATTTCAATCTGATTTTGTGAAAGGATGGACAATAAACTACGGTAGAACTGACTCAATTTTGGAGCGGATCCATGCACAATTACCTCACCTACATCGAAAATATATGTCAAAACCACACAATATTACCATGACTGTCAATGCAATATCTCCAACAGTATTGAATAGATTTCTATGTAATTCTTTTTAAATTGTGGGCAATGGTGTTAGAAAGAGGTTGTAACATTTAGGGCGGATCCAGGATTTCTTTTTTTTCATTAAGAAATATTTTTCCATTTGTTTTCATTTATATCTACCGTTTGCTCATCGAGAATACTATATTGAGTGCTGTTTGAGGTATTTGCCATAGGAGATTCAGCAAATCTGAATGTGTTGCTAGCTTTTAATACTTTTGCACTTGTTTCTATCAATTATTACCTTCACACATTCAATGAGATTCATGTTAGAGGACTAACCTGACCAAGGAAGTTGTGTGATGCATTATCTGAAAATTTAATCAATCTTGATTTATCAGAAAAATTTATGTTGTGCCAAAAAGCTTAGGGCTTAACACCCATCTTGATTACCAACTCATTCCTCTTCTAAATTGAAAAAAAGGCTTCCTCCTGGCTGTTTGTCGATAATAACCAAGTTGAAGATAATCGTCTGCTGTCTGTCACTTCTGGAGATTCTAAGTGAGGGTTGTTCTCAACATAAAATCTAGGATGCCTATTTACTCCTTGCATATCTCTGATGATGATTGATTTTATTCTGCAGTTGTAATAGTATGGAACATCCTTGGCAAAATTCAGTTCTTCATTTAAAGCCATTGTATCTTTTCCCTGGAGAAAATCTTTTGTTCTTTCAGTTTCTTGCAAGATCCTAAAGTTCCTTTTTTAAAAATCTTCTCACAGCCTACCAAGCAAATTTGTACAGTGACAGCCTTTTCGAGCATTGTAGTTGTTTGATAGATAGCCTCTCAGCCAGTAGTTGTCAGACCCTATGACTCTAAATTCTAGGACTTATCATACGGCTGTTCCTTTAGGAATCTGCAGTTGATAATCAAACAGGGACTGCTCTCTCTCTCTACTCTCTACATATATATATATATATATATATATATATATATATATGTATATATATGTATATATATATATATATATATATATATATATAGATATATATATACACACACATGTATGCGTGAGTAAATATATTGCTTAAATTCAGCCTTACTGACTGTCCAGTTCCGTGGGGTAGAGAAAGATTCCAGCCTCTAGGTCTAAACCGAAGGTTTCGATTGTACCTTGTGGTACTAGATGGGATAATGGATAGTCTATAGCCACACTGAAGAGTTGTAATACAACAAAACAGCTGTCTGTGGATGACACAATCATATATATATGTATATAGGTATATGCAGGTTAAAATGTATGCACACATAATATATGTGTACAGGAATACCTTGAATAGTGCAGCTAATTCATTAAAAAATTTCCTGTATTTTTCAAAATGATACTGCTCAGGTCTTATTGCAATTTAATGTGTTTTTTGTCTGCTTATGCTTACTTACATTAATTTGTACCATCAATACCTTGACCGTACTATATTAAAACCTGTACTAATCACTGTATTTGGACTGTTTTTAAACAATCAAAACTCAGTTTTAGCGACTCATTGGCTAGCAGGAGAAATCAAATCAAATTATATAATGATAGAAGAAAGGCAGCTGCATATATATAATGTATATATATATATATATATATATATATATATATATATATATATATATATATATATATATATATATACATATATATGGGTGTGAATACTTGAAGCACATACATATCATTTTTAATTATGTTAACAAATCTTGAAAAAAAGTCTCCACTTAGATTCCCTAAATTTCCAAACAACCCATCACTCTAATAAATACAAACAGTCTTTTTTGAAGAGAAAAAAATCTTTCAAAAATAATTCAAGTTTTTTCTTTCTTTATTCCTAAAGAGATTCTGCCGATAATTAGTGCCAACCAAATTTCTTTGAAGTCTGGTCTTGGGATGGTTCTCATCTTTGAGAAACTTACACTTGACTGAACTTTCCATTCTAACAACCAAAAAGAAAAAACTTTTTTTCTTGGAAAAATATGAAAAACGTGGATGGGGTTCTTTGGTCACAAAGGGCCTCAAAAGAAACGTAGCAGTTTTCACTATTGTTTCTGCCTCAGGCTGCAGTGAGCAAGGAGGCATGATTCTTTTTCTTGATCAGTGTTTGGGAACATGCTCAGCTCACAAATTGTGGATACCTCAGGAAAAGAAAAGAAAGAAAAAAAATCATAGAATTTATGCAACTCTCTGAACATAAATTTTGCTTTAAGTAAATAGTTTATGTTTTGCAAGTGAAAATTGGCAGAAATATTTCTTGCTAAGAATTATTTGGAACATGGCCAAACATCTCCTCACAGGATATGTAGAAGATACAAATAATGTTTGTATCTTGAAACAAGTCTGGCTGCTGCAAGGTCAAGCTCCACTCCTACTTCCATTCTGAGGGAAGATGATTACTGCAACTTTTGTATTGTATGTATGATAAGAAATTCTAAAAATCTGTGTATTCTTAGAATAAATGTATTTATTTGCTAGAATGAAATAAGCCCTTGCATATCTGCATGTAATTTTCATTGATATATGCAACTTGTTAGTTTGGCTCAGTCAGTAAGAGAGCCTCCTGATAGGTCAGTTGTGATTTCAAAAGTTAATTTTATACATCAATTTGGTTTAAACTGATAAGATAGACTAACAGGGAAGAGTTTACTTCACTAAATTAAGTGAAGTTTGTTCCTGTAATGGTCTAAAAAAAAAGTCAACTCCAGCCTCTGACTTGGACTGAATTTTGAGATAAATGAGTTGGGAGCATTCCCAGACAGCCTCCACCAACCCTGAGCTACAGATTCTGGCTGTGTTTGCCATCATCCCTTGATAGAGGTGGGTTAGTGCTGTGGCAATGACTATCCTTCACTTGGGAGCAGGAAATGGTGTTCACTCACAATGTATATACTACTAAAATAATTATTTTGTTTATGTTGGTACTCCCAAATTTGCCAAAATGGTGCATATTGAATTTAGATACCACTTAAATGTACCTCTTCTTTCCTTGAACCAACCAACTTGAGTAGCCCTTCACCACACCTGGAGGAGATCCCCCTATTTTTTACATTGTACTAGCAGATAGCAGTGTCATCTTCTTTTCTACTCCAAGAAGAGAAAAGTAAATTCCCAATGGAGAAAAAATATCCATCGGTCATTAGGAAATGCCTTGAAGACAATGAGCTTGTAAAATTGATCCACAAGCGGAGATATCCTTGAGAAAATTGATCTCTCTATTAATATTTTCTTTCCTTTGAAACAGAAACATTTCTGAATAGAGTTACTCTCTCAATCTATCTTTCTAATCAACTGTGAAGGTTTCACTTTGGAAGAAGATCAGTTTTTCAAACAATATCTCTTTCTTTAAAGAATAATTTTTCAATTCTTTTCAAACAATTTTAAAATGAAATATTTGAAACAGTCAAACAAAACTCTCAGCAATACTGTTAAGACAAGTTTTTTTTCAGTTTTCAAATGAGTCTGGCTGTAAGCTATACATCCCTCTCTCTCTCTCTCTCTCTCTCTCTCTCTCTCTCTCTCTCTCTCTCTCTCTCTCTCTCTATTTATGCACAGGTAGCACCAATGAAGCTAGATGGCAGAAAATTCAAACATATACTCATTATCATATCTACAAAAAAACGTTGTATTTATTTTTTGGAAATTCCCCCAAAAATGTATTGTTAGTTAGGGGGTTGAATTTGCAATGTAAGCTTATGCTAAATTCATGCCTCAGTTTGTGTCCAGGCAGCATTCTCTGAAAATTTAAACTTTTTTTAGTAATCTCAAAAGGCAAGGAAAGTAATTTTTCCATTGATCACCTCTTTAATCTTTTTAATTAATTACCCCCAACATTACATGCTATCAAAGATGATGGTCATGTGATAGTGTCTATTTAGTGACTAACCAGACATGTTTTTCTATTTTTTGAAGTGGATGAATTTGTTTAAACATTATTCTTTGCTTTACTTACTCAGTTTTGCAAGAACAAGCAAAGGAGAATCCATCGATTTTTGTCTGTTCCTCCTCCACCACCACTAAGCTCCAATGAGCAATAAGATATTAGAAATTGTCAACCAAAACTGTCAGCATCAGCACAGGTTTCTTCAGTTTCTAAGATATCCTTCCTGACTGGCTATCGAGCGTCTAGGCTGCATTGATGGAGCTAGTAGGCTGAAAATTTTGGCATCAACCTCTTACTATGTCTAGAAAAAAATTGTTGTTTAATTTTTTGAAAATCCCTCCCAAAATGTTTTTTAGAGGGGGATTGATTTTGCGGTGTAAATTTATGCTCCCCCATTTACTCAGGGAGGAGCCAAGAGATAAAAGGACCGTCCAGTAAAATCTCCTGATGAGTAACATGTATATATGACAACGCTCGTCTCAGGTGACATTACCTGAGGGGTAATATCATAATGACAGTCCGATCAAAAAATCATTATAATAGTATACATTATTTGTTAATTTGATAAATTAAAATTGACTTGGCATTGTTAATTCTTAAGTGGTGTTCATCAGTTTGCTTTTTATGATGAAATAAAATCTCTGAGTCATTTAGGTTCTCTATTTTATGAATAGAAAAGTTTCTTAAAAAAATATTTCTTGAATCTTGGCTAAGTTCAGAGTTTTGTCAAATTTATTTCCGCACTCGATATGAAACAAATTGGCTGTCACTACATTTTTTTATCTCCTTTACAGGAACTCAATTGAAAAGTCACATGTTCAGTTGAAGACAGCTCTGTGTCGCCTAAGTAACCATTTTAGGCCATATCTGACAGCAAGTTTTTCTAATTCATCTGATTAGAATATGCAATAGTCAAAAATCTGGCTAATTGTGAAAATAATCAGTAAGTTTAATAAAAGTAATCGTTTTATTCTCATTAATAATTTGATCTGGAGTCCTAGTTATCTTATTTGATAAGCCAACTTTGAATGAGTCAATAGAGCATGTTTAGCAGTAAAGTTAGCAGGAAATTGAAAACTTTTGCCGATTTTAGCCATTCTCTCAGATCACAACAGGAATTTGCGCTCATTGGAAACTCTCTTGAGCCCCGCTGCTCCTCAACTGCGCTCAATTCATTATTTTATTGACAAATCTAAGCTGCTTTTTGCTGCTATATTTCATGAGAAACTGCATTTTAAGTTAATAGAAAAATGTCCTCAAATCAAAGGTAACTAGAAAAGTTAAGACATTTATTCTTTCTAATTTCATCCATCTCTCTATCTTAGCATCTACCACACGCTAGTTCAGCATTCTTTTAAAAACGATTGAAGTTGTTGGACATCTTTTTATTAAAAGCTTTTAAAATCGGCTCACAAACAGAGATATCCTAGATTAGAGTGTTGTATCTGTTTGCAGAACACCCTTTGGTTTTGCGTCAGTGCAATGACGGGGTTGATGATGTCATACTGAGGCTTGATATTGCTGAGCAGAAAAGGCCTAGGATTCGTCCTGTGACTTCAAAACAAAAACTCGGCCCAGTCTCAGGGGAGCTGTACACCCCGGGGTATTATAGAGAATATCTCTTGTTTTATAACATTTAAACCTTTTACAAATACATTGAAAAGAAAATTCTATTCAGATTTTATGCAAAAAGGAAAATTAGTGAATCTTTTGAGATACATACACCTTTAGTGTTGAAGGACTGCTAAATTCTTGAAATCCTGGGAAGAGGGGTAATTCTGGAAGGGGTGTGTATGACCAGTTGGCCAATTCAGCGCTTTATGTGCTAAATTTATCGTGTTTCTTGTTAAAAAAAATCCACCTTTAGCACTATTTTCAGTGATTTTAGCCAATTTTCAGTCATTTCCTTGTCTGTTTTACTGAATCATATTTTTTACTGAATTTTCAAGTATAAAAAATAGCTAGAAAAAGACAAACTGTTTTTTTTAGCGCATTTTGTTGTTTCGACACTTTTTTGAGGTTGATTTAGTGCAAAAATATTTTTTGTGTTAGCTACACTTTTGTTGACATCCTGATATTGTAGGTTTTAGTAAAGCACCTAATTTTATCTGTAGGAACCTTCTGATAATATATTGTAAATGCTATCTTAATGGAGTTAACAATGAAATCACTGATATTGTGTGTAAATGCGGGAAGAAACAAAAAAAAAATTGTAACAAAAAATTAAACAGCCCAAATATTGGAAATAAAAACAATCTCACTATCATAAAATCTGATATATTTAAAAAGCTCATTTTAGCTTCCGTCATTTGACATAGACCTTCCTCAAGGTTCGCCACACCATTCAAAGTCTCACTGAGACTCAAATCAATGACATGAGTTGAGCTGAGGGCATCTCTGAATGATAACATCTGCTTTTCTCAATAAGGTTTTCAAGACTTTGCTTGAGTGTGGGTCACATTGAATTATGTTTGGTTGATATTCTGATGAGAAGAGAATAACTTCAAGGGATATAACATTGGCTGAAACATTGTCTTAAATAACAAGATAAAAATACAAAACCTTAAAGATTGTTCATTTTTGTTTTTTGCTTTACTTTATTCAGTTATTGTTAATTCCACTCAGAATTCAAATTAAATCATGGATTTGAGGATTCAAGGATTTAGTCTTTAACCACAAAACTTTGCTTGGAAAAAAAATCTCCTATTGATGAAAAGTTAAAGGGTGACATTGTTAGGGATTAATTGAATCTCTTCCTCAACTGATCCTGAGTGAATAGTTTGTCCTTTCTAAAAACCCTCAACCTTCATGAAATTATCCTTACAACAGATGAATTTAATCTGATCTTAATTGATTCATTGAATTATTTGACATGTGTTAGTTGCCTGTCATGGGTTTAATGAAGACTCTTTCAAATTTAGTTCCCCCAATCAGTTACAAGGAAACAAATATTTCTTTAATTTTTAATTTGTCATAATTAAATGGAACATTTGCTTCGTTTCTTTTTTGTGTTGCTATTTTCTTGCCTTCCATTGATGAATGCTTCACTTCCAAGAGTCTCACCCATGAATGAAACCAGATCAAATTTGTTGATACAACAATGAGCCAAAACATGATGACCAGGGACATGTGTGGCAAGAATGACAACTGCGCATATCAGGATC
The DNA here is from genome assembly GCA_963457665.1 of Thysanoteuthis rhombus. Taxonomy (NCBI): domain Eukaryota; kingdom Metazoa; phylum Mollusca; class Cephalopoda; order Oegopsida; family Thysanoteuthidae; genus Thysanoteuthis; species Thysanoteuthis major. The sequence continues at coordinate 37,066,679 of OY735210.1, read as the reverse complement.
TGACCTATATAAGCAGGTAGGCTGGACTTGAATACTTAATTTTGATGTGCTGAAAGCCACACTCATAGTCAAGGAGAAAGATTTGAATAACTTTTTTGACTAAACTATTGTAGCCAAAAGTCTAGATAAGAGCATATCTGAACTGGTTTGATGGGTACTTACATCCAATTGTGGTGAGTACCAATTGAGAGGGGAAATCACCAACCACTGACCAGGCATTTGGTTGCCAAAAATCATCGATGCAAGAGGTGAATTGAGGCTTTTCCACCAAGCATAAACCAACAGAAGTACTACCATGGTACAAACAATTGCAGATGGGTTTAATCAACATGAAGGAGAGATTGGATCACAAGATACAATAGAACAATTGTCATTGTGTATGAGACTACTTAGCCAATCAAGGTTAACCAATTCCTCATGGCAAAAAGCATCTTCAATGAGCATGAAAGTGTTGGAACAAGACTTAGTATCAAGAATGTTGCCTAATGAATTCGGCTTTCTCTTGAATAAGGTGAACAGCAGGTTATATGTATGTCATTATCCTGGGAGGGCGATGGCACCAGGATGAAAGGAGAAAAACTACAATCAAGAACTACTGGGAAACACTGGGCTCTACCTTTCTCAAGGAAGGTTTTGGATACTAGGTATATGGTATGGCTAGGTTTGAGGACCCAGGTATATGGTAAAGCAGGATTTGAGGAATTGGGTATATGGTGAGGCAGGGTTTTGGAAATTAGGTATACAATGAGGTAGGGTTCTGGGAACGAGGTTTATGGTGAGGAAAGGTTTTTGGAATTAAGTATGCAGCAAGACAGAGTTTGGGGACTTGGTGTACGGTAAGACAAGGTTTGGGAAATTAGGTATATAGTAAGGTAGGGTTTTTTTAACTATGTATACAGTAAGATAGGGTTCTGGGGACTTGGTAAATGGTGAGGCGAGGTTTTGAGAGCTAAATATACAGTATGGCAGGGTTTGTTTATCTCATCCCATTTCCACCCCAGGCCATCGTGGTTGATTTATTTGTTGCCAAGTTAGAACCATTTTCTTTATAGTCACGATGCAAGAGATTTTGACAATAGCTGTACAACCTAATTTCTCTCCAAAGTGGTTTTTAGACCATCATAGAGAGTATCTCGTTTCTCTTCATTTAGCAGGTTTTTCATCATTATCATCACCATCATCTCAGCCTAAATTCCGATTGTACTTTGAATAATCATTACTCTTTATGTTTTCCGTGAACAAAAGTAATTTCTCATTTTGGTTTCCTGCATTTTCTCTTCTTTTCGGCCTGAAAACTTCATTTGACCAGAATTTCTACCCGAGATAGAAGAAAAAAAATTGTTCACCATAATGAAAGAAAAATGCTACTCTTTTTCTATCATTATTGTTTTGTGGATTTGATCGTTGATTTTTTGTTGGTTTCAATCACACTGCAATTCCCTGTTTAATGTCTGAATATCAAAGAATCAAGAGAAATGCACCAAAAGCAAAATCAGTTCAGCATGGCCGTACTTTAATAAAGTGTAAACAGTGCAACTGCACTTTGGCTGAAGATTAAGACCAATTGATGCTGTAGTAACCAACAATGGAGCCCCTCCATTGCTCTACATTTTCAAGACTAAACTATTAAGGTGCTCAACATATACCTTTTTATGTTGCAAATATAAAGTAATTCAAATGATGGGAAATCAAGAAACTTACTTCTTCCTTCATCATCATCATCATCATCAGCTTTTTAGAGTCGGACAAAGACCTTCCTGAGGATTTGCAAGACCAGTCTATCATGGGTGTCTAGCACTCTTGCAACATGACCAGCCCATTGCCATTTGAGTTTTCTCATCAATTCTATGATATCTCTGACTCCCTAACAGGTATTTATCATTCTGTACATTTCTATACACGTAAGTATGTGTGCACACATTTTTATTTGTTACGTACACATGCATAGATAAATTTGCATTCATTCATACATGAGTGCTAAGAGGTTTATTCAGTACTGACTGGAACTATTTTCCAGCTAATATGTTCGTGTATATACATAGACTGAACAGATAGCAAAATTTTTTTTAAACATTCCCCAAGATCCATTGGATATGTATACCAAATCTGTGGCGAATTTGGTTCAATCATGCTAATGTATGAATTATTCAAGCTTTTTTTTGAAGGTCACAAAGCAAAAACAGACATAATGGATAGATGTAAGCAGGGACCCTCACCATCAGAAGAAAATCTGTTGAAAAATTTTTTAAACAAAAAAATAAATTTGTTCTGTTTTGGGGCTAGTGCACTGTCACTTGAAAAGTTCTTGAACATGAACCTTACCAACAATCTGTAAATACATTTGTAAAAAAATCTTGCAATCACCAATAATAATATCAATGTCGATATTGAGCACAAAAACTTTTGTATTTTATTTGACTGGTCTTGTATTTCCTCTCCTCAGGTAGACATAGTATTTAGAGCACTATCCTAGCTCTATTCCATTTAGTATTACCTCCCTTTGCGTTCGCAGACAGTTTCCAGTTTTAGTTCCATTTTACTTCCAATTTCCAATAATTCTTACAACATTATTTGTAAATCCAATGAACGCATATTTTTTTGGTTAGTGTTAAAAAGATAAAAAGATTTAAAAAAACAAACCGTTTTTATCGTTATAGCGAAGCTCTGTTGCTTCAAGGTTATTCGAACTCAAACTTTTTGTGTGGTCACCGTCTTTTTCGGCTTGATAAACAAAAAAGCGCAACCGGAAATACCCGGGAAGAATTTGCCAACTCATAATAAAGAAATGAAACAAATGTCGTTGAATAGGGCTCTTCTGGGGCTACATTTCAATAACTCGCGAGAGTTTATTATCAATTTAGAACGCATTAAAATTTCGGATCAGAGTTTTTAAATTGATTTTTCTATAATTGACAGTGTGAAATCGCTTCAAATTTATACGAAATTGAAGATCAATTTCCGTAATAATCCCCAGCTCAATAATCATATTTGTAAAAAATCTGAAAGAAAATGAAAGAAAGAGAATTGCTGTCTTAAAAACATATCTATTTTTTTCTAATGAATCAAGAATTCTGCATGATTTCAAGAATCCGATCGGTTAACAGGTGTGCGATTTAATCTGTCATCTTGCACTGTTTGAATACCAACAATGGATGGGCTTCGTTAGAAACAATGTAAAGTCTTTTTTTTATGTCAATCTTTTCAAATGTCAGGGGAAATTCCAACTCCTTTCAATGAAAAAAATAGAGATAGCTCTCCTGTGAATAGATGGAAAGGTCATGTATATTCTCAGCCTTTTGCGTGCTCGTTCTTTCTTTCTTTTTTGAGGAATTCCTTGTGCGATCAAAAATTGTTTTGTTTTTTTGTTTTTTTTCAGACGAATTATTGTTTCAACATTTGAATAAGTAGCCTCCGTTCTGGCGTTATTTTGGAATTTGGTGATCCAATTGAAATGGGGAATACGACGGCTTAGAGAGAAAGATAAGAAGACGAATACTTCATTAAAATTATGGAATGCGTGCAGTTTCTTGGTAGATAATGGTTGGCATTTCAAGGAGATACGTCTCTGGATGAAAATAACTTTACCCAGTTAATGAAATTACGTGCACATTATGATCCACGATTCCTGGAATGTTTATCAAGCAGTCGGAACGACGAGAAAAATATATACATCAGGATTATCAAGACGAATTGCTGACAATCATTGCAACCCAAAAAGAAAAAAAAAGAAAAAAACAAACAATTGTTCGAGATAAGAGAATATCATCTTTTTACTTACGTCTGATGAATGCACTAACATTGCCAAAAAGGAGTAACTTTCTACATGTATTCACGCAGTTACCTGGTTCCTTTGTGCCCGAAAAGACTTTTTTTGTGAACCGACAGATATAAAGAGTGATACAATATTTTCTGTAATAAAAGATATGCTAATCCGAATGCAGTTACCTTTGTTCAAGTGCAGAGGGCAAATGTATGATACGGGGAGTAAAAGGGTGTTGCTTTCCGAATTTCAACTACTCAGCCAAGACCCTTGGTTGACCATCGTCAGGGCATTCTTAAAATCTATCAGTGAAAGACGTCACTCCCAGATGTAAAATTCTTGGTCATACAATAAAAATCGTTCTTGTTAAGTTCTCTCCAAAACGAGAAAAATGCTGACTTTCATCCAAGAAAACACAAAGTTGATGGTGAGAAATTTTCATACATCAAAGCATGCTCGCTTGACCGGCGTATACAATGCATTATGTTCATAATACCCTTCGATTTCTGACTGATAAATGGTTCGTTCGATTAAAGTAACGTAATGTTTGACCAACGAAGTTTCAAAAGCTTTTCAACGTTAGAATATCTTCTTTTCAGTGCCATTTATAGCAAGCAATACGGTGATAAGCTGAATCACCTACAAAATATATCAATGTGAATGTCTTGGAAACAGAATTTGGGGTCTTGATACCAATATTTCAAGACGCCAAGACAGTTTATTTCAATAACATCTATGAACAATTGAAAGATCTACAAAAAGAAGGGAGGTTATTTCTCCCAAATAACCATTCCGATGTGTAAACTGTTACTCGTCAATTCTGCCACGACTACGTCACTAAAGCGATCATTCTCACTGGGACGTCAGATTAAAACATGATTACGATCGAGTATGTCACAGAAGATTTCAATTCTTTGTCTATATTGAACAGCTATAAGGAATTAACGGACGATCTTGACCTTTTAAATGTTAGAGATGATTTTGTTGCTCTTCACGAGGACAGGTTCTCTTACGATTGGTAAATTTAGTAAATCGGACTTTCAAATCTGACGACCCAAGTTTGTATTGTAGTTTTATATCAGTATGTTATGGAGTTAGACTTCAGGGCATTATGACCTTGATGAAATTCATCGCATTCAAAATGCCTCCGATTTCTGATATAAACAACTCTTATTACAAAACTACTTAAGGTTCCTTCAAAGCATTTTCCAGCAATCCAGAAAAATCAATTTTCAAAATATTTTCTGTGGCACCAACCATGAAGGCACCTTTGGCAAGCACTAACTTTCTGCTCTTCCACTTTTGAAACTGCATCAAGGACCTTGACATTCTTGTATTAGTCAACAGTACGGGTTTTGACATACTTTCAAATAGCGCAAAATGTGTTGCCAGACATTTTCCTCACAGAAACCAGGGTAGTTGGAGTACGTCAAGCGTTTCCTCATTTGATTTTCTTTATTGACATGTTCCATAAAATTGACATTGTGGTAAGCGTTTTCGACAGCAATTTTAGCACCTGTGAAATCCAAAATGACCTCCCCCCTCAGCTGGGTGCTGGATAATCTAGCCCTCCTCCTACTTTGTCGGGGAAGCTATCCCCTTCGCTGGGCAAATCCTGACGACATTCCTTGATGTAAATCTAAGAAACTCAGAAAGCCATATACCATTTTGAAGGTTGTAAGATATGGATATTATTTAAAGGATTATTATATGAAAATAATGGTCGTGTGGCCTAACCATGTACTCAAAATGGCTGCCGTATTCAAGTGGCGTCGACGTATTAAGTACACCTACGTGCGCTCCCAAGCAGAATGAGTTAAAGGGGTAGGCACAATGACAAACAGCACCAGTTGTTAATGTGATAGATGTGTGCATTCATGCAAGTGTATATGTATGGATGTGACAGTTCATATATAAACATAGTGTATATCTATCTATCTATCTATCTATATATATATATATATATATATATATATATATATATATATATATGTGTGTGTGTGTGTGTGTGTGTGTGTGTGTGTGTGCGTATGTGTGTGTGTGTGTATTTATTTCTCATGAATGCACACACGCAAATATGTATGTATTTCTAAAATGGTAGCCAATCAGAGTTTGTTGAACTTCCAGAATAACCAACACACTTGGTATCAGTTAATAACAAATGAAAAGTTATTTTATTTTACAAATCATTAAAAACATAAAACAAACCATAACAACAAAAACTTTGGAAGCAAAAGGGGAATGAACACCCTCCTCAAAAAAGGGAGAACGTCGAAAGGGAAAGAACCCCCCCCCCAAAGAGACACCTCATATATCAGACGAGAAAGAAACTTTCAACAAAATACAGACAAAAAATCCCGTTTCTGATCAATACATGTCTCTCCTCAGTTGATGAATCTCTTCCGAACCCAAATTATCTGCTGTTGTCTCCATTCTATCTTCTTTTTTTCTTTTTAAGCGTTTAAACCGAATTACCTGATTCTCTACGAGGACACAAATAGATCCACAAATGCTCTCCCTTGATTTCCACATGGCTCTCGATTATAGATTTTTATGTCACATTCAGACAGCCTCACTCTGACATGCCAGTCTCATTCTGATGTAACCTAAATATTTATCACACTTACGACTCGCTCTTTTGGCAACTCAAAACTAATAACAACAGGTCTGGATGGTCATTCAATAGAAACTGTCATATGAGCCAAGTATTTTAGAAGCATGTTGAGTTTGGGTTGAACAATTACAAAATTGGAAAAAAGAGATGATCAAAGAATTGGTTACATTCCTCACCTTTTGTTGGATGGTAATCACAAAAAGTCTGAACTTCCAAAAAACAAACATGATTATTGCTGGACCCAAAGTAAGGGACAAAGTTAGCATAAACTAACATTGTAAAATGAACTCTTTAGTAAAAACTCTTTTGAGTGGATTTTTAAACAAAAAACAAAAATGTTTTCCAAGACATAATGTAGCCTGTATAATATGTTACATGCATAACGAGCTAGCCAGACTTACTTAAAAACAGAAGAAACTTATGATGACAGTTTTGGCAAAAAAATTGGTTGACGGTTTCTTATAACATGGTCGTTTATTCCAACTCAAACAGATTTTGGATGTATCGGGTTTTCTTTCAAATAAAAAAGAGCTTTTGGTTTGTTTGTTTCTTTTTTTTTTGTTTTTTTTAGACGAAGGAAAAGTGAGTGTCCGATTATAAGCTACGATCTGTTTTCATTTGGATGGAGATGGCAGCTGGGATTCAGTTGACTCAATGGCGTTATGTTTTGTTAGTTGTTCATTCTGTGGCAACAAACACTGGCTTCTCTTAATGTCTGCGGAAGAAACAAACTTCATTGTATATGTACTCACTTGTTTCCATCTGTCTATTCACACAATATCTCTTGAAGTTCTCAAGGAATTTCAATGACATTTGGCTGAAGAGGTTGGCCATGGGGTATGGGAGAAATGATCAAAATTTGACTTCTGATTTTCAAAGCAGATTGGCGCCACACAATCTTCCCATTTTGACTTTAGATTATAAATATATATAAATTTCTTCCTTTTTGGCCTCATTTGATTTTCTTCTTCATTTTAATTTTTTTGCTTCATTTTCCTTCTCTTTTTTTCCATTTTGATGCTTTTTCTCTTCTTTTTCTTCTCTTTTTTCATCTTTCTTCTTCTCTTTTTCATTCTTCTTCTCTTTTCTTTTTCATCCTTCTTCTTCTCTTTTCTTTTTCATCCTTCTTCTTCTTCTCTTTTCTTTTACATCCTCCTTCTCTATTCTTTCTCGTTCTTCTTCTTTTTTCTTTCTAATTTTGATTTTTTCACTTGATTTTCCTCCTTTTACTTCTCTTTTCTTTTTCATCCTTTTTCTTTTATCTTTTTCATTTTGTTTCTTTTTGCTTCATTTTCCTTTTTTCTTCTCTTTTCATTTTCATTTTGATTCTTCTTAATTCATTTCCAAGTTTTTTTCCATTTTTCTTCTCTTTTCTTTTTCATTCTTTTTCTCTTCCCTCTTTCATTTTTCTTCTTCTTTTTCTCCTCTTTTCTCTTTCATTCTTCTTCTTCTCACACTTTTAGAAACTCTCAGCCAAAACTATCATCAAATCCCTCAATGTAGGTTTCTTCAGTTTTAAAGCTGGTCTGGCTGGCTATGTATGTATCACATTTACATGTCATACCAATGGAGCTAGAGGGTTGAAAATAGAAACATTTATTCCTTTT